>CM040245.1:226251-802673 GCA_022545495.1 Chrysanthemum lavandulifolium
TCACCTTCTTTCACAAAATTAGCTAGGCTGCTTGGTGTTGATTTACGTGTGTCATCCCTAGCTTCTAAGCCAACATATTTCTTAAAACCTAAAGCCATTGTAGAATTGGGAGGTTGACTACTATAAATGAGACTAGCCAACTTATTACCATTCATCATCCATTCATTATTCCTAGCAATTTCCTCTTTAACTTTTTCCTTAAGCTCTAGATTTTCTGACTCTACATCTGCTCTTAACTTCTCAGACCATTTTAATTCATTTGTAGCACATTCGAGATCTCTTTCTAAAACACCTATTTTCTCATCATAAGCTATTTCATTCTTCTCCAAACCAAACCTTTTGTCTTTCTAGTGTTTTTAAAGCACATTTATAAGCTTCTACTTCCACATAGCATTCATTATATTTAGGTTCCATAATATCATAAGCTTGTTCGAGTTCATTATAACGCTCACTACAACCAAACAAACAGTTTTGTACCGAGAGATGCCCATCAAGGCAATTTGATCATGCCTATCCTCCTCAAGTACGACTTGCAATCAACCCAACATTATCAGACCATCATTATCGACTCCTCATGTTGCTTCCACCACATTGCTATCCAGAGTGACCAAAGCGGTTGATCCTTTGACGCTCCTCGCCTCCCGACGATCACGATAAGAAGTGTATCTTGTCTCATCACCGCCTTTCTGCCTTTGCATTCTCTAGAAAAGTGACCCATCTGGTTGGCATGTGAAGCATTTAACCTTCCTTTTGTCAAACCTTGCCGGATCACGCCCTTTGAATCCAAACCTTCTTCCGCCTCTTCGCTCAAAACTCTTGATGTCCATGGAAAGCATAGCCAACCGCCACTTCACTTCATCTCTTCCATCTCAAGTGGGTCCACTTGATCAAAATCTTCATAGGCTAGATCCTACTAAGGATCATAATCAAGAAAGAAAGATCCATGAACATCTTCCATAATTCCATCGGATCTAGGAAGAGAGCTTGATGAAGGAGCGAAGATAAGATGATGATGGATATGGGCTTGGACCATAGCTAGACTTTGGAGTAGAGGCTCCAACAAATGCGGTATGACTAGCGTAAGAAGATGATCGAAAAGGGCTTCTTACATCATGTTCAAGAGCTTTAAGTTTGTGGTACTGACCATCAAAGGTAAGCATGTCCAAACCACCTTTAGCTTTTAAGGCTATGCTTACATGTAGCCGTGATGTAGGTAATGACCTCGAAACTTAGAGTTACAAATATCATTATCCGGCTTTGCACATGGTCGATTCAACCGACTTAAGATCTTGTGAAACTTATCATAGCCCTTGTGAATTCCTTCCTCTTCGAGATTTGAAAGTCCTGAAATTGTTGTCTAAGCATGGACTTCTTGGGCCTCCTAGACTCCTCATTCCCACGAAATTACTTTAATTGCTAACCATATATCCTTGGCATCTTGCATGAAGTGAAAATCACTCAAGTGATCCTCGGGAATAGCTTGCGAAGAATAGTTCGACCTTGGTTTCTCTCTCGAATCGCCAAAGAACTCTTCAACGAAGCTTGGAGGAACATTCATCATGTTACCAAGACAGATTCGTGGTAGTTCTCTTCAACTGCTCCCTTCATTATTATCCGCCATAGATTCCAATCAATGTTGGAGATCGATTACGCATCTTCATCGCCTAAAGATCATATTCCTCCCTTTAAGGTAAGGAAACTTAGCATTGCTATTAGAGACTTAGTTCTTTGCGGATGGGTGGAGTTTTGGTTGTTGGTGAGTTCGGTATCAACATCCGAACCGGGCATGATGATTTGTTATAGTTGTATGGGTGTTAAGAAAGACTTGTCCTTAGTATCGTAGAGACTCTCACGAGGCTCGATACCACTTGTTGAAACAAACAAAGACCTTGATAGATCTTGAGCTCGTGGATCGCTTATGTATGCCTATGTAATCACAAGCACAATAAAAGACAATCTCTACTACTAATGTTTATCGTGGAATATAAACACAAGTAACAAATAACTAAGAACTTCTTGATCCTCTATGGATCTTTATATTAACTAAAAGCGAGTTTTTCAATCGATATATAACTCTTTCTAATGTGTTCCTTTTATAGACAAGGAACCTAAACAATATCGCTAAACCGTTTTCCAAGAAACGTATAATCATAAAACTAAATAAGATATACAAATCACTTCCTAATAAAGCTCATGTATATCCACACTAAATAAACTAAACACGGAATAAACACTTCCAAAACAAACTAATAACTATTAGACTTGATTATGTCTTGGTAATCCACTTTATCTTCGAGAGAAACACTTGGCATTAATATCGATAATCCAAACTTCATAATTCCCAACATGTTTGACTCAGCGGTTTGACATAAGCGGTTTGACTCAAACGGTTAGTCTTAAGTGGTTTGACATAAGCGGTTTGATTTAAGCGGTTTGACTCAAGCGGTTTGTCTTGATGGTTTGATCTAAGCGGTTTGATAAGAAGCGGTTTGAGTTAAGCGGTTTGGTAAGCGGTTTGATAAAAGAGGTTTGATTTAAGCGGTATGTATTCCGGTTTGACAATCCGTGATTTGACCAATGCGATTTAAACACTGCAATTAGATTAAAAAAACTGAGTTTTGACTTTTACGATTTGACTATTTGCGTTTCGACAAGTTGAGGCTTGACCAAAGTTGACTTTTACATCAAAACTTCAAATGGCCATAACTTTTGAACCGTAACTCCGTTTCGAATAAATACTCAAAATAGTTGGAACAACTGAACCAAGTGGGAACCAATTAGAACTAGTTAAGAACCGATATTCTAGCCAAGAACCACTTATAAGCAGTTAAGAAAATGCTATTTTAACTAAGAACAAGTTAGATCCGACTAAGAACGCTTATTCTGTTAGGATTTAGAAAATACATAGTGAAGTGTCGGTCACCACAACTATTGTCTAGCATATGTTAGCTCATAGTCATTCGTTATCTACTAGTTAGTTAGTTAGTTAGAAAAACACCTTGGAGGACGGACGGGTCTTTACCTCTTGTATGCACGATCCACACCCGACGGAGGGCATATTATGTAAAACTAAAATACCTCTACCTCCCAAGGTAGAGGGTTGGATGTTCATTTCTAAATCTAACCTTCTCTTTGTTTTTCTCTCACTTTCTCTCTAGAAAGGATCGCATCTCCCACTTTCTCTCTCTAAGTTTCTTGCTAAGATTCGAACCATATAATTGATTGTTTGTGTGTTACAATAACCAATATCCAACAGTTGGAATCAATAGCCATGGTTAGATCATAAAGATTGGTTATTTGTGTGTTTTGTTGGTTCGAATTCTATTCCCTAAAAGTGTTAAAGTTTGAATTTTGATAGTACTTTTGTGTTTAGAATAATCATAAGTGCTTAGGTTTTGGTTTGGAAGGCTTAATATCTTGGTTATAGTGTTTTGTATTGGAAAAGTTTAGTTTTTGAAGAGTTTCAAGGAAGCGGTCTGAGTCTCGTACTATTTTCGTGTCCGCGGTTTGATGTCATTTGGGTGCGATTTGATCTGATCAAGGAAGCGATTTGTCAAGTTATTGGATATGGTTTGTCTAGATTCGTTGTATCGTAAGCGGTTTGACATAAGTTGTTTGACTCAGCGGTTTGACATAAGCGGTTTGACTCAAACGGTTAGTCTTTAGTGGTTTGACATAAGCGGTTTGATTTAAGCGGTTTGACTCAGCGGTTTGTCTTGCCGGTTTGATCTAAGCGGTTTGATAAGCGGTTTGAGTTAAGCGTTTTATAAAGCGGTTTGATAAAAGAGGTTTGATTTAAGCGGTATGTATTCCAAATGGTTTGACAATCCCGTGATTTGACCAATGCGATTTACACACTACAATTAGATATAAAAAAAAAAAAAAAAAAAAAAAAAACTTTTTTGACTTTTATGGTTTGACTATTTGCGTTTTGACCACTTGCGGCTTGACCAAAGTTGACTTTTACGTCAAAACTTCAAACGGCCATAACTTTTGAACCGTAACTCCGTTTTCGACAAAATACCACAAAATGACCGAACAGCTGAACCGAGAGGAACCAGTTAGAACTAGTTAAGAACCGGATATTCCAGCCAAGAACCACTTATAACCAGTTAAGAAAATGCTATTTTAACCAAGAACCGATTAGATCCAACTTTAAGAACGCCTATTCTGTTAGGATTTAGAAAATCCATAGTGAAGTGTCGGTCACCACAACTATTGTCTAGCATATGTTAGCTCATAGTCATTACGTTATCTACTAGTTAGTTAGTTAGTTAGTTAGAAAAACACCTTGGAGGACGGACGGGTCTTTACCTACTGTATGCCTGATCCACAGCCCGACAGAGGGCATATTATGTAAAACTAAAAATACCCTCTACCTCCCAAGGTAGAGGGTTGGATGTTTCATTTCTAAATCTAACCTTCTCTTTGTTTTTCTCTCACTTTCTCTCTCTAGAAAGGATCGCATCTCCCACTTTCTCTCTCTAAGTTTCTTGCTAAGATTCGAACCATATAATTGATTGCTTGTGTGTTACAATAACCAATATCCAACAGTTGGAATCAAGAGCCATGGTTAGATCATAAAGATTGGTTATTTGTGTGTTTTGTTGGTTCAAATTCTATTCCCTAAAAGTGTTAAAGTTTGAATTTTGATAGTACTTTTGTGTTTAGAATAATCATAAGTGCTTAGGTTTTGGTTTGGAAGGCTTAATTCATCTTGGTTATAGTGTTTTGTATTGGAAAAGTTTAGTTTTGAAGAGTTTCAAGGAAGCGGTGCGAGTCTCGTACTATTTTCGTGTCACGCGGTTTGATGTCATTTGGGTGCGATTTGATCCGATCAAGGAAGCGATTTGTCAAGTTATTGGATGTGGTTTGTCTAGATTCGTTGTATCGTAAGCGGTTTGACATAAGTTGTTTGACTCAGCGGTTTGACATAAGCGGTTTGACTCAAGCGGTTAGTCTTTAGTGGTTTGACATAAGCGGTTTGATTTAAGCGGTTTGACTCTTTTGCTTGGTTTGATCTAAGCGGTTTGATAAGCGGTTTGAGTTAAGCGTTTTATAAGAAGCGGTTTGATAAAAGAGGTTTGATTTAAGCGGTATGTATTCCAATGGTTTGACAATCCCGTGATTTGACCAATGCGATTTAAACACCGCAATTAGATTAAAAAAAAAAAAAAAAAAAAAATGGCGAGTTTTGACTTTTACGGTTTGACTATTTGCGTTTTGACCACTTGCGGCTTGACCAAAGTTGACTTTTACGTCAAAACTTCAAGCGGCCATAACTTTTGAACCGTAACTCTGTTTTCAAAGAAAATACTGTCAAAATGACTGGAACGACTGAACCGAGAGGAACCGATTAGAACTAGTTAAGAACCGGATATTCCAACCAAGAACCGCTTATAACCGAAAAAATGCTATTTTACCAAGAACCGATTAGATCCACTAAGAACGCCTATTCTGTTAGGATTTAGAAAATCCATAGTGAAGTGTCGGTCACCACAACTATTGTCTAGCATATGTTAGCTCATAGGCATTACGTTATCTACTAGTTAGTTAGTTAGAAAAAAACCTTGGAGGATGGATGGGTCTTTACCTACTGTATGCCTGATCCACTACCCGACATAGGGCATATTATGTAAAACTGTAAATACCCTCTACCTCCCAAGGTAGAGGGTTGGATGTTTCATTTTTAATTCTAACATTCTCTTTGTTTTTCTCTCACTTTCTCTCTCTAGAAAGGATCGCATCTCCCACTTTCTCTCTCTAAGTTTCTTGCTAAGATTCGAACCATATAATTGATTGTTTGTGTGTTACAATAACCAATATCCAACAATTGGAATCAAGAGCCATGGTTAGATCATAAAGATTGGTTATTTGTGTGTTTTGTTGGTTGAAATTCACTACCCTAAAAGTGTTAAAGTTTGAATTTTGATAGTACCTTTGTGTTTAGAATCATCATAAGTGCTTAGGTTTTGGTTTGGAAGGCTTAATTCATCTTGGTTATAGTGTTTTGGATTGGAAAAGTTTAGTTTTGAAGAGTTTCAAGGAAGCGGTCCGAGTCTCGTACTATTTTCGTGTCTGCGGTTTGATGTCATTTGGGTGCGATTTGATCCGATCAAGGAAGCGATTTGTCAAGTTATTGGATGTGGTTTGTCTAGATTCGTTGTATCGTAAGCGGTTTAACATAAGCTGTTTCACTCAAGCGGTTTGACATAAGCGGTTTGACTCAAATGGTTAGTCTTTAGTGGTTTGACATAAGCGGTTTGATTTAAGCGGTTTGACTCAAGCGGTTTGTCTTCAGTGGTTTGATCTAAGCGGTTTGATAAGAAGCGGTTTGAGTTAAGCGGTTTAAAAGAAGCGGTTTGATAAAAAGAGGTTTGATTTAAGCGGTATGTATTCCAGCGGTTTGACAATCCTTTGATTTGACCAATGCGATTTAAACAATGCAATTAGATTAAAAAAAACAGAGTTTTGACTTTTACGATTTGACTATTTGCGTTTCGACAAGTTGCGGCTTGACCAAAGTTGACTTTTTACATCAAAACTTCAAACGGCCATAACTTTTGAACCGTAACTCCGTTTTCAAAAAATACTGTCAAAATGATTGAACAACTGAACCGAGGGAACCAATTAGAACTAGTTAAGAACCGATATTCTAGCCAAGAACCACTTATAAACAGTTAAGAAAATGCTATTTTAACCAAGAACAAGTTAGATCCAGCTAAGAACTGCCTATTCCTGTTAGGATTTAGAAAATCCATAGTGAAGTGTCGGTCACCACAACTATTGTCTAGCATATGTTAGCTCATAGTCATTACGTTATCTACTAGTTAGTTAGTTAGTTAGTTAGAAAAACACCTTGGAGGACGGACGGGTCTTTACCTCTCAGATGCGATCCACAGCCCGACAGAGGGCATATTATGTAAAACTAAAAATACCCTCTACCTCCCAAGGTAGAGGGTTGGATGTTTCATTTCTAAATCTAACCTTCTCTTTGTTTTTCTCTCACTTTCTCTCTCTAGAAAGGATCGCATCTCCCACTTTCTCTCTCTAAGTTTCTTGCTAAGATTCGAACCATATAATTGATTGTTTGTGTGTTACAATAACCAATATCCAACAGTTGGAATCAAGAGCCATGGTTAGATCATAAAGATTGGTTATTTGTGTGTTTTGTTGGTTCGAATTCTATTCCCTAAAAGTGTTAAAGTTTGAATTTTGATAGTACTTTTGTGTTTAGAATAATCATAAGTGCTTAGGTTTTGGTTTGGAAGGCTTAATTCATCTTGGTTATAGTGTTTTGTATTGGAAAAGTTTAGTTTTTGAAGAGTTTCAAGGAAGCGATGCGAGTCTCGTACTATTTTCGTGTCACGCGGTTTGATGTCATTTGGGTGCGATTTGATCCGATCAAGGAAGCGATTTGTCAAGTTATTGGATGTGGTTTGTCTAGATTCGTTGTATCGTAAGCGGTTTGACATAAGTTGTTTGACTCAGCGGTTTGACATAAGCGGTTTGACTCAAACGGTTAGTCTTTAGTGGTTTGACATAAGCGGTTTGATTTAAGCGGTTTGACTCAAGCGGTTTGTCTTGACATAAGCGGTTTGATCTAAGCGGTTTGATAAGCGGTTTGAGTTAAGCGTTTTATAAGAGCGGTTTGATAAAAGAGGTTTGATTTAAGCGGTATGTATTCCAATGGTTTGACAATCTGTGATTTGACCAATGCGATTTAAACACCGCAATTAGATAAAAAAAAAAAAAAAAAAAAAAAAAAAAAAAAGCGAGTTTTGACTTTTACGGTTTGACTATTTGCGTTTTGACCACTTGCGGCTTGACCAAAGTTGACTTTTACGTCAAAACTTCAAACGACCATAACTTTTGAACCAGAACTCCGTTTTGAAGAAATACACATCAAAATAGTGGAACAACTGAACCAAGAGGGAACCGATTAGAACTAGTTAAGAACCGGATATTCCGGCCAAGAACCGCTTATAACCGATTAAGAAAATGCTATTTTACCAAGAACCGTTAGATCCACTAAGAACGCCTATTCTGTTAGGATTTAGAAAATACATAGTGAAGTGTCGGTCACCACAACTATTGTCTAGCATATGTTAGCTCATAGTCATTACGTTATCTACTAGTTAGTTAGTTAGAAAAACACCTTGGAGGACGGACGGGTCTTTACCTCTTCAGATGCACGATCCACACCCGACAGAGGGCATATTATGTAAAACTATAAATACCCTCTACCTCCCAAGGTAGAGGGTTGGATGTTTCATTTCTAAATCTAACCTTCTCTTTTTTTTCTCTCACTTTCTCTCTCTAGAAAGAATCGCATCTCCCACTTTCTCTCTCTAAGTTTCTTGCTAAGATTCGAACCATATAATTGATTGTTTGTGTGTTACAATAGCCAATATCCAACAATTGGAATCAAGAGCCATGGTTAGATCATAAAGATTGGTTATTTGTGTGTTTTGTTGGTTCAAATTCACTACCCTAAAAGTGTTAAAGTTTGAATTTTGATAGTACCTTTGTGTTTAGAATCATCATAAGTGCTTAGGTTTTGGTTTGGAAGGCTTAATTCATCTTGGTTATAGTGTTTTGGATTGGAAAAGTTTAGTTTTTGAAGAGTTTCAAGGAAGCGGTCTGAGTCTCGTACTATTTTCGTGTACGCGGTTTGATGTCATTTGGGTGCAATTTGATCTGATCAAGGAAGCGATTTGTCAAGTTATTGGATGTGGTTTGTCTAGATTCGTTGTATCGTAAGCGGTTTGACATAAGCTGTTTGACTCAAGCGGTTTGACTCAAACGGTTAGTCTTTAGTGGTTTGACATAAGCGGTTTGATTTAGGCGGTTTGACTTAAGCGGTTTGTCTTGATGGTTTGATCTAAGCGGTTTGATAAGCGGTTTGAGTTAAGCGGTTTATAAGAGCGGTTTGATAAAAGAGAGGTTTGATTTAAGCGGTATGTATTCCGGCGGTTGACAATCCTGTGATTTGACCAATGCGATTTAAACAATGCAATTAGATTAAAAAATAAAAAAAAAAAAATGAAACGAGTTTTGACTTTTACGGTTTGACTATTTGCGTTTTGACCACTTGCGGCTTGACCAAAGTTGACTTTTTACATCAAAACTTCAAACGGCCATAACTTTTGAACCGTAACTCCGTTTTCAGCGAAATACCTGTCAAAATGACTGGAACAGCCTGAACCAGTAGGAACCAATTAGAACTAGTTAAGAACCTGATATTCTAGCCAAGAACCACTTATAAACAGTTAAGAAAATGCTATTTTAACCAAGAACAAGTTAGATCCAGCTAAGAACTGCCTATTCCTGTTAGGATTTAGAAAATCCATAGTGAAGTGTCGGTCACCACAACTATTGTCTAGCATATGTTAGCTCATAGTCATTACGTTATCTACTAGTTAGTTAGTTAGTTAGAAAAACACCTTGGAGGACGGACGGGTCTTTACCTACTGTATGCCTGATCCACAGCCCGACAGAGGGCATATTATGTAAAACTAAAAAATACCTCTACCTCCCAAGGTAGAGGTTGGATGTTTCATTTCTAAATCTAACCTTCTCTTTGTTTTCTCTCACTTTCTCTCTCTAGAAAGGATCGCATCTCCCACTTTCTCTCTCTAAGTTTCTTGCTAAGATTCGAACCATATAATTGATTGTTTGTGTGTTACAATAACCAATATCCAACAATGGAATCAAGAGCCATGGTTAGATCATAAAGATTGGTTATTTGTGTGTTTTGTTGGTTCGAATTCTATTCCCTAAAAGTGTTAAAGTTTGAATTTTGATAGTACTTTTGTGTTTAGAATAATCATAAGTGCTTAGGTTTTGGTTTGGAAGGCTTAATTCATCTTGGTTATAGTGTTTTGTATTGGAAAAGTTTAGTTTTTGAAGAGTTTCAAGGAAGCGGTCTGAGTCTCGTACTATTTTCGTGTACGCGGTTTGATGTCATTTGGGTGCGATTTGATCTGATCAAGGAAGCGATTTGTCAAGATATTGGATGTGGTTTGTCTAGATTCGTTGTATCGTAAGCGGTTTGACATAAGTTGTTTGACTCAAGCGGTTTGACTCAAACGGTTAGTCTTTAGTGGTTTGACATAAGCGGTTTGATTTAAGCGGTTTGACTCAAGCGGTTTGTCTTGAGCGGTTTGATCTAAGCGGTTTGATAAGAAGCGGTTTGAGTTAAGCGTTTTATAAGAAGCGGTTTGATAAAAAGAGATTTGATTTAAGCGGTATGTATTCCAGCGGTTTGAAAATCCTGTGATTTGACCATTGCGATTTACACACTGCAATTAGATAAAAAAAAAAAAAAAAAAAAAAAAAAAAAACTGAGTTTTGACTTTTATGGTTTGACTATTTGCGTTTTGACCACTTGCGGCTTGACCAAAGTTGACTTTTTACGTCAAAACTTCAAACGGCCATAACTTTTGAACCGTAACTCCGTTTTCAGCAAAATACCTGTCAAAATAACCGGAACAGCCTGAACCAGTAGGAACCAATTAGAACTAGTTAAGAACCGGATATTCCAGCCAAGAACCAGTTATAACCAGTTAAGAAAATGCTATTTTAACCAAGAACCAGTTAGATCCAGCTAAGAACTGCCTATTCCTGTTAGGATTTAGAAAATCCATAGTGAAGTGTCGGTCACCACAACTATTGTCTAGCATATGTTAGCTCATAGTCATTACGTTATCTACTAGTTAGTTAGTTAGTTAGTTAGTTAGAAAAAAACCTTGGAGGACGGACGGGTCTTTGCCTACTGTATGCCTGATCCACAGCCCGACAGAGGGCACATTATGTAAAACTAAAAATACCCTCTACCTCCCAAGGTAGAGGGTTGGATGTTTCATTTCTAAATCTAACCTTCTCTTTGTTTTTCTCTCACTTTCTCTCTCTAGAAAGGATCGCATCTCCCACTTTCTCTCTCTAAGTTTCTTGCTAAGATTCGAACCATATAATTGATTGTTTGTGTGTTACAATAACCAATATCCAACAGTTGGAATCAAGAGCCATGGTTAGATCATAAAGATTGGTTATTTGTGTGTTTTGTTGGTTCGAATTCTATTCCCTAAAAGTGTTAAAGTTTGAATTTTGATAGTACTTTTGTGTTTAGAATAATCATAAGTGCTTAGGTTTTGGTTTGGAAGGCTTAATTCATCTTGGTTATAGTGTTTTGTATTGGAAAAGTTTAGTTTTGAAGAGTTTCAAGGAAGCGGTCCGAGTCTCGTACTATTTTCGTGTACGCGGTTTGATGTCATTTGGGTGCGATTTGATCGATCAAGGAAGCGATTTGTCAAGATATTGGATGTGGTTTGTCTAGATTCGTTGTATCGTAAGCGGTTTGACATAAGTTGTTTGACTCAAGCGGTTTGACTCAAACGGTTAGTCTTTAGTGGTTTGACATAAGCGGTTTGATTTAAGCGGTTTGACTCAAGCGGTTTGTCTTGAGCGGTTTGATCTAAGCGGTTTGATAAGAAGCGGTTTGAGTTAAGCGTTTTATAAGAAGCGGTTTGATAAAAAGAGGTTTGATTTAAGCGGTATGTATTCCAGCGGTTTGACAATCCTGTGATTTGACCAATGCGATTTAAAC
The DNA here is from genome assembly GCA_022545495.1 of Chrysanthemum lavandulifolium. Lineage (NCBI taxonomy): Eukaryota > Viridiplantae > Streptophyta > Magnoliopsida > Asterales > Asteraceae > Chrysanthemum > Chrysanthemum lavandulifolium. Next base: position 237,860 of record CM040245.1, read on the forward strand.
ACTGCAATTAGATTAAAAAAAAAAAAAAAAAAAAAAAAAACTGAGTTTTGACTTTTATGGTTTGACTATTTGCGTTTTGACCACTTGCGGCTTGACCAAAGTTGACTTTTTACGTCAAAACTTCAAACGGCCATAACTTTTGAACCGTAACTCCGTTTTCGACAAAATACATCAAAATGATCGAACAACTGAACCAAGAGGGAACCGATTAGAACTAGTTAAGAACCGGATATTCCAGCCAAGAACCGATTAAGAAAATGCTATTTTACCAAGAACCGCTTAGATCCAGCTAAGAACTGCCTATTCCTGTTAGGATTTAGAAAATACATAGTGAAGTGTCGGTCACCACAACTATTGTCTAGCATATGTTAGCTCACAGGCATTACGTTATCTACTAGTTAGTTAGTTAGAAAAAACACCTTGGAGGAGGGACGGGTCTTTACCTCTTGTATGCCTGATCCACGCCCCGACAGAGGGCATATTAGGTAAAACTATAAATACCCTCTACCTCCCAAGGTAGAGGTTGGATGTTTCATTTCTAAATCTAACCTTCTCTTTGTTTTCTCTCACTTTCTCTCTAGAAAGGATCGCATCTCCCACTTTCTCTCTCTAAGTTTCTTGCTAAGATTCGAACCATATAATTGATTGTTTGTGTGTACAATAACCAATATCCAACAATTGGAATCAAGAGCCATGGTTAGATCATAAAGATTGGTTATTTGTGTGTTTTGTTGGTTCAAATTCACTACCCTAAAAGTGTTAAAGTTTGAATTTTGATAGTACTTTTGTGTTTAGAATCATCATAAGTGCTTAGGTTTTGGTTTGGAAGGCTTAATTCATCTTGGTTATAGTGTTTTGGATTGGAAAAGTTTAGTTTTGAAGAGTTTCAAGGAAGCGGTCCGAGTCTCGTACTATTTTCGTGTCACGCGGTTTGATGTCATTTGGGTGCGATTTGATCCGATCAAGGAAGCGATTTGTCAAGTTATTGGATGTGGTTTGTCTAGATTCGTTGTATCGTAAGCGGTTTGACATAAGTTGTTTGACTCAGCGGTTTGACATAAGCGGTTTGACTCAAACGGTTAGTCTTTAGTGGTTTGACATAAGCGGTTTGATTTAAGCGGTTTGACTCAAGCGGTTTGTCTTGATGGTTTGATCTAAGCGGTTTGATAAGCGGTTTGAGTTAAGCGGTTTATAAGCGGTTTGATAAAAGAGGTTTGATTTAAGCGGTATGTATTCCAAATGGTTTGACAATCCTGTGATTTGACCAATGCGATTTAAACAATGCAATTAGATTAAAAAAAAAAAAAAAAAAAAAAAAAAAAAAAACCAAAATGAGTTTTGACTTTTACGATTTGACTATTTGCGTTTTGACCACTTGCGGCTTGACCAAAGTTGACTTTTACATCAAAACTTCAAACGGCCATAACTTTTGAACCGTAACTCCGTTTTCGACAAATACTGTCAAAATATTTGGAACAACTGAACCAAGTAGGAACCAATTAGAACTAGTTAAGAACCGGATATTCTAGCCAAGAACCACTTATAAACAGTTAAGAAAATGCTATTTTAACCAAGAACAAGTTAGATCCAGCTAAGAACTGCCTATTCCTGTTAGGATTTAGAAAATCCATAGTGAAGTGTCGGTCACCACAACTATTGTCTAGCATATGTTAGCTCATAGTCATTACGTTATCTACTAGTTAGTTAGTTAGTTAGAAAAACACCTTGGAGGACGGACGGGTCTTTACCTCTCAGTATGCACGATCCACACCCGCGAGAGGGCATATTATGTAAAACTAAAAATACCCTCTACCTCCCAAGGTAGAGGTTGGATGTTTCATTTCTAAATCTAACCTTCTCTTTGTTTTTCTCTCACTTTCTCTCTAGAAAAGGATCGCATCTCCCACTTTCTCTCTCTAAGTTTCTTGCTAAGATTCGAACCATATAATTGATTGTTTGTGTGTTACAATAACCAATATCCAACAGTTGGAATCAAGAGCCATGGTTAGATCATAAAGATTGGTTATTTGTGTGTTTTGTTGGTTCGAATTCTATTCCCTAAAAGTGTTAAAGTTTGAATTTTGATAGTACTTTTGTGTTTAGAATAATCATAAGTGCTTAGGTTTTGGTTTGGAAGGCTTAATTCATCTTGGTTATAGTGTTTTGTATTGGAAAAGTTTAGTTTTTGAAGAGTTTCAAGGAAGCGGTCTGAGTCTCGTACTATTTTCGTGTGCAGCGGTTTGATGTCATTTGGGTGCGATTTGATCGATCAAGGAAGCGATTTGTCAAGTTATTGGATGTGGTTTGTCTAGATTCGTTGTATCGTAAGCGGTTTGACATAAGTTGTTTGACTCAGCGGTTTGACATAAGCGGTTTGACTCAAGCGGTTAGTCTTTAGTGGTTTGACATAAGCGGTTTGATTTAAGCGGTTTGACTCAGCGGTTTGTCTTGACGGTTTGATCTAAGCGGTTTGATAAGCGGTTTGAGTTAAGCGTTTTATAAGCGGTTTGATAAAAGAGGTTTGATTTAAGCGGTATGTATTCCAAATGGTTTGACAATCTGTGATTTGACCATTGCGATTTACACACCGCAATTAGATAAAAAAAAAAAAAAAAAAAAAAATAAAAAATAAAGATTTTTGACTTTTATGGTTTGACTATTTGCGTTTTGACCACTTGCGGCTTGACCAAAGTTGACTTTTACGTCAAAACTTCAAGCGGCCATAACTTTTGAACCGTAACTCCGTTTTCGACAAAATACATCAAAATAGACCGAACAACTGAAACGGTGGGAACCGATTAGAACTAGTTAAGAACCGGATATTCCAGCCAAGAACCGATTATAACCGCTTAAGAAAATGCTATTTTACCAAGAACCGAGTTAGATCCGACTAAGAACGCCTATTCTGTTAGGATTTAGAAAATACATAGTGAAGTGTCGGTCACCACAACTATTGTCTAGCATATGTTAGCTCATAGTCATTACGTTATCTACTAGTTAGTTAGTTAGTTAGAAAAACACCTTGGAAGACGGACGGGTCTTTACCTCATGTATGCACGATCCACGGCCGACGAGAGGGCATATTATGTAAAACTATAAATACCCTCTACCTCCCAAGGTAGAGGTTGGATGTTTCATTTCTAAATCTAACCTTCTTTTTTTTCTCTCACTTTCTCTCTAGAAAGGATCGCATCTCCCACTTTCTCTCTCTAAGTTTCTTGCTAAGATTCGAACCATATAATTGATTGTTTGTGTGTTACAATAGCCAATATCCAACAATTGGAATCAAGAGCCATGGTTAGATCATAAAGATTGGTTATTTGTGTGTTTTGTTGGTTCAAATTCACTACCCTAAAAGTTTTAAAGTTTGAATTTTGATAGTACCTTTGTGTTTAGAATCATCATAAGTGCTTAGGTTTTGGTTTGGAAGGCTTAATTCATCTTGGTTATAGTGTTATGGATTGGAAAAGTTTAGTTTTTGAAGAGTTTCAAGGAAGCGGTCTGAGTCTCGTACTATTTTCGTGTACGCGGTTTGATGTCATTTGGGTGCGATTTGATCTGATCAAGGAAGCGATTTGTCAAGTTATTGGATGTGGTTTGTCTAGATTCGTTGTATCGTAAGCGGTTTGACATAAGCTGTTTCACTCAAGCGGTTTGAAATAAGCGGTTTGACTCAAACGGTTAGTCTTTAGTGGTTTGACATAAGCGGTTTGATTTAAGCGGTTTGACTCAAGCGGTTTATCTTCAGTGGTTTGATCTAAGCGGTTTGATAAGAAGCGGTTTGAGTTAAGCGGTTTATAAGAAGCGGTTTGATAAAAAGAGGTTTGATTTAAGCGGTATGTATTCCAAATGGTTTGACAATCTGTGATTTGACCAATGCGATTTAAACACTGCAATTAGATTAAAAAAAATAATGAAAAATAAAAGTTTTGACTTTTACGGTTTGACTATTTGCCTTTTGACCACTTGCGGCTTGACCAAAGTTGACTTTTACGTCAAAACTTCAAACGGCCATAACTTTTGAACCGTAACTCCGTTTTCGTGAAATACTGTCAAAATGATGGAGAATAACTGAACCAAGTAGGAACCAATTAGAACTAGTTAAGAACCGATATTCGGCCAAGAACCACTTATAAACAGTTAAGAAAATGCTATTTTAACCAAGAACAAGTTAGATCCAGCTAAGAACTGCCTATTCCTGTTAGGATTTAGAAAATCCATAGTGAAGTGTCGGTCACCACAACTATTGTCTAGCATATGTTAGCTCATAGTCATTACGTTATCTACTAGTTAGTTAGTTAGTTAGAAAAACACCTTGGAGGACGGACGGGTCTTTACCTACTGTATGCCTGATCCACAGCCCGACAGAGGGCATATTATGTAAAACTAAAAATACCCTCTACCTCCCAAGGTAGAGGGTTGGATGTTTCATTTCTAAATCTAACCTTCTCTTTGTTTTTCTCTCACTTTCTCTCTCTAGAAAGGATCGCATCTCCCACTTTCTCTCTCTAAGTTTCTTGCTAAGATTCGAACCATATAATTGATTGTTTGTGTGTTACAATAACCAATATCCAACAATTGGAATCAAGAGCCATGGTTAGATCATAAAGATTGGTTATTTGTGTGTTTTGTTGGTTCAAATTCACTACCCTAAAAGTGTTAAAGTTTGAATTTTGATAGTACTTTTGTGTTTAGAATCATCATAAGTGCTTAGGTTTTGGTTTGGAAGGCTTAATTCATCTTGGTTATAGTGTTTTGGATTGGAAAAGTTTAGTTTTTGAAGAGTTTCAAGGAAGCGATCTGAGTCTCGTACTATTTTCGTGTACGCGGTTTGATGTCATTTGGGTGCGATTTGATCTGATCAAGGAAGCGATTTGTCAAGTTATTGGATGTGGTTTGTCTAGATTCGTTGTATCGTAAGCGGTTTGACATAAGTTGTTTGACTCAGCGGTTTGACTTAAGCGGTTTGACTCAAAAGGTTAGTCTTTAGTGGTTTGACATAAGCGGTTTGATTTAAGCGGTTTGACTCAAGCGGTTTGTCTTGATGGTTTGATCTAAGCGGTTTGATAAGCGGTTTGAGTTAAGCGGTTTGATAAGCGGTTTGATAAAAAGAGGTTTGATTTAAGCGGTATGTATTCCAGCGGTTTGACAATCCTGTGATTTGACCAATGCGATTTAAACACTGCAATTAGATTAAAAAAAAAAAAAAACTGAGTTTTGACTTTTACGGTTTGACTATTTGCGTTTTGACCACTTGCGGCTTGACCAAAGTTGACTTTTTACGTCAAAACTTCAAACGGCCATAACTTTTGAACCGTAACTCCGTTTCGGTGAAATACTGTCAAAATGATTGGAACGGCTGAACCGGTAGGAACCAATTAGAACTAGTTAAGAACCGATATTCGGCCAAGAACCACTTATAAGCGAGTTAAGAAAATGCTATTTTAACCAAGAACAAGTTAGATCCGACTAAGAACGCCTATTCTGTTAGGATTTAGAAAATCCATAGTGAAGTGTCGGTCACCACAACTATTGTCTAGCATATGTTAGCTCATAGTCATTACGTTATCTACTAGTTAGTTAGTTAGTTAGAAAAACACCTTGGAGGACGGACGGGTCTTTACCTCTTGTATGCACGATCCACACCCGACGAGGGCATATTATGTAAAACTAAAATACCTCTACCTCCCAAGGTAGAGGTTGGATGTTCATTTCTAAATCTAACCTTCTCTTTGTTTTCTCTCACTTTCTCTCTAGAAAGGATCGCATCTCCCACTTTCTCTCTAAGTTTCTTGCTAAGATTCGAACCATATAATTGATTGTTTGTGTGTTACAATAACCAATATCCAACAATTGGAATCAAGAGCCATGGTTAGATCATAAAGATTGGTTATTTGTGTGTTTTGTTGGTTCGAATTCTATTCCCTAAAAGTGTTAAAGTTTGAATTTTGATAGTACTTTTGTGTTTAGAATAATCATAAGTGCTTAGGTTTTGGTTTGGAAGGCTTAATTCATCTTGGTTATAGTGTTTTGTATTGGAAAAGTTTAGTTTTTGAAGAGTTTCAAGGAAGCGGTCTGAGTCTCGTACTATTTTCGTGTACGCGGTTTGATGTCATTTGGGTGCGATTTGATCTGATCAAGGAAGCGATTTGTCAAGTTATTGGATGTGGTTTGTCTAGATTCGTTGTATCGTAAGCGGTTTGACATAAGTTGTTTGACTCAAGCGGTTTGACATAAGCGGTTTGACTCAAACGGTTAGTCTTTAGTGGTTTGACATAAGCGGTTTGATTTAAGCGGTTTGACTCAGCGGTTTGTCTTGATGGTTTGATCTAAGCGGTTTGATAAAGCGGTTTGAGTTAAGCGGTTTATAAGAAGCGGTTTGATAAAAGAGGTTTGATTTAAGCGGTATGTATTCCAAATGTTTGACAATCCTGTGATTTGACCAATGCGATTTAAACACCGCAATTAGATTAAAAAAAAAAAAATAACGAGTTTTGACTTTTACGATTTGACTATTTGCGTTTCGACAAGTTGCGGCTTGACCAAAGTTGACTTTTACATCAAAACTTCAAGCGGCCATAACTTTTGAACCGTAACTCCGTTTCGTGAAATACTGTCAAAATATTGGAACAACTGAACCGGTGGGAACCAATTAGAACTAGTTAAGAACCGATATTCTAGCCAAGAACCACTTATAAGCAGTTAAGAAAATGCTATTTTAACCAAGAACAAGTTAGATCCACTAAGAACGCCTATTCTGTTAGGATTTAGAAAATCCATAGTGAAGTGTCGGTCACCACAACTATTGTCTAGCATATGTTAGCTCATAGTCATTACGTTATCTACTAGTTAGTTAGTTAGTTAGAAAAACACCTTGGAGGACGGACGGGTCTTTACCTCAGTATGCGATCCATGGCCGACGGAGGGCATATTATGTAAAACTATAAATACCTCTACCTCCCAAGGTAGAGGTTGGATGTTCATTTCTAAATCTAACCTTCTCTTTGTTTTCTCTCACTTTCTCTCTCTAGAAAGGATCGCATCTCCCACTTTCTCTCTAAGTTTCTTGCTAAGATTCGAACCATATAATTGATTGTTTGTGTGTTACAATAACCAATATCCAACAATTGGAATCAAGAGCCATGGTTAGATCATAAAGATTGGTTATTTGTGTGTTTTGTTGGTTCGAATTCTATTCCCTAAAAGTGTTAAAGTTTGAATTTTGATAGTACTTTTGTGTTTAGAATAATCATAAGTGCTTAGGTTTTTGTTTGGAAGGCTTAATTCATCTTGGTTATAGTGTTTTGTATTGGAAAAGTTTAGTTTTGAAGAGTTTCAAGGAAGCGATGCGAGTCTCGTACTATTTTCGTGTCTGCGGTTTGATGTCATTTGGGTGCGATTTGATCGATCAAGGCGATTTGTCAAGTTATTGGATGCGGTTTGTCTAGATTCGTTGTATCGTAAGCGGTTTGACATAAGTTGTTTGACTCAGCGGTTTGACATAAGCGGTTTGACTCAAACGGTTAGTCTTTAGTGGTTTGACATAAGCGGTTTGATTTAAGCGGTTTGACTCAGCGGTTTGTCTTGACGGTTTGATCTAAGCGGTTTGATAAGCGGTTTGAGTTAAGCGTTTTATAAGAAGCGGTTTGATAAAAGAGGTTTGATTTAAGCGGTATGTATTCCAATGGTTTGACAATCTGTGATTTGACCAATGCGATTTACACACTGCAATCAAAAAAAAAAAAAAAAAAAAAAAAAACGATTTTTGACTTTTATGGTTTGACTTGATCGGTTCCAAACAGTCAAGTCTAAAGACTAAAAGCGCTCAAAACCAATGCAATTAAGATCGAGGAGTACAATGTTTCCCGGGTCGTTAAGTCCCAGTGAGTTGTGCAATGGATTATCAAGCGTTTAGTGATCGGAAATTTGAGCGGAAAAGGGATCGATTATGATATTAACTCTTGAATAAGCCAACAAATTAAAAGCGGCTTAAATGCAAATTAAAGAAAAATAAAAAATAAAATCTATTAAATAAACGCTATCACTATATTTAAAGTGATGAGCGTTTAAAACCTAAAACGTCGTTTAAATTAAAATAACGTAAGCGTACAAAATAAAAAGTGAAATCTAAGATATAAAAGTCCTAAAAATATGAAAAATACATTTTACAATCCTAATGATAAAACAAAATATATAGAAAAAGAAAAATTATTTTTATAACTATTTAATTAATTATTATTAATTAAAACTAATTTAAACTATTTAATAATACTCTAAAATAAAAGAAAATAGAAAATAAGATTAGAAAAATAAAATTAAAACTTAGAAAAATCTAAAATATGATAAAACTAATTTTAAAACTGAAAATATATTTTTAGACTTTTTATGTATTTATTATTAATTAAAACTATTTAAAACTAATTTAAATTATTAAAAATACCAAATAAAAGGAGAAAAATATGGAAAAATACTTTTTAAGCTTTTACATTTATCTAAACTTAAGAAAATAGAAAAATTATTTTTGGAACCTTTTCTTAATTATTTGTATTAAAAGCTAATTAAAATTAAGTAAAAACTAATTTAAAATAAGAAAAATAGCTAAACACCTTAGAAAAATCTGAAAATTTAAGGAAAACTCTAAAATATTATTATGAAGCTAGGAAAAATAGAAAAAGATGGGGTTGTGTGGAGGATTAAGCAAATGCTATGGAAAGTGCTTAAAAATAAGCACTTTGATAAGCTAAAAGCTACCAAATGGGGACCACACTGAAAAAGAAGCTACACTAAGCTAAAACAACCAAAATACAATAGCAAACAACAAGCTAATACCACTGATAAGCTAGGAATATGCAAATAAGCACTTGACTTTTATAATGAAAAACAGAAAATGGGACAATCTTTAAAACATTAGCGACCTCACCAAACAAGCTCCAAAGTGAAATCTAAGACTAGGGTCCTCAAGATGACCAAGTTGGCTTTCCAAAGAACTAGAGAACACTGGATTTGGACAAGTATTAAGCTCTATGCAAGCTTGTGAAGTTGGGCGCAATTTACGTGCCGAGAGCACTATATGGCGAGCAGTAGCTCAAAGAAGCGGATAAATAAGCACTTAAGCAGTAGAAACCAAGAACTACTATTTTGTATTTTCTTTACCAACAAGACTACAAAACCTCCAAAGCTCATAGGCTCAAACTCAGTATTAAACTCTAGTGAAATTCCAAAGTTTATTAACTTGTTATTTGAGATTTTGACTTTTGAAAATAATGGAAAGTTTGACTTATCGACTTTTGATCTTGATTTTGGATTGAAAATGATATGTTATGATAAAATAAAACTAAAGCAAGCAAGACCTATGACTTTTGAACACAAAACAAGCTCTTTGACTTGTAAAATACCAACGATGAAATTCTAAAGATCCAAAGAGATGGATTTTGACTTTGAGCTATTGTGAACACTAAATGTTGGTGATATTAACTCAAATGAACTTAACCAACTTGAAACAACAACGAGACAATCAACGATGAGGCCTTTAAAGCAGTTTCATACCAAATCCAAACACCCTTATGTTGTGATTCACAATGAACTAAGATTCCTCTTGAAATTGCTAAAGCTAATCTTGAGATTCAATCTAGCTATCAAATTATAACTAATGAACAAGTTTAAACCATTTCAAAGTTCACAATAACAAATATAAGAACACACTACAAATTAGCTAAAATTGCAAATGAGGTAAACAAAACTCACTAGTGTTCTAGGCGTGATTGCGACTTTAAAACCAAACCAAACTAACTAATTGAAGCTATTCAAACCCGCATCCAAGCTCGGCAACACCATTAACCCTTCCAATTCAATATGAGTCTAAGAGTTGACTTTCGTTGACCAACATTCAAATTTGCTTAAAGCGAATATATGCTTATACAAAGCTTATCATAGGCTTATAAAAACTTGTTTGAGAGCAAATCACGGTCCTTGAGAGCTTTAACATAAGAAATTGAGAAGGAAATTTTCAACGATAGCTCATAAGCATGAAACTAAATGAAACTTTGGATTAAGGATTAAAACTTGGTAACACTTGCAAATTCAACTTGAGTTTAACAATTTCAAACACAAAATTACAGTTTGAAATTAATTTAATACATTAAAGATAAAAAGCGACATAAGGAAATTTAAAACTAATTATCTCTGCTCTTTTCTTGCTTCACTTTCCTTCTTTTTATACCCATTCTCTTTCTCTCCCACTCTGAGTGAATCCCATCGTCTTGTGAGCCATTGGATGGCTAGAATCAATCGGCCTTTGATTCATTTTGGCGGAAAATTTGATTTGACACATTAGCTCTTGTTTTGGCAAGTAGGGGGTGGAGTAGTTGTGATGATGAAGGATGGGTTTGATGAGATAAGGTAAGGTGGGAGGAATATGTTGAAAGTAGCGATTCGAGCACAAGTTGGGGAGACAAGCGGTGGTGAGAGGAAAGGATAGCGTTTGGTGATTTTGACACAGGCGGTCAAAATGGTTTTGACGAAGTCGAATGGTTAAGTGGCGGGTCGATTCATTATGACAAGGCTTATGTTGGTTAATGACAAGGACTTGTGTTGTAAATCTGCCAAACTAGAGGACCAAACACATAAATTTCAAACTTGTTTTAAGGGACCAAAATTGACAATCTTTGAAAGTTTAGGGACCTATGTTGTCATTATTGAAAGTTAAGGGACCTAAGTTGTCATTTTGAAAGTTAAAGGACCAAAGTTGTAAATTTGTAAATTTAATTCTCAAGGACCAGTTTGACAACTTAAGAATCCTAGGGACTTTAAAATGATATTTCTCTTTATTTGGTTTTACGGGGTTTTTTGACAACTTTTGAAACTTGGGGACTAAAGCGCAATTTTGCAAATTTGATAATTTTTCATCGATTTTGATATTTTGCATTTAAATCACATAAAACACTAATTTGTGATATTTTGATCATTTTGATGTGTTTACGTGTTTTCGGATGAATTTGCGGTTTATTTTGTACAAAATGATGAGTATTTAGACACTCATCAATCCCCATATGAGATATTGCTAGTCCCTAGCAATGATTTGAAAAACATAATGGATTTTAATCTCTTTACCAAAAGCCATTACTTACGGAGTAGCCAAATGTTTGATTCAAGTAAGAACCATGGTACAAATAACCATGTGATTTTGAGCAAACCACCGACTTTCAGCGGTTTGATTTTGTCTTTACGAAGCCGTACCCTACGGACTAGCCAACTCTTAGATAAATTATCAACATTATCTTTGGTGGTGATAACCAATTATGGTTTTCCTTTGCCTTTACCACAAGCCATAACCTTGCGGGCTGTGACTCTTCACTTTTTAGGATATGGTGAGTTGAGAACCATACAATTTTGGGCAAATTGCAAGCCATATAAGCGGTTTGAAATCTTTACCAAGAGCCGTTTGCTCTGGATTAGCCAATCCTTTTGTCTTCTGAGACATGGCGGATGATTACCAAATGAGTAAGTGTAAAACACTTACTCCAAAAAAAATTTTGGCCAAAAGCAGAATTGGGTAGATAATATATGAAATTGTGAGAATTCCCCCCACTTAGAAATGAATATTGCCCTCAATATTCAAAGTCAGCGGTTATGCGAAACAAAAACGTAAAGGGAAATACTACGGCCATTATTTAGCAAGGATTTTTTTTTTTTTTTTTTTTTTTTTTTTTAAACATGTGGGCAAACCCCCACACTTAGGGTGGTAGAAAGAGGTGAGAAGGCGAAATATGGGTGAAAACCCATATGGCGTGCTCTTGTTTTGATTTCAGTCGCTAGCTTGACTCGACCCGTATTCATTTGTTCATGGGGAAAGTAGCGTGGAAAACCAATCTCGATCGGACTTTCGTTCACAATGTTAATGAACATATGAACATCGAAAGTTCCACACCGACGAGATAGAACCGCGGTATTGTTAATAGTAGAATCTATTAGGAATGATACGGGATCAAAGATGGTGTCCTCATTCCGGAAGAGAAAGGAAAGAGCAACCACACCATCTGTGAAGAATGGAACAAAGATATGCATGACAATGCAAGTCCATTCCTCATCGAGAAAAAGCAAATCACCATTTTGACATTTTAAGCTTACACTTGAAGCTTAGATGGTGATTGTCAATAAGATGTCCGGGAGGAGGGTGGGAAATGGTTCTTCATTCAACGGACTTTCGGAAAAGGATGTCTCCTCGGATCAAGGTAAGTGTTATCAATTCCCATTGGAATTGACTCATCACTAAGAAAGTCCTCGACTTCATTCCAAAGTTATCATCTTCCTCATCGGGGTGAGAGAAGGGATGGAAGAGTCGGGAATAAGACTAGAGGATGATGGATCATTTTGAGCATTTCATCAATGGGAAGAATGTCTCCCATTGGATCACAAACATCATCATCCAACTCGGATGAAGCGAAGATAGTTTGGTTTCATCCACGGGCGTAACAATCTCGATCGACAAGCGATGCGGAGGTGGGACAAGTGGCGTGCTCTTAGAGCTAGCGGTTTCCACCACTTCGATGAAGTCTCGATTCTAGATCATCGTCATCATCATCAAGAACACTCTTGACTTCCACGGTACAACTTTCAAACCATTTGCTTGAACCGGGGTAATTTTAAAAGCTTTGAGCTCGGCCGTTTTGTTGAACACTCTTAACCGTGAAATTTGAGAGTGTTGCATTGATTCTTCGATTTTTGATCAATTGTGGCAACACTCTTTTTGTATAAGTGCGGGTTGGTTGATATTTAACGTGAGCTCGTCGTTGTCAACCCGTATGGTCAACTCTTCCATAAACACATCGATCGAGCACGACTGGTTCTTAAGAAAGCTCTCCCAAGATGGGGGAACTTTAGGATGCGCATCGAAGTCTACTACAACAAAGTCGGCATGAAGTGGAATTTTCCCACTTTTAGCACAACATCCTCGGCTATCCCAGTGGACGAGTTATAGTGCGATCCGCTAGCTCGAGTGTCATACAAGTGGATGAAAGTTCGGGAAGAGCAGTTTCTTCCATCTTGAGAGTGGCATGAGATTAATGCTAGCGCCAAGATCGGCCAGGCGAACATTGAAACATCCCAATCAATCACGGGATTAAGAACCGGCCGGGGTCTTCAAGCTTTCGGGAAGCTTATTAAGAATGGCGAGCATTGCTCATTCGGAGGGTTTTCGTCATCTCGGACAACTTATCTTTGTTGCTCGATAAGCCTTTAAGCGTGGATGCAAATTTAGGCATTAGAGCGAGAGCATCAACGAAGCTTATATCAAAGTGAAGCTCATTGAAGATTTGGAAAAATTTTCCATTTGCTCTTTGTTTTGTCTTTTAGCTTCTCATCATTCATTCTTGATGGGTAAGGAAGGCGACTAGACTTTGAGCCGGGATGGAAGTGTTTTACGGCTCGGGATTTTCTTGAACTTGGGTTCGGACTAGAAACTATGGACTTCGAAGGTGGGACTTGTCGGTGCCGTGGGCTTGAATCATGCACCTTGTCCGTTGTCTCCTTGGTAACTTGACTAAATGCCACGGGAGGAGGGGCATAGGTCGAAGGTCCATTGTGCGTCTTACCACTACAGTGGTGGCGGCTTTCAACTCGGCATTGGGATTGGTAGCTGTGTTGCTTGGGAGTCCTCCGGAAGATGATGAAGCTTTGTTCATATTCATGTTCATGAAGCGCTCATCATATTCTTCAACTCAATTGTCTGCCGAGACAATGTGGTATCAATTTCCTTTTAGCTCTCCTCTCATGTTATTGATGCGAGTTTGCATAGAGCATGTTTGACTCGGTCATTTTCATGAAGTCATTTGGCATGGGAGCTTGAGGAGGTGATTGATAACTTTGATGGTTAGGAGCTTGATAAGGTTGAGGTGGGTTGAAATTGTTCGGTTTTGATTGAAATTTGGAGAGTTATTGAAATTTTGTCCTTGATTTGGAACAAAGCGATTACGATTGCCATGGTTTTGATTTCCATGGTTTTGATTTCCATGGTTTTGCAGGAGGAAAACCGGTGGTGTCATACCGCTAGGTGCAGTAGTGAGTATCGACTGTGGTCGGTATTGATTGTGGTTTACGAAGCTACGGGAGCTTGGTAAAAAGCATCGGTTGCTTGACAATCATGTCTGGCGTGTGGACCACTACAAATTTCACACACCTTGTTTATGGCTTTGATTGGTTCCGACTTATGAATTTCGCTTTTGATTTCCTTCACCTCTTTAATCATACAACCGATGAGATCCGTCGGGCGGCTATCGGGCGGCTAACTTCGGAAGAGTTACGGATGAAGAAGCGAGTGTTGAACATTGACTTTGTTGCGAGAAAAAGGAACTTTTGATTTACTCTCGCAAATTTCAAGCACATCTTTAGGTTTACGATTCAAGATATTGCCACTGCGGATGCATTCAAGGAATCTTGATCATTACCGTTCAACCCATTGTAAAGATATTAACTTGTTGAAGCTCAGTGAATTCATGATGGGGCATTTCACGAGGAGATCTTTGAATCTCTCCATGCCTCTCCAAATTTTTCATCGAAATTTTGGCGAAATCCGAAATTTCATTTTAAGATTGGTCGTCTTTGATGGAGGAAAAGTAATTCACAAACTTTTGAACAAGATCCTCCCAGTTTCGATGGATCGGGGGTTCTTTTCGGCCAAATCTGGCTGCCCGTAAGTGAGCGGAAATAGCATCAATTTGATCACCTTTTGTGGCACATCCTTGTAATTGAGAGTTGATGTCAAATGGTTGAACCAGCGGATGTGTGCATACGGGTCGTCTCGATCGAGACCAGCGGAATTGATTCGTGAACACAAGTTGGATTAAATGTGTCTTGATTCAGTGATCGAGAATCGATTACGGTAAGGCGATGGCATCTCCATAACCCTCGGTGGGTGCACGGAGCATTTCCGCCATAATGCGTTAAATGCGCCATGGTGTTGTTAGAAATAATGCGAATCTCGGGTTCGACTATTTGGGCGACACGCCTACGAGCGTCTTCTAGGAATTTCGCTAGATCACGAAAAGGGCTCGATGATCTAGAAGAGCAGTGCGCATACACAAGAGTTAACTCTAAGGAAACTCGAGTTCTGGAGAGAAATGGAATTATGAAATCTTTCACATGAGAATGAGAATTATGAAGGCGTTTTGTAAAAATCGGGGTGAGAAGAATCTTTATGGGTTTTACGGTTACGAAGCGTCGATATCACAACAAAATCAATTAACACAAAATCGAGGCAAAACAACGATGAACTTAACCAATAATCCAAGATGAATGGCTTCTTTGAAAAGGTACACCAATCACAATGGACACAAAGGCAAGTTTTATATCTTTAGTTCGGGAACTTATTATGGTCGCACCCCAGTTAGGTAGTGCCTTGCCTTGGTTTTCGGTGGTAATCTTTTAAGTTGTTAATTATTAGAAAGCAGCGATTCTTTTGTATTTTTATTTTTGATACATATATAGAAACAAAAGGAAAATATTTTTGTGTTTTATCGTTTTGCTTGTTTTGGGTTTTTAGAAAGATATGGATATATATATATATACAAAGATGGATGATATAAACAAAGAGTGAGGATTCAAACAACTAATCTGCTAAAGCGGAGATAAATCGGCCTGACTCCGGCGTGGCGCTAAAATTTGATCGGTTCCAAGCAGTCAAGTCTAAAGACTAAAAGCGCTCAAAACCAATGCAATTAAGATCGAGGAGTACAATGTTTCCCGGGTCGTTAAGTCCCGTGAGTTGTGCAATGGATTATCAAGCGTTTAGTGATCGGAAATTTGAGCGGAAAGGGATCGATTATGATATTAACTCTTGAATAAGCCAACAAATTAAAAGCGGCTTAAATGCAAATTAAAGAAAAATAAAAAATAAAATCTATTAAATAAACGCTATCACTATATTTAAAGTGATGAGCGTTTAAAACCTAAAACGTCGTTTAAATTAAAATAACGTAAGCGTACAAAATAAAAAGTGAAATCTAAGATATAAAAGTCCTAAAAATATGAAAAATACATTTTACAATCCTAATGATAAAACAAAATATATAGAAAAAGAAAAATTATTTTTATAACTATTTAATTAATTATTATTAATTAAAACTAATTTAAACTATTTAATAATACTCTAAAATAAAGAAAATAGAAAATAAGATTAGAAAAATAAAATTAAAACTTAGAAAAATCTAAAATATGATAAAACTAATTTTAAAACTGAAAATATATTTTTAGACTTTTTATGTATTTATTATTAATTAAAAACTATTTAAAACTAATTTAAATTATTAAAAATACCAAATAAAAGGAGAAAAATATGGAAAAATACTTTTTAAGCTTTTACATTTATCTAAACTTAAGAAAATAGAAAAATTATTTTTGGAACCTTTTCTTAATTATTTGTATTAAAAGCTAATTAAAATTAAGTAAAAACTAATTTAAAATAAGAAAAATAGCTAAACACCTTAGAAAAATCTGAAAATTTAAGGAAAACTCTAAAATATTATTATGAAGCTAGGAAAAATAGAAAAAGATGGGGTTGTGTGGAGGATTAAGCAAATGCTATGGAAAGTGCTTAAAATAAGCACTTTGATAAGCTAAAAGCTACCAAATGGGGACCACACTGAAAAAGAAGCTACACTAAGCTAAAACAACCAAAATACAATAGCAAACAACAAGCTAATACCACTGATAAGCTAGGAATATGCAAATAAGCACTTGACTTTTATAATGAAAAGCAGAAAATGGGACAATCTTTAAAACATTGTGACCTCACCAAACAAGCTCCAAAGTGAAATCTAAGACTAGGGTCCTCAAGATGACCAAGTTGGCTTTCAAAGAACTAGAGAACACTGGATTTGGACAAGTATTAAGCTCTATGCAAGCTTGTGAAGTTGGGCGCAATTTACGTGCCGAGAGCCTATAAGGCGAGCAGTAGCTCAAAGAAGCGGATAAATAAGCACTTAAGCAGTAGAAACCAAGAACTACTATTTTGTATTTTCTTTACCAACAAGACTACAAAACCTCCAAAGCTCATAGGCTCAAACTCAGTATTAAACTCTAGTGAAATTCCAAAGTTTATTAACTTATTATTTGAGATTTTGACTTTTGAAAATAATGGAAAGTTTGACTTATCGACTTTTGATCTTGATTTTGGATTGAAAATGATATGTTATGATAAAATAAAACTAAAGCAAGCAAGACCTATGACTTTTGAACACAAAACAAGCTCTTTGACTTGTAAAATACCAACGATGAAATTTCTAAAGATCCAAAGAGATGGATTTTTGACTTTGAGCTATTGTGAACACTAAATGTTGGTGATATTAACTCAAATGAACTTAACCAACTTGAAACAACAACAGACAATCAGATGAGGCCTTTAAAAGCAGTTTCATACCAAATCCAAACACCCTTATGTTGTGATTCACAATGAACTAAGATTCCTCTTGAAATTGCTAAAGCTAATCTTGAGATTCAATCTAGCTATCAAATTATAACTAATGAACAAGTTTAAACCATTTCAAAGTTCACAATAACAAATATAAGAACACACTACAAATTAGCTAAAATTGCAAATGAGGTAAACAAAACTCACTAGTGTTCTAGGCGTGATTGCGACTTTAAAACCAAACCAAACTAACTAATTGAAGCTATTCAAACCCATCCAAGCTCGGCAACACCATTAACCCTTCCAATTCCAATATGAGTCTAAGAGTTGACTTTCGTTGACCAACATTCAAATTTGCTTAAACTGAATATATGCTTATACAAAGCTTATCATAGGCTTATAAAAACTTGTTTGAGAGCAAATGCAGGTCACTGAGAGCTTTAACATAAGAAATTGAGAAGGAAATTTTCAACAGTAAGCTCATAAGCATGAAACTAAATGAAACTTTGGATTAAGGATTAAAACTTGGTAACACTGCAAATTCAACTTGAGTTTAACAATTTCAAACACAAAATTACAGTTTTGAAATTAATTTAATACATTAAAGATAAAAACGACATAAGGAAATTTAAAACTAATTATCTCTGCTCTTTTCTTGCTTCACTTTCCTTCTTTTTATACCCATTCTCTTTCTCTCCCACTCGAGTGAATCCCATCGGTCTTGTGAGCCATTGGATGGCTAGAATCAGTCGGCCTTTGATTCATTTTGGCGGGAAAATTTGATTTGACACATTAGCTCTTGTTTTGGCAAGTAGGGGGTGGAGTAGTTGTGATGATGAAGGATGGGTTTTGATGAGATAAGGTAAGGTGGGAGGAATATGTTGAAAGTAGCGATTCTGAGCACAAGTTGGGGAGACAAGCAGTGGTGAGAGGAAAGGATAGCGTTTGGTGATTTTGACTGGCGGTCAAAATGGTTTTGACGAAGGGTCGAATGGTTAAGTGGCGGGTCGATTCATTATGACAAGGCTTATGTTGGTTAATGACAAGGACTTGTGTTGTAAATCTGCCAAACTAGAGGACCAAACACATAAATTTCAAACTTGTTTTAAGGGACCAAAATTGACAATCTTTGAAAGTTTAGGGACCTATGTTGTCATTATTGAAAGTTAAGGGACCTAAGTTGTCATTTTGAAAGTTAAAGGACCAAAGTTGTAAATTTGTAAATTTAATTCTCAAGGACCAGTTTGACAACTTAAGAATCCTAGGGACTTTAAAATGATATTTCTCTTTATTTGGTTTTACCGAGGGTTGTTTTGACAACTTTTGAAACTTGGGGACTAAAGCGCAATTTTGCAAATTTGATAATTTTTCATCGATTTTGATATTTTGCATTTAAATCACATAAAACACTAATTTGTGATATTTTGATCATTTGATGTGTTTACGAGTGTTTTCGGATGAATTTGCGGTTTATTTTGTACAAAAATGATGAGTATTTAGACACTCATCATAGTGTTATGGGTTGGAAAAGTTTAGTTTTGAAGAGTTTCAAGGAAGCGGTGCGAGTCTCGTACTATTTTCGTGTCTGCGGTTTGATGTCATTTGGGTGCGATTTGATCGATCAAGGAAGCAATTTGTCAAGTTATTGGATGTGGTTTGTCTAGATCGTTGTATCGTAAGCGGTTTGACATAAGCGGTTTCACTCAGCGGTTTGAAATAAGCGGTTTGACTCAAACAGTTAGTCTTTAGTGGTTTGACATAAGCGGTTTGATTTAAGCGGTTTGACTTCAGCGGTTTGTCTTGATGGTTTGATCTAAGCGGTTTGATGAGAAGCGGTTTGAGTTAAGCGGTTTATAAGAAGCGGTTTGATAAAAAGAGGTTTGATTTAAGCGGTATGTATTCCATCGGTTTGACAATCCTGTGATTTGACCAATGCGATTTAAACACGCAATTAGATTAAAAAAAGCGAGTTTTGACTTTTACGATTTGACTATTTGCGTTTCGACAAGTTGCGGCTTGACCAAAGTTGACTTTTACATCAAAACTTCAAGCGGCCATAACTTTTGAACCGTAACTCCGTTTCAATGAAATACATCAAAATAGTGGAACATCTGAACCAAGGTAGGAACCGATTAGAACTAGTTAAGAACCGGATATTCGACCAAGAACCGGTTATAACCGATTAAGAAAATGCTATTTTACCAAGAACCGCTTAGATCCGACTAGAGCGCCTATTCTGTTAGGATTTAGAAAATACATAGTGAAATGTCGGTCACCACAACTATTGTCTAGCATGTGTTAGCTCACAGGCATTACGCTATATACTAATTAGTTAGTTAGTTAGAAAAACACCTTGGAGGACGGACGGGTCTTTACCTCTTGTATGCGATCCATGACCCGACAGAGGGCATATTATGTAAAACTATAAATACCCTCCACCTCCCAAGGTAGAGGGTTGGATGTTTCATTTCTAAATCTAACCTTCTCTTTTTCTCTCACTTTCTCTCTTTAGAAAGAATCGCATCTCCCACTTTCTCTCTCTAAGTTTCTTGCTAAGATTCGAACCATATAATTGATTGTTTGTGTGTTACAATAGCGAATATCCAACAATTAGAATCAAGAGCCATGGTTAGATCATAAAGATTGGTTATTTGTGTGTTTTGTTGGTTCAAATTCACTACCCTAAAAGTTTTAAAGTTTGAATTTTGATAGTACCTTTGTGTTTAGAATCATCATAAGTGCTTAGGTTTTGGTTTGGAAGGCTTAATTCATCTTGGTTATAGTGTTATGGATTGGAAAACTTTAGTTTTTGAAGAGTTTCAAGGAAGCGGTCTGAGTCTCGTACTATTTTCGTGTACGCGGTTTTATATCATTTGAGTGCGATTTGATCTGATCAAGGAAGCGATTTGTCAAGTTATTGGATGTGGTTTGTCTAGATTCGTTGTATCGTAAGCGGTTTGACATAAGCTGTTTCACTCAAGCGTTTGACATAAGCGGTTTGACTCAAACGGTTAGTCTTTAGTGGTTTGACATAAGCGGTTTGATTTAAGCGGCTTGTCTTCAGTGGTTTGATCTAAGCGGTTTGATAAGAAGCGGTTTGAGTTAAGCGGTTTATAAGAAGCGGTTTGATAAAAAGAGGTTTGATTTAAGCGGTATGTATTCCAGCGGTTTGACAATCTTGTGATTTAAACACTACAATTAGATTAAAAAAAAAAAAAAATAAAAAAAAAAAAAAAAAAAACTTAGTTTTGACTTTTACGGTTTGACTATTTGCGATTTGACCAGTTGCGGCTTGACCAAAGTTGACTTTTTACGTCAAAACTTCAAACGGCCATAAGTTTTGAACCGTAACTCTATTTTCAGCGAAATACCTGTCAAAATGGCTGGAACAGCCTGAACCAGTAGGAACCAGTTAGAACTAGTTAAGAACCAGATATTCCAGCCAATAACAAGTTAAGAAAATGCTATTTTGGCCAAGAACCAGTTAGATCCAGCTAAGAACTGCCTATTCGTGTTTGTATTTAGAAAATCCATAGTGAAGTGTCGGTCACCACAACTATTGTCTAGCATATGTTAGCTCATAGGCATTACGTTATCTACTAGTTAGTTAGTTAGAAAAACACCTTGGAGGACGGACGGATCTTTAGCTACTGTATGCCTGATCCACAGCCCGACATAGGGCATATTATGTAAAACTGTAAATACCCTCTACCTCCTAAGGTAGAGGGTTGGATGTTTCATTTCTAAATCTAACCTTCTCTTTGTTTTTCTCTCACTTTCTCTCTCTAGAAAGGATCGCATCTCCCACTTTCTCTCTCTAAGTTTCTTGCTAAGATTCGAACCATATAATTGATTGTTTGTGTGTACAATAACCAATATCCAACAATTGGTAACAAGAGCCATGGTTAGATCATAAAGATTGGTTATTTGTGTGTTTTGTTGGTTGAAATTCACTACCCTAAAAGTGTTAAAGTTTGAATTTTGATAGTACCTTTGTGTTTAGAATCATCATAAGTGCTTATGTTTTGGTTTGGAAGGCTTAATTGTGGAAAACTAGAAGGGGTTGAATAGTTTTACCAATTTAAAACTTCCTTTTAAATATTTAGATCGACTTATGTCAATCTATTTGGTTATTTATGTTGGACGTTGATAGATAGATATATAAACATATAATGAAAGATAAAGAGTAAGAAGCACATCACCACGACACAAGTTATTTATAGTGGTTCGGCTACAAGGACACCTTCCTTGCCTACTCCACTCCCGAGTCACCTACTCGAGAGTTCGTAAGCACTACACCAAATCTCCTTATGGCGGAGAAGCCTTCACAACGTCGCTTAACCTTTTTCGGTACAAAGCTAAATACCGGTTCTTTCACACCAAGGCGAACCACACCTAACACTCGTCGCCTACCCTTTATCTGATGCTAGGCTAACCACGAGGTTCTTTCACACCTTAGGAGAACTAATCCTATCACAACGTCGCCTACCCTTTATTAGGTACTAGGCTAAGCACCTAGTTCCATTATGGAGGAACTACTACCCTTCACGACACAACACCTATTATCAAGGAGATCTACTCCTTGTTACAACACCATCAAGGATATCACCATCCTTGTGAATAAATAAACACTTATATGTATAACGATGCACCTCATCGATTATCGACCTAAGCATTCTTCCCAAATGCTACTTGATTTGATTCTTGGCATCCTTCACTAATGCCTTTGACACAACGCTTGGCACCCTTCACTAATGCCTTCGTCTTGACACCTTAAGCATTCTTCACTAATGCTTTGGCGCGGATGATGAGCACCTTTCACTAATGCTTTCATCTTGACACTTTCGGCATTCTTCACTAATGCCTTCAACCCAACATCTATGGAGAAAGGAAGAACTATCAACAAGAGAACCTTCGTTGTCTTGATGATGACGAAACATGGCAACTCATGGACTTGAGCTTGCATCTTCAAGATGTGGTGATCTTTCCTTTAAGAGGAACCTACAAGATCACACAAAAACAAAATAGAAAAGCTACATAGATCTCTTGGATCCGAGGTTAGAGGTTAGAATACTTGGGGAAGTATGTGTGTAAAGGGATAACAAGTAAGGAAGAAATGGCTCTCTATTTATAGAAAAATTCTCTCTGTTTCCCGGATCCCACGGATCCCTTCCACTGGGATCCGGCTAGCACAAAGCTAGGGATCCGTGGAGCAGCTCCTCTTTGCCCATGGGTATTTTTGGTTATGGGTCATGGGTCATGGGTTATGGGTTGATCCATGGTTTTCTTTCTAGATACAATGAACTTAGATAAGTGGTATATATAAAACCATGGGTTATGGTTCAATACCATTTGCTAGTTTCTACCCATTTTAGTATTTACATGTTTTACCTTATTTTAGTATTTACATGCTTTTACCCATTTTAGTATACTTAGTTTAAGTATATACTAACCCAATATGTAAACACTAGTTGTTGTACATATATATATCTAGATCATAAAATCACTTATACTTGTTTTAGTGTTTTATGTGAAAATGTGAATATGTTAGAAAACTATTAGTTCAAACCATTTACGTATTTTATTTGTTTCGTTAATATGATTTTACTTTTGTTATCGACAAAACATTAGAAGATCGTAAAATATAAATAAGCGTTTTACGGCTTATTTGTATTAACAATCTCCCCTTTTGTTGATGACAAAACATAAAATTATTTTAAGGAAAAGCTAAAATTAAAAGCGTTTGAATTTGTAGTTTTACTTTCTTCTCCCCTTTTGTCGAAACAAAAGTGTTAAAAGAAACTAACACAATTTTATAAGAAAAATTATAAAAGATGTAACGAGAGCAAGTGGCGGGAATGGTACTCGTCTTAACTCCCCTTGATGAGTCCATCCCTTTGAAAAAGGCGTCAAGGACATAGTGTAAAATAAGCTACTTGTGTTTGCAATTAAGTTTGCAAATGGTTCGTCTAAGTAATGAATGTGCTCCCCTCGAATATTGCAAAGTTGCAATGGGGTATCATGAAGTGTAATCCAAAATTGGATTAAGTTGCAAATGATTTTGCAATATTGTTTGACACAAAGCTCCCCTAGCTTTTATGGTGTCAAAATCTTCATGTGTTATTTTGAGAATCTACAAAACAAAGGTTAGAAAAACAAGAGTATAGTGCATAATTTCACGCAAAAAAACTCAAGTTAGTACAATTTTGTGCTTCTATACCACGGATCCCACGGTTCCCTTCTTGGAGGATCCGTCTAGGCAAAATGGAGGATCCGGTGTGCATTGACAGTTTCTTCATCAATGAAGATGTGTCAAGTGATGCTACTATGATGATGATATATATATGAGCAATACAGATCTGGCGCACAACACATAGCAAATAGATGTTCATTCAATAAAACAAGAGATAATCAACTAAATCTCTAAAACTAAGAGAATGAGCTTAACCAAACAAGTACTCATAATGCTAATAAGTTACTCCAAATTAGTGATTCAACTAAAGAACTTAATTACGAAAAGGTGTCCTAAACGTTCTAGGTTTGAGCTTACGACTATTATGCTTATTGTGGTTTAGGCTTGTTAACCTCTTCGAAACGTTCGAGGAGGTGATGAAACATGAAACGATGCTCTTCGCGTAATTCATGTATCAACCTTTCAACGTGTTTACAATGATAGCAATCCTTGTTATGGTTTTGAATTTCTTGAAGTGAAAGTTCAAGTGAAGTGGGTTGAGGTTCTTCAAATAAAGGAGGATTTGGTTGAGACTCATTTAGTGGTGGCTCTATAATGCTTGTGGCTAGAGGTAAAGAGACATCAACTTCCATTTGGTCGGTGGTTGCTTTTGATGTCTTCTCATAATCCAAAATGGACTATTGGGAGGATGATAGAGTTTGCTTTTGGATCAAGTGTTGATTCAACATTTTGATTTTGTGGCTCAATCTTTTCATGTGAATTGGATGGTAATGGTGAAAGATGAGATGGCCAAGAGGGTAAGTCTTCTACATTGTGAGAGTGTGAAAATGATTGTGAAGTATCTCTAGGTACTAATGATGTTGGTTGAGTTGTGGGGGGTTTGTTTGCTATGGTAGAATTTGGTGAAGATATCCTAGTGGGAATCTTATTCTTGGGGATTAGTTTGATTGGTTTCCTTGATGTGGGAGAAATCCTAGCATTGGTGGACTTAACGGAGATGATTCGGTTGAAGAAACTTCGTGTATGATTCTAGCAAGTTTCTTGGGTGGTTCTTGGGTGGATGAGTGAGCACTAGGAGCCTTTCTCATATTGAAATGACTAAGGAAATGGTTGCAATTCTTGATATTTGTGTGAGATGACTAAAGTGTTCTAGGCAATGTGGTTTATAAAGAGAAGATCTTGGCAATTAGTATTTAAGACTTAATCCACTAATGTTCATGGAAATGTGATGATTGACATGCACAAGGTTGAGATTCGAGTTTACACCGATCTAGGAACTCATTTAAGATGAGATGGAGTGTTTGGGTTAGCAATGTTAGACATATCATCACCCGGATCCCACGGTTCCCTCCTTGGAGGATCCGTCTAAACTATTCCTAGGGATCCGGCTCTCGTGATTATAATGATTTGAAATGAGGTTTCTAGAAGCTAAAGCCTATCTTGATTTGGGTGTTTCACTCTCCTAAGTGTTTTAGGATGAGAGGGTACTTGAATGATCATGAGTAATAAGTGTTTGTAGCTAATGATTGTTTCTTATGGAAGGAGGATAGGACAAGATGACTACCAATGGATATCCAAGGTTAACACTA
The DNA here is from genome assembly GCA_022545495.1 of Chrysanthemum lavandulifolium. NCBI lineage: Eukaryota > Viridiplantae > Streptophyta > Magnoliopsida > Asterales > Asteraceae > Chrysanthemum > Chrysanthemum lavandulifolium. The sequence goes on from CM040245.1 coordinate 263,043, forward strand.
AGTGTTTTGGAGGTGTTAAGTCATAATAAATGATCCTAGTGATCGATTTAAGCTTGTGATGAAATTTGAAAAATCCTTAAAATTATAGGAATTGAAAAACTAATTTTGACTCATTTTGAAATAAGAATGACTTGAAACAATTTTCTAAAATGTTTAATTTGTCTACTTAAGTGTTTTGAAAGATGAAAATTTGGCTTGTGAGTAATGGAGCGGAAATATGGTGGTTTTGATGTGTTAGTAAATCAAGGCGTATTTAGACTAAGATCTTAAGTAAGCCTTTAGTGAGTCTAAGCTTTTCTTATCATGGAATAAGACTTAGTTGGGTTCTAAAGCAGATGCTTAGCTAATGTGAAGTTTATCTAGAAAGCAATCTTGATGTAGGAAATGCGGTATTGCTTATCTGGCGACACGGATCCCACGGTTCCCTCAAGGAGGGATCCGGCTAGGCTATTCCTAGGGATCCGGCATCTGCGGATCGAAACCTATTCGAGAAAAGATGTGCGGGTTTTGCACATTATTACGTCTATAAAACAAGCAATAAGAACAAGCAAGCCATCATATAGCACGAAACAATATCCAAAATACCATAAACCAACAATGCTAAAAGAAATCATTCAAACATAAGATAAATGAAAATAAGCACATTCCTATTGTCTCTTTCGTCAATTCTTCCTTTTTCTTTTTGATGGCTTAGTGAGATTATAGCGAGGTTTTGAATCATGCCTCTTATTTGTTTGAATTCCAGCGGTCTCGTTTGGAATGGTTGGAAGTTGTTCGTGGTATTCAAGAATGTCCAATTTGATGTTGGATACGGGTCGATGTCCTCCTCATCATCTTCTTCTTCTTCTTCTTCTCGGCCGAGGAGTCCGAGAAACTTGGGTTTCTCTCCATTGACCATGAACCGTTTAGATGGTTGTTTGGTAAGGGTACCATGGCGTGATCGGAAGGTAATGGTCATCGTTGATAGGGGATGGTTGCAATGCACTAACGTGCTTACAAAGTCGTGTTAGGAGCATACCATATGGGAGTACCATGTTGGAAGCTTTGAATACCCGACCATTCTCCTTACCATGTAATAGGTAAGATTAAATGGCCTTTGGTGGATAAGACAATAGATCATTTGCACAAGGCATGCGTTTGGATGATCTTTGTTTCCAACTAGGCTAATGATGTTTTCCCAAGTTTCTTCCCATTTTCTAAACATGGGATGCATTTCAAAAGTTCCATTTAAAGGGATCACGGTGAATGAGCTTTTTGTTACGATCGTAACGGGATTGGTTGGTTCTAATTTTAAAGATAGTATCACGAATGGTTTCGGGATTGTCGAGAGGAGTGTTGTAAAGAGGCTTAGGATCAAGTGCAAGGTTTTGGCGTTAATTGCCCAATCTTGAGTACATACAAATTCCTTCACAAGGAATGCGAAGAATTTGAGCAAAAGTGTTGAGAGGAAGAGTAAAGTTTTGTGTGTTGATGATAAAGGCAATTGAGATGCTATTATCGGTGTTTCTAATGATCCTAAAGCTTTTGTAAAACTCAAAAATAAAAACCGGACAAATTTGTTCATCAATGTCAAGAAGACAATCAAAGTTGATTGTCGAGAAAACTTGACGAATGTCGGTATCTTCAAGGAAACATTCCTTGACTACGACCTTCGTGAATAAGTCGTTTTGTGAGGCTTTTGAAAATTTTACGGTTAGTTTTGGTCGGGCCCTTTTACGATAGTAGTGAGTAAGATAGTGGGCGGTGTCATGATGATCTTGTTGAGTGGCTTTGGGCATGGTTGGTCCTAGAAATACAAATTTTCCAATTAGGTAAAATTAGTTGGAAATGGGTTTATGGTTTTGATTTGTATTAACAATGTTGTGAACACAATGTGATTTAGTTAAAAGCCCTTTTCATGATTAATTTGAAAACCCTAATTAAATTAATTTGATTATAATTTAAGGAACCATAAACCCTAGAATGAAGATGATGAAAATTAGAACAAGTTAATGTAATTACTTACAATGGTGTTCTAGGAAGGAATACTTTGAGGTTATGGAAGCCAATGAGGATGGATTCGATGGCTTGGTCGTTTTGTGTTATGAGAATAGAGGAAAAAGATCGGTGGTGATTTTTGAAAGCGTATAGTGAGTTACATTCCACGGTTCCCCGGATCCTTTGTATTTGGGATCCGGCTAGTACAACTAGAGGATCCGGCTACTATGAACATAAAAGAGGTTGTTTGACATTATTTTTGTAGTATGCTTATGGAATAGCTTACCAAAAAATAGTTCGGAGGTTTTAGATGACGATTGTTTTGGATGACGGCTTTTGATGAATCTCATATCGAGGATGTGATGGCGTTAAAAAATATTATTCCGATGACGAGAAAGGTGGAAGAGTGACGAAAGAGACTTCTAACGCTCTTAGTGTTTTAATAATCAAAGTAGTACTTGTGAAAATAAGTAGAACTCAAGTATCCTATCTAATGAAAAGTAGAACATACCTTTATGCTTCTTGATTTGGTATAAAACCAAAAATACTTCATGAGCTTTTAAAGTAATCCTTTGTACTTGATGTACTTAAGTTGTGATTACTTTAAGAATCCTTCCTTGAATGTTGACTTCATCTTTGAATGAAGATTTTGGAAAATTCTAGCATGAAAATTACTCGAGAACGGAATATTGTTAGAATCATCTATCAATGTCCAACAAAATGATTTAACGAAAATATGATCCCAAAAAAATCCTTCTTTGTAGTTTTCAAACATACACGGATCGTATCAAGTCTTTAAAGTACAATATACTTTAAGAAACTTGGTTCTGAAGCTCGATGCCAATTGTGGAAAACTAGAAGGGGGGTTGAATAGTTTACCAATTTAAAACTCCTTTTAAATATTTAGATCGACTTATGTCAATCTATTTGGTTATTTATGTTGGACGTTGATAGATAGATATATAAACGTAAAATGAAAGATAAAGAGTAAAAGCACATCACCACGACACAAGTTATTTATAGTGGTTCGGCTACAAGGACACCTTCCTTGCCTACTCCACTCCCGAGTCACCTACTCGAGAGTTCGTAAGCACTACACCAAATCTCCTTATGGCGGAGAAGCCTTCACAACGTCGCTTAACCTTTTTCGGTACAAAGCTAAATACCGAGTTCTTTCACACCAAGGCGAACCACACCTAACACTCGTCGCCTACCCTTTATCTGGTGCTAGGCTAACCACCGAGTTCTTTCACACCTTAGGAGAACTAATCCTATCACAACGTCGCCTACCCTTTATTAGGTACTAGGCTAAGCACCTAGTTCCATTATGGAGGAACTACTACCCTTCACGACACAACACCTATTATCAAGGAGATCTACTCCTTGTTACAACACCATCAAGGATATCACCATCCTTGTGAATAAATAAACACTTATATGTATAACGATGCACCTCATCGATTATCGACCTAAGCATTCTTCCCAAATGCTACTTGATTTGATTCTTGGCATCCTTCACTAATGCCTTTGACACAACGCTTGGCACCCTTCACTAATGCCTTCGTCTTGACACCTTAAGCATTCTTCACTAATGCTTTGGCGGGATGATGAGCACCTTTCACTAATGCTTTCATCTTGACACTTTCGGCATTCTTCACTAATGCCTTCAACCCAACATCTATGGAGAAAGGAAGAACTATCAACAAGAGAACCTTCGTTGTCTTGATGATGACGAAGCATGGCAACTCATGGACTTGAGCTTGCGTCTTCAAGATGTGGTGATCTTTCCTTTAAGAGGAACCTACAAGATCACACAAAAACAAAGAGAAAAGCTACATAGATCTCTTGGATATGAGGTTAGAGGTTAGAATACTTGGGGAAGTATGTGTGTAAAGGGATGACAAGTAAGGAAGAAATGGCTCTCTATTTATAGAAAATTCTCTCTTGTTTCCCGGATCCCACGGATCCCTTCCACTTGGGATCCGGCTAGCACAAAGCTAGGGATCCGTGGAGCATCCTCTTTGCCCATGGGTATTTTTGGTTATGGGTCATGGGTCATGGGTTATGGGTTGATCCATGGTTTTCTTTCTAGATACAATGAACTTAGATAAGTGGTATATATAAAACCATGGGTTATGGTTCAATACCATTTGCTAGTTTCTACCCATTTAGTATTTACATGTTTTACCTTATTTTAGTATTTACATGCTTTTACCCATTTTAGTATACTTAGTTTAAGTATATGCTAACCCAATATGTAAACACTAGTTGTTGTACATATATATATCTAGATCATAAAATCACTTATACTTGTTTTAGTGTTTTATGTGAAAATGTGAATATGTTAGAAAACTATTAGTTCAAACCATTTCGTATTTTATTTGTTTCGTTAATATGATTTTACTTTTGTTATCGACAAAACATTAGAAGATCGTAAAATATAAATAAAGCGTTTTAAAGAGGTTATTTGTATTAACAACTTTCTCTCTAGAAAGGATCGCATCTCCCACTTTCTCTCTAAGTTTCTTGCTAAGATTCGAACCATATAATTGATTGTTTGTGTGTTACAATAACCAATATCCAACAATTGGAATCAAGAGCCATGGTTAGATCATAAAGATTGGTTATTTGTATGTTTTGTTGGTTGAATTCTATTCCTAAAAGTGTTAAAGTTTGAATTTTGATAGTACTTTTGTGTTTAGAATAATCATAAGTGCTTAGGTTTTGGTTTGGAAGGCTTAATTCATCTTGGTTATAGTGTTTTGTATTGGAAAACTTTATTTTTGAAGAGTTTCAAGGAAGCGGTCTGAGTCTCGTACTATTTTCGTGTACGCGGTTTGATGTCATTTGGGTGCGATTTGATATGATCAAGGAAGCGATTTGTCAAGTTATTAGATGTGGTTTGTCTAGATTCGTTGTATCGTAAGCGGTTTGACATAAGTTGTTTGACTCAAGCGGTTTGACTCAAACGGTTAGTCTTTAGTGGTTTGACATAAGCGGTTTGATTTAAGCGGTTTGACTCAAGCGGTTTGTCTTCAGCGGTTTGATCTAAGCGGTTTGATAAGAAGCGGTTTGAGTTAAGCGGTTTGATAAGAAGCGGTTTGATAAAAAGAGGTTTGATTTAAGCGGTATGTATTCCAAATGGTTTGACAATCCGTGATTTGACCAATGCGATTTAAACACTACAATTAGATTAAAAAACCGAGTTTTGACTTTTACGATTTGACTATTTGCGTTTCGACAAGTTGCGGCTTGACCAAAGTTGACTTTTACATCAAAACTTCAAACCGCCATAACTTTTGAACCGTAACTCCGTTTTCAAATGAAATACTGTCAAAATGACTTGAACAACTGAACGATGGAAACAATTAGAACTAGTTAAGAACCTGATATTCTAGCCAAGAACCACTTATAAACAGTTAAGAAAATGCCTATTCCTGTTAGGATTTAGAAAATCCATAGTGAAGTGTCGGCCACCACAACTATTGTCTAGCATAAGTTAGCTCATAGTCATTACGTTATCTACTAGTTAGTTGGTTAGTTAGAAAAATACCTTGGAGGACGGACGGGTCTTTATCTACTATATGCATGATCCACAGCCCGACAGAAGGCATATTATGTAAAACTATAAATACCCTCTACCTCCCAAGGTAGAGGGTTGGATGTTTCATTTCTAAATCTAACCTTCTCTTTGTTTTTCTCTCACTTTCTCTCTCTAGAAAGGATCGCATCTCCCACTTTCTCTCTCTAAGTTTCTTGCTAAGATTCGAACCATATAATTGATTGTTTGTGTGTTACAATAACCAATATCCAACAATTGGAATCAAGAGCCATGGTTAGATCATAAAGATTGGTTATTTGTATGTTTTGTTGGTTCGAATTCTATTCCCTAAAAGTGTTAAAGTTTGAATTTTGATAGTACTTTTGTGTTTAGAATAATCATAAGTGCTTAGGTTTTGGTTTGGAAGGCTTAATTCATCTTGGTTATAGTGTTTTGTATTGGAAAACTTTATTTTTGAAGAGTTTCAAGGAAGCGGTCCGAGTCTCGTACTATTTTCGTGTCGCGGCGGTGTCATTCATTTGGGTGCGATTTGATCCGATCAAGGAAGCGATTTGTCAAGTTATTAGATGTGGTTTGTCTAGATTCGTTGTATCGTAAGCGGTTTGACATAAGTTGTTTGACTCAGCGGTTTGACTCAAACGGTTAGTCTTTAGTGGTTTGACATAAGCGGTTTGATTTAAGCGGTTTGACTCAGCGGTTTGTCTTGATGGTTTGATCTAAGCGGTTTGATAAGAAGCGGTTTGAGTTAAGCGGTTTGATAAGAGCGGTTTGATAAAAGAGGTTTGATTTAAGCGGTATGTATTCCGGTGGTTTGACAATCTGTGATTTGACCAATGCGATTTAAACACTACAATTAGATTAAAAAAGCGAGTTTTGACTTTTACGATTTGACTATTTGCGTTTCGACAAGTTGCGGCTTGACCAAAGTTGACTTTTACATCAAAACTTCAAACTACCATAACTTTTGAACCGTAACTCCGTTTTCAAATAAATACTGTCAAAATGATGAAGCGGCTGAACCATGAGGGAAACAATTAGAACTAGTTAAGAACATGATATTCTAGCCAAGAACCACTTATAAACAGTTAAGAAAATGCTATTTTAACCAAGAACCAGTTAGATCCAGCTAAGAACTGCCTATTCCTGTTAGGATTTAGAAAATCCATAGTGAAGTGTCAGTCACCACAACTATTGTCTAGCATATGTTAGCTCATAGTCATTACGTTATCTACTAGTTAGTTAGTTAGTTAGAAAAATACCTTGGAGGACGGACGGGTCTTTACCTACTGTATGCCTGATCCACAGCCCGACAGAGGGCATATTATGTAAAACTATAAATACCCTCTACCTCCCAAGGTAGAGGTTGATGTTCATTTCTAAATCTAACCTTCTCTTTGTTTTCTCTCACTTTCTCTCTCTAGAAAGGATCGCATCTCCCACTTTCTCTCTCTAAGTTTCTTGCTAAGATTCGAACCATATAATTGATTGTTTGTGTGTTACAATAACCAATATCCAACAATTGGAATCAAGAGCCATGGTTAGATCATAAAGATTGGTTATTTGTGTGTTTTGTTGGTTCGAATTCTATTCCCTAAAAGTGTTAAAGTTTGAATTTTGATAGTACTTTTGTGTTTAGAATAATCATAAGTGCGTAGGTTTTGGTTTGGAAGGTTTAATTCATCTTGGTTATAGTGTTTTATATTGGAAAAGTTTAGTTTTTGAAAAGTTTCAAGGAAGCGGTGTGAGTCTCGTACTATTTTCGTGTATGCGGTTTGATGTCCTTTGGGTGCAATTTGATCTGACCAAGGAAGCGATTTGTCGAGTTATTTGATGCGGTTTGTCTAGATTCGTTGTATCGTAAGCGGTTTGACTCAAGCGGTTTGTCTTTAGCGGTTTGACATAAGTTGTTTGACTCAAGCGGTTTGACTCAAACGGTTAGTCTTTAGTGGTTTGACATAAGCGGTTTGATTTAAGCGGTTTGCCTCAAGCGGTTTGTCTTCAGCGGTTTGATCTAAGCGGTTTGATAAGAAGCGGTTTGAGTTAAGCGGTTTGATAAGAAGCGGTTTGATAAAAGAGGTTTGATTTAAGCGGTATGTATTCCAAATGGTTTGACAATCCCGTGATTTGACCAATGCGATTTAAACACTACAATTAGATTAAAAAAAAGAGTTTTGACTTTTACGATTTGACTATTTGCGTTTCGACAAGTTGCGGCTTGACCAAAGTTGACTTTTTACATCAAAACTTCAAACTGCCATAACTTTTGAACCGTAACTCCGTTTTCAGCGAAATACCTGTCAAAATGACTGGAACAGCCTGAACCAGTAGGAAACAATTAGAACTAGTTAAGAACATGATATTCTAGCCAAGAACCACTTATAAACAGTTAAGAAAATGCTATTTTAACCAAGAACCAGTTAGATCCAGCTAAGAACTGCCTATTCCTGTTAGGATTTAGAAAATCCATAGTGAAGTGTCAGTCACCACAACTATTGTCTAGCATATGTTAGCTCATAGTCATTACGTTATCTACTAGTTAGTTAGTTAGTTAGAAAAACACCTTGGAGGACGGACGGGTCTTTACCTACTGTATGCCTGATCCACAGCCCGACAGAGGGCATATTATGTAAAACTATAAATACCCTCTACCTCCCAAGGTAGAGGGTTGGATGTTTCATTTCTAAATCTAACCGTCTCTTTGTTTTTCTCTCACTTTCTCTCTCTAGAAAGGATCGCATCTCCCACTTTCTCTCTCTAAGTTTCTTGATAAGATTCGAACCATATAATTGATTGTTTGTGTGTTACAATAACCAATATCCAACAATTGGAATCAAGAGCCATGGTTAGATCATAAAGATTGGTTATTTGTGTGTTTTGTTGGTTCAATTCTATTCCTAAAAGTGTTAAAGTTTGAATTTTGATAGTACTTTTGTGTTTAGAATAATCATAAGTGCGTAGGTTTTGGTTTGGAAGGTTTAATTCATCTTGGTTATAGTGTTTTATATTGGAAAAGTTTAGTTTTTGAAAAGTTTCAAGGAAGCGGTCTGAGTCTCGTACTATTTTCGTGTATGCGGTTTGATGTCCTTTGGGTGCAATTTGATCTGACCAAGGAAGCGATTTGTCGAATTATTGGATGCGGTTTGTCTAGATTCGTTGTATCGTAAGCGGTTTGACTCAAGCAGTTTGTCTTTAGCGGTTTGACATAAGCGGTTTGACATAAGCGGTTTGACTCAAACGGTTAGTCTTTAGTGGTTTGACATAAGCGGTTTGATTTAAGCGGTTTGACTCAAGCGATTTGTCTTCAGCGGTTTGATCTAAGCGGTTTGATAAGAAGCGGTTTGAGTTAAGCGGTTTGATAAGAAGCGGTTTGATAAAAAGAGGTTTGATTTAAGCGGTATGTATTCCAGCGGTTTGACAATCCTGTGATTTGACCAATGCGATTTAAACACTACAATTAGATTAAAAAAAACTGAGTTTTGACTTTTACGATTTGACTATTTGCGTTTCGACAAGTTGCGGCTTGACCAAAGTTGACTTTTTACATCAAAACTTCAAACGGCCATAACTTTTGAACCGTAACTCCGTTTTCAGCGAAATACCTGTCAAAATGACTTGAACAGCCTGAACCAGTAGGAAACAATTAGAACTAGTTAAGAACATGATATTCTAGCCAAGAACCACTTATAAACAGTTAAAAAATGCTATTTTAACCAAGAACCAGTTAGATCCAGCTAAGAACTGCCTATTCCTGTTAGGATTTAGAAAATCCATAGTGAAGTGTCAGTCACCACAACTATTGTCTAGCATATGTTAGCTCATAGTCAATACGTTATCTACTAGTTAGTTAGTTAGTTAGAAAAACACCTTGGAGGACGGACGGGTCTTTACCTACTGTATGCTTGATCCACAGCCCGACAGAGGGCATATTATGTAAAACTATAAATACCCTCTACCTCCCAAGGTAGAGGGTTGGATGTTTCATTTCTAAATCTAACCGTCTCTTTGTTTTTCTCTCACTTTCTCTCTCTAGAAAGGATCGCATCTCCCACTTTCTCTCTCTAAGTTTCTTGCTAAGATTCGAACCATATAATTGATTGTTTGTGTGTTACAATAACCAATATCCAACAATAGGAATCAAGAGCCATGGTTAGATCATAAAGATTGGTTATTTGTGTGTTTTGTTGGTTCGAATTCTATTCCCTAAAATTGTTAAAGTTTGAATTTTGATAGTACTTTTGTGTTTAGAATAATCATAAGTGCGTAGGTTTTGGTTTGGAAGGTTTAATTCATCTTGGTTATAGTGTTTTATATTGGAAAAGTTTAGTTTTTGAAAAGTTTCAAGGAAGCGGTCCGAGTCTCGTACTATTTTCGTGTGCGGTTTGATGTCCTTTGGGTGCAATTTGATCGACCAAGGCGATTTGTCAAGTTATTGGATGCGGTTTGTCTAGATTCGTTGTATCGTAAGCGCGGTTTGACTCATGCGGTTTGTCTTTAGCGGTTTGACATAAGCGGTTTGACATAAGCGGTTTGACTCAAACGGTTAGTCTTTAGTGGTTTGACATAAGTGGTTTGATTTAAGCGGTTTGACTCAAGCGGTTTGTCTTCAGCGGTTTGATCTAAGCGGTTTGATAAGAAGCGGTTTGAGTTAAGCGGTTCGATAAGAAGCGGTTTGATAAAAAGAGGTTTGATTTAAGCGGTATGTATTCCAGCGGTTTGACAATCCTGTGATTTGACCAATGCGATTTAAACCCTACAATTAGATTAAAAAAAACTGAGTTTTGACTTTTACGATTTGACTATTTGCGTTTCGACAAGTTGCGGCTTGACCAAAGTTGACTTTTTACATCAAAACTTCAAACTGCCATAACTTTTGAATCGTAACTTCGTTTTCAGCGAAATACCTGTCAAAATGACTGGAACAGCCTGAACCAGTAGGAAACAATTAGAACTAGTTAAGAACATGATATTCTAGCCAAGAACCACTTATAAACAGTTAAGAAAATGCTATTTTAACCAAGAACCAGTTAGATCCAGCTAAGAACTGCCTATTCCTGTTAGGATTTAGAAAATCCATAGTGAAGTGTCGGTCACCACAACTATTGTCTAGCATATGTTAGCTCATAGTCATTACGTTATCTACTAGTTAGTTAGTTAGTTAGAAAAACACCTTGGAGGACGGACGGGTCTTTACCTCATCATGCACGATCCACAACCCGACGGAGGGCATATTATGTAAAACTATAAATACCTCTACCTCCCAAGGTAGAGGTTGGATGTTTCATTTCTAAATCTAACCGTCTCTTTGTTTTTCTCTCACTTTCTCTCTAGAAAGGATCGCATCTCCCACTTTCTCTCTCTAAGTTTCTTGCTAAGATTCGAACCATATAATTGATTGTTTGTGTGTTACAATAACCAATATCCAACAATAGGAATCAAGAGCCATGGTTAGATCATAAAGATTGGTTATTTGTGTGTTTTGTTGGTTCGAATTCTATTCCCTAAAATTGTTAAAGTTTGAATTTTGATAGTACTTTTGTGTTTAGAATAATCATAAGTGCGTAGGTTTTGGTTTGGAAGGTTTAATTCATCTTGGTTATAGTGTTTTATATTGGAAAAGTTTAGTTTTTGAAAAGTTTCAAGGAAGCGGTCTGAGTCTCGTACTATTTTCGTGTATGCGGTTTGATGTCCTTTGGGTGCAATTTGATCTGACCAAGGAAGCGATTTGTCAAGTTATTGGATGCGGTTTGTCTAGATTCGTTGTATCGTAAGCGGTTTGACTCATGCGGTTTGTCTTTAGCGGTTTGACATAAGCGGTTTGACATAAGCGGTTTGACATAAGCGGTTTGACTCAAACGGTTAGTCTTTAGTGGTTTGACATAAGCGGTTTGATTTAAGCGGTTTGACTCAAGCGGTTTGTCTTCAGCGGTTTGATCTAAGCGGTTTGATAAGCGGTTTGAGTTAAGCGGTTCGATAAGCGGTTTGATAAAAGAGGTTTGATTTAAGCGGTATGTATTCCAAATGTTTGACAATCCCGTGATTTGACCAATGCGATTTAAACCCTACAATTAGATTAAAAAACTGAGTTTTGACTTTACGATTTGACTATTTGCGTTTCGACAAGTTGCGGCTTGACCAAAGTTGACTTTTACATCAAAACTTCAAACCGCCATAACTTTTGAATCGTAATCCGTTTCGTGAAATACTGTCAAAATGACTGGAACAGCTGAACCCAAGAGGGAAACAATTAGAACTAGTTAAGAACATGATATTCTAGCCAAGAACCACTTATAAACAGCTAAGAAAATGCTATTTTAACCAAGAACCGCTTAGATCCGACTAAGAACGCTTATTCTGTTAGGATTTAGAAAATCCATAGTGAAGTGTCACCACCACAACTATTGTCTAGCATATGTTAGCTCATAGTCATTACGTTATCTACTAGTTAGTTAGTTAGTTAGAAAAACACCTTGGAGGACGGACGGTCTTTACCCATCAGATATGCGATCCACAACCCGACGGAGGGCATATTATGTAAAACTATAAATACCTCTACCTCCCAAGGTAGAGGGTTAGATGTTTCATTTCTAAATCTAACCGTCTCTTTGTTTTCTCTCACTTTCTCTCTCTAGAAAGGATCGCATCTCCCACTTTCTCTCTAAGTTTCTTGCTAAGATTCGAACCATATAATTGATTGTTTGTGTGTTACAATAACCAATATCCAACAATAGGAATCAAGAGCCATGGTTAGATCATAAAGATTGGTTATTTGTGTGTTTTGTTGGTTCGAATTCTATTCCCTAAAATTGTTAAAGTTTGAATTTTGATAGTACTTTTGTGTTTAGAATAATCATAAGTGCGTAGGTTTTGGTTTGGAAGGTTTAATTCATCTTGGTTATAGTGTTTTATATTGGAAAAGTTTAGTTTTTGAAAAGTTTCAAGGAAGCGGTCTGAGTCTCGTACTATTTTCGTGTATGCGGTTTGATGTCCTTTGGGTGCAATTTGATCTGACCAAGGAAGCGATTTGTCGAGTTATTGGATGCGGTTTGTCTAGATTCGTTGTATCGTAAGCGGTTTGACTCAAGCGGTTTGTCTTTAGCGGTTTGACATAAGCGGTTTGACATAAGCGGTTTGACATAAGCGGTTTGACTCAAACGGTTAGTCTTTAGTGGTTTGACATAAGCGGTTTGATTTAAGCGGTTTGATCTAAGCGGTTTGTCTTGATTTGATCTAGCGGTTTGATAAGAAGCGGTTTGAGTTAAGCGGTTCGATAAGCGGTTTGATAAAAGAGGTTTGATTTAAGCGGTATGTATTCCAAATGTTTGACAATCCCGTGATTTGACCAATGCGATTTAAACCCTACAATTAGATTAAAAAACTGAGTTTTGACTTTTACGATTTGACTATTTACGCTTTCGACAAGTTGCGGCTTGACCAAAGTTGACTTTTACATCAAAACTTCAAACGCCTATAACTTTTGAATCGTAATCCGTTTTCAAATGAAATACCTATCAAAATGACCGAAACAATGAACCAAGAGGGAAACAATTAGAACTAGTTAAGAACATGATATTCTAGCCAAGAACCACTTAGAACCAGTTAAGAAAATGCTATTTTAACCAAGAACCGCTTAGATCCAAATAAGAACTACTTATTCCTGTTAGGATTTAGAAAATCCATAGTTAAGTGTCGGTCACCATAACTATTGTCTAGCATATGTTAGCTCATAGTCATTACGTTATCTACTAGTTAGTTAGTTAGTTAGAAAAACACCTTGGAGGACGGACGGTCTTTACCCACCGTATGCCCGATCCACAACCCGACGGAGGGCATATTATGTAAACTATAAATACCTCTACCTCCCAAGGTAGAGGTTGGATGTTTCATTTCTAAATCTAACCGTCTCTTTGTTTTCTCTCACTTTCTCTCTAGAAAGGATCCCATCTCCACTTTCTCTCTCTAAGTTTCTTGCTAAGATTTGAACCATATAATTGATTGTTTGTGTGTTACAATAACCAATATCCGACAATTGGAATCAAGAGCCATGGTTAGATCATAAAGATTGGTTATTTGTGTGTTTTGTTGGTTCGAATTCTATTCCCTAAAAGTGTTAAAGTTTGAATTTTGATAGTACTTTTGTGTTAGAATCATCATAAGTGCTTAGGTTTTGGTTTGGAAGGCTTAATTCATCTTGGTTATAGTGTTTTGGATTGGAAAAGTTTAGTTTTTGAAGAGTTTCAAGGAAGCGGTCTAAGTCTCGTACTATTTTCGTGTATGCGGTTTGATGTCATTTGTGTGCGATTTGATCTGATCAAGGAAGCGATTTTTCAAGTTATTGGATGCGGTTTGTCTAGATTCGTTGTATCATATCGTAAGCGGTTTGACATAAGTGGTTTGACTCAAGTGGTTTGTCTTTAGCGGTTTGACTCAAGCGGTTTATCTTTAGCGGTTTGACATAAGTGGTTTGACTTAAGTGGTTTGGCTCAAGTGGTTTGTCTTCAGCGGTTTGATCTAAGCGGTTTGATAAGAAGCGATTTGAGTTAAGCGGTTTGATAAGAAGCGGTTTGATAAAAAGCAGTTTGATTTAAGCGGTATGTATTCCAGCGGTTTGACAATCCTGTGATTTAACAAATGCGATTTAAACACTGCGATTTGACAAATGCGAGTTTTGACTTTAACGGTTTGACTATTTGCGTTTTGACCACTTGCGGCATGACCAAAGTTCCCTTTTTACGTCAAAACTTCAAACGGCCATAACTTTTGAACCAGAATCTGCTTTCAAATGAAATACCACAAAATGACCGAACAACTGAACCAAGAGGAACAATTTAGAATTAGTTAAGAACCAGATATTCCAATTAAGAATCTATAAGAACCATTTAGAACTAGTTAAGAAAATGCTATTTTGGCCAAGAACCAGTTAGATCCAGCAAAGAAATGCCTATTTCTGTTAGGATTTAGAAAATCCATAGTAAAGTGTCTGTCACCATAACTATTGTCTAGCATATATTAGCTCGTAGACATGAAGTTATCGATTAGTTAGTTAGTTAGTTAGAGTAACACCTTGGAGGACGGACGGGTCTTTACCTACTGTATGCCTGATCCACAGCCCGACAGAGGGCGTATTAGTTAAAATTATAAATACCCTCTACCTCCCAAGGTAGAGGGTTGGACGTTTCATTTCTAAATCTAACCTTCTCTTTGTTTTTCTCTCACTTTCTATCTCTAGAAAGGATCCCATCTCCAACTTTCTCTCTCTAAGTTTCTTGCTAAGATTCGAACCATATAATTGATTATTTGTGTGTTACAATAACCAATATCCGACAATTGGTATCAAGAGCCATGGTTAGATCATAAAGATTGGTTATTTGTGTGTTTTGTTGGATCGAATTCTATACCCTAAAAGTGTTAAAGTTTGAATTTTGATAGTACTTTTGTGTTTAGAATCATCAATTGTGCTTAGGTTTTGGTTTGGAAGGCTTAATTCATCTTGGTTAAAGTGTTTTGGATTGGGAAAGTTTAGTTTTTGAAGATTTTCAAGGAAGCGGTCTGAGTCTCGTACTATTTTGTGTATGCGGTTTGATGTCATTCGGGTGCGATTTGATCTGATCAAGGAAGCGATTTGTCAAGTTATTGGATGCGGTTTGTCTAGATTCGTTGTATCGTAAGCTGTTTGACATAAGCGCTTTGACTCAAGCGGTTTGTCTTTAGCGGTTTGACTCAAGCGGTTTATCTTTAGCGGTTTGGCATAAGCGGCTTGACTTAAGCGGTTTGACTCAAGTGGTTTGTCTTCAGCGGTTTGATCTAAGCGGTTTGATAAGAAGCGGTTTGAGGTAAGCGGTTTGATAAGAAGCGGTTTGATAAAAAGCGGTTTGATTTAAGCGGTATTTATTCCAGTGGTTTGACAATCCTGTGATTTGACCAATGCGATTTAAACACTGCGACAGGTACAAAAACCAGTTAGATCACTATTTGCGTTTTGACCACTTGCGGTTTGACTATTTGCGTTTTGACCACTTGCGGCTTGACCAAAATTAACTTTTTACGTCAAAACTTCAAACGGCCATAACTTTTGAACCGTAACTCCGTTTTCAGCGAAATACCTGTCAAAATGATCGTAATAGCCTGAACCAGTAGGAACAAGTTAGAATTAGTTAAGAACCAAATATTCTAGCCAAGAACCAGTAAGAACCCATTAGAACCAGTTAAGAAAATGCTATTTTGGCCAAAACCCAGTTAGATCCAGCTAAGAAATGTCTATTCCTGTTAGGATTTAGAAAATCCATAGTAAAGTGTCGGTCACCACAACTATTGTCTAGAATATGTTAGCTCGTAGACATTATGTTATCTATTAGTTAGTTAGTTAGTTAGTTATAGTAACACCTTAGAGGACGGACGGGTCTTTACCCACTTTATGCCTGATCCATAGCCAAACAGAGGGCGTATTATGTAAAACTATAAATACCCTCTACCTCCCAAGGTAGAGGGTTGGACGTTTCATTTCTAAATCTAACATTCTCTTTGTTTTTCTCACTTTGTCTCTCTAGGATGGATCCCATCTCCCACTTTCTCTCTGATGAGTGCTTATTCAATCATCGTTTTTACCCGCCTATGACCACAAAAATGACCAAAAACACCCAAATACGCTCAAAATATGTTAAAAATATCCTCGGAGTGTGTTTTATGTCTTTCAGGTACAAAATGATTGAAAACAGAGCGAAAACGGGCTCAACCCAATACCCAAACCCTTCCACACCCGGTCCACCAAGCCCAAACCAAGTCTGCTACCCTAATACTTGGTCAAAGGTTTAACACCCCCATCTCTTCTTCTTCTCGCCCAACACCAGGTACACACTCAAATAAAAAAACCTAGCTCCCATCCCTTTCCCCATCCCTGTTGTCCCTCGTTAAATGCACAAAACCAAACCTGACAAACCCATCACTTTCGGGTTCTGAAAAAGGGCAAGAAGATGTACACCTTGGCGGTCCCCTACCCTCCCATTGAATCTGTTGATACAAAAGTTGGGCGTTCCTGGTTTGGAGCTCCGGCTCTTGTACCAATTGAGAATTGCTGCTTGAGACCTGCGCACTAAAAGACAAAAGACACCGTTAGGCTTACCGTGGGATTGTTTCCTACGATTATCCTCTGACGTGAGAGTAAGTAATCGGTTTAGGGTTTAAGGAGAATTAGGGTTCTGAGATCGTACTTTAAACGAGGGATGTGATTCCCTTTATATACGCACGGAATCCTTGTTGGTTCCGTGTTCCTCAACCTTCGGCGTATCCCGCCTTAATCGGTTGGGAATGATTATCTATCTATTTAGAAGATATCGGATATCTATTCCATCAATAGATCCGGCTTGGGCCTTCATGAGCCCAAGCGTTTAACCTGCTTAGCCCAGTTCGTACCGGGCCAAGCTAGTATTGGACTTTAGTCGGGTCCACGACCCGAATATAGACTATACGTCATCATGTCCCCCCAGTCTAGTATGCGCAGTGCGTAACTACGGATGCTAGACTAATTATCGTAGGCTATGAAAAATAAACAAAGCGTAGCCAAGAAGCTAAAGAAAATATTCTCAGGATACATTGTATCCAGCCGTAAAAAAGGAAACGGGCACCTCGTAAATTGGGGAAAAGTTACTGTACCCGTGTCCCATCAAACAATCCCAACCACATATGTAGGGTTGGTGGAGTCCACGTGTCGATCATCGCGTGGAGGAGGAAGATTATATAATCCCTTCACTTCATTTGCACCGTTTCTACACACAGTAAAAAAAACGCGATCCACCATTACCATAGCTGCAAACACTTCCAAGCCTTCATACCGAAATATCCTCTAGGTAACTACGCCTGCGCCTTTGGTTTTGATTATAAACAATACCATGGTTAAGGAATTGTCGGATTTTACATCAGACATAACGGAGGACGAGCTTCGCCAGTTTGCATCAGAGTATTATATTCCCAGCGCAGTACATCCGGAAGTTCCGGCTGCGAATGCGTCGATAGCGGATTTCCCCAATGGGAAGATTGGGGTATACACGCGATTCTTTGAATTCGCAAATCAGCGCATACCCCTATCCTTATTCTTAAGTGACGTATTGAATTATTACCGCATTCATTTGTCCCAGCTGCACTGTATAGGTGCGGCAAAACTAATTAACTTCGAGGTGAACTGCCATTTATTGGCCATTAACCCCACAATCCACCTATTCCGCGCGTTTTACCACACCACGTGGTCAAACGGGTGGGTTTCCTTCGCGAAGCGCCCTGGGTCACTCCAATGTTACACGGAAAAGTTAGACGCGCTCAGAAATTGGAGGGAAACCTTTTACTGGGTTGACGACGCATGCTTTCCGTCTCATTTTGATTTTTACTCTAAGGGGACACCGCCAAGGATGGCGCCCCTCACGGATCATATAACACGGAGGATGCGGAACAATAAATGCGAACCGCATCCCTATAAGCTCCTACCCCGAGGAGTTCTTGGTGCATATTGGCCTGAGTCGCAACTATTTTGGCAGTTCAGAAGAAGTTCCTATCTTCTTAGGCGCCGATGGTCAGGGTGGGTGCTCATGCTTTCGTACCCCGTTGAGTTACATTACTGTAAGTTTTTAACTGTTTGTTCTTCGTACTTGTCGTGAACTGTTTGTATTTCGTTGTTGTTGCGCAGAGATGGACCTGTTCAGCGTTGTGCACCTGACAAAGCCTATTGATGTAGAGGTGGGAACACGACCACTGAAAGAGGGAGAAGATCCCGTGCTTGTTGCGACGGCCGGGCGTACCCTAGTGATGGACCTAGGCGACGTGGGAGAAAGGTCATCCGTTGCGCTCCAAGCAACACCTTTACAGAGTATGCCTAGTTCTACAGTCCCTGCACCTCCAGTGCAACCTGCGCCCATAGCGGCAGAGCATGTGGAGGAAATGGAAGAGGAAGAAGAAAGTCCAGGATTGGAGCGCAAAAGGAAGCGCAGCGGCGATGGCGCTGCCACCTCTCGGAAGAAGCGCCCGGTTGTTTTTAGTGTGGAGTCATCCTCTAGTGATGTTGCGTCGCGTCCACCATCACCTGACACATCCATTCCTGCGTAAGTATCCTTACAAGATTATGTACCGAATGTCTCATGATATTACTGAATAACTGTGATTTTCTCGTCATGTTTGTAGAATTGAACAATCCGCAGAGTTGCCCCCCCAACCAAGTCTAATTCGTGCTGAATCATCTGGGCTGAAGAGCCAAAGCGACCTCTGGGGATGCGTCCATGGGACAACTGGTCGATGATCTGGTCTTACTAGCTTCGCGGCTAAAGGTAAAGTACTCGGGCGAGACTAGCCAAGGTGCTGAAAAAGACCACCGAATTGCACTGCTTGAGGCGCAATTGGCTAGTGCTAGGGGTGAAGCGGAGACTATGGGGTCGTACGCTAAAAAACTCGCCGAGGATAAAATGGCGCTGATGTGTCAAATAAATCAAGAGCGTGCAGAGGCCGCGGGCTATAAGTCTTCCTGTCATTGGGCCATGAAATATTTGGAGAATGGTAAAGACGCACTGACCTCCCAGCTTGAAGACTTTGGCGCTACTGTGAAAAGTGCCCTTGAAACTCAGGAGGAGAAGTTGCGCAAGTTAAGCCTGGAGTACGATGAGGAGTTATATCCTCAACTTCTATCGACCATTGCTGAGCGCAGGTGGCTTATAAGCCATGGGCTCCGGCTTGCTGCGTTAAGTACCCTAGAGTCACAAGAGGTCGTTGACTCCTTTGGGGATGTAGTTAAGTGCGTACTGGAGCGCGGAAAAATAGAAGCCATTGAGAAGCTGCATGAGGCTAAGCTTCTAAAGGTACCCGTGGAGCAGGTACCTAACTATGACGCGAAGGCTTATGATAATCTGGTCGCTGCCATGGAGAAGATGAGGGACTTGGAACTCCCCAGGATTGCTGAACTGGAGCGTGATCAGGATTTGCCGATAGATGTTATTTTTGCAGGTCTGACTCTAGCACGTCATTGCGGTGGAGAAGCTGTTGCACAACCAGACTATTATCTGAAACCTGATGCATCCCAACTGCACGTTCTTATATTCGCGCGCCCCAGGGATATCTTGAATCCTTTTGTCCTTGAAAGGGAGGTCCCCTTGAAGCAAGTTTTGGATGCACATGCAACGAGACTTGCTCAGAAAAAAGGTATCAAAGGCAAGGCTGTTATGTGCGGGGTTGGTGCAGCTCATCTTCCCAGATCTGATGGTGTGCCCGTGAGCGTTGCCACCGTGTCGCGTCGGGACTCAGACTTGTTAAAGAAGCTTGGCGAGGCAAAAGAGACTGTAACCCGCGTAGGTAGTTCATCTTTGAAGCGTAGTCATAGTTTGTAGATTGTCTCTTGTGTTGTAACTATCTTTGGGAAATAACTCGTAGTTATGAAATAAATCTCCTTTTGTTAAGTGTTTGTGAATATATTTTGCAATTCATGATGTGCATACTTATCTGATTGTCTTTGCGTAAAAGATGTATTCGTTGTTACATGTATATGCAAGTGCGAGAATACAGGAAATCCATAATCATGTATGAAGATCCTAAGAAACTTTAAAAAATAACTTCCAAGTTTTATCATAATCGTGTATGATATGATATGCAACGTACTGTAAATATCACATTTGAAGGAATCAAGTGTCTTGAAGCCTAAGTTGTTAAACGTGCACCATGTGCGCTGTTGCGCAACCGTCGTGGGATGCGCACAAAACTTATTCCAACGTCTTGTGAACAAGGTGTTTAACAAGGATACGTGATCCGGTGTTGATGGGTTTGCAACCCTCTTACGCAACAAGTTGTTTAGTAGGTTAACTTATCCTTTTACCTTCGTAGGTGTATTTATTTGATAAGGTTTTAAAAGGTACCATTTTGATGGGTCGTTTTAGTCCTTATTTGATCACTTTTGTATCCGTTATTGCTTAATATCGTTCCTTTTCACTTTTTAGGTCTCTTGAAGGCAAAATGATGGAATGGCACTTATTTGGATGAAAAGGCGCGAATATATGAAGAAAATGGCCAAAGTCAAAATCGACACTCACGCTTCTTTGAAATTGAAGCGACGGGCGTCAAAAGCTAATGGCGACGCCGTCCCAAAATTGTTGTGACGATCCGAACCCAAAACTCGTATTTTCAAGCGACGACGCCCGGTTGTAAAGAGTAGGCCGTCGCTACTCGGGCGGCCTAGATGCAATCCGCACGACGCCGGTTAAAGAGGACGGCGTCACGGACATAAGGTGACGCCGTCGCAAGGTTAACGTGGCCAAGACGAAACCCTAATGGCGGCGACACGACGGCGTCATTTAAACATAAGGTGGCGCCGTCGCATATGTAATCTTATATATAGAATCCGAATTTTTAGTCTTTTGTGGAGAGTCTTTTGGAGTGAAAACCTAAAACCGAACCTAAGGTGTCTTGTACAGTATTTTAGGGTTTTAAACCCTATCTTACATCAAGATAAGTCTTTACTTCATTAATTCAATTATGTCTTTGATTATTTGTGTGTATGCTTGCATGTTCTCCATGTCCGGCTAATTTATTTATGTGTTTGCTTAGAAAGTATGAAACTTAATTATTGAATATTGATTGGTTGTTTCTTATCTTAGTTGATTAATGATCTAGTAATGCGATAGGTCATTCGTTGTGTACTTAATGCTTGATTCATCTTTGTGAACCTTAGAATATAATTACGAGTAGTTGTAGGCTAAACCATCTAAAGAGCGCCTTAGAGTAGGAGTTTATCATCCCTAGTGGGTTTGTAGATCGAGACCCTTTGGTAAGTTCAAAGAGTTAGGAGAAACGCATACCCTACAACTTTAGACACACAACGCAACTAAGAATAAGACGTGACAACTCAACCATCAATAGGAGATAATTAAGGAATAGTACAACCTAAGTAAACACATCTTTAAACTATCATACGAGCACACATTAATTAGACATAGACTCCCACAACCTTAGTTTAGATAATTAGATAATAGTAGAGTAATCGGTGAAATACCAACCCCCAAATCCAATACCGAGATTCGTACCTTTCCATTTCATAAAACATAAAAGATAAAAAATAATCTTCCTCAACCTTAACCTTAGCGTAGTAACTCCTTACTAGCATTCCTATTCCCCAGAGAACGATATCAATACCCGTGGCTTACCCTAATTACTACACTACAACGATTAGGTTCATCGCCTAGGTGTTATAAAACTTGCTCAAGAAAAGGAAGTTTCCTTGACCCCGAACGACGCGTGTGGCGTTATCAAGTTTTAGGCGCCACGGAATAGAATAGCTAGTTAGTAGTCCACCTCGTTTAGGTTCTTTGCTTGATTCCTATCAAGTAAACTTTTTTCTCATTTTTAGCTTCCTCGTAGTCTATCCCCCTTCTTCGTGACCTTTGTTCGTAACCATTTTCATTGACTATTCCGTTAGCCGTTATGAAGAAAGCGAATCTGCCAAAACTTTCACCCAATCAACGAAATCTACTACATAATTTACCCTTCCACTCTAAAATGAGATCTTGAGGTTCCAAAGAACATCATGATGAATCCTTTCCCGGGCGTGGACTCGAATTAAATATTTATTACAAAAGTCCTTTATCATGGTATTGATTTATGCTTCCACTACAATTCTTTTACACTTGATCGCCCACGAAACCCAAAGGAGACTTGACTATGCAAATGGATGGGGATATTTGGGGCGTGGTGTTCAAATTGCATGGGAAACCTTTGAGATTCACGCCCAATTTCAAGTGGAACATGGGACCCAAAAATGAATCTTTAGACCTATTTTCAATTTGGAAACTTCGATCGGAAAGGTTGTTTAGGAAGGAGATGATTAGAGTTGAGGTACCAAGATGCATGTCATGGTTAGGCGCTACCACAAGACAAAATGAATACATAGGTGATCTTGATAAGATGGAGGATAGAGTAGAAAATCCAATCCCATCGGATAACCCACAAGTCCTACCATCACTTGAGAAACACACACCGCCTATGACTTACCCTAAGTAGTAGAAGAAACTATAGGAACCCCAATAAAGGTAGAACCTTTGGACCATCCACAAGTAGTGGATGTGGGTTTGAACGCTTGTAGTGATGACCTTTCTCTAGCCCTAAGGAAGTTCCTAGTTTTGATGAACCGAGCCTCAACCAAACCCTTACCCAATTTTCCGTCTTTAGATGTGAATCTTGGAATTGAATTAGGCTCTAATCCACCCATCAAAATAGATAGTCCGGTAGTTGCTTGATAAAAGTGGTAGACTCTAGGCCATGTAGAGTGGAAGCTAATATAGGAGTAACCCATGACCTTACACACTTATATCACCCATTCATGGTTGATAACAAGAAACACTATGGGTTTAAACCGGGTTTATTAGGTCAAGATGGATCCTTAACTAAGAATCTTTTGAAGTTGATAGAAGATGATCCATTTTTAGGAGAGAGATTTGATTCACCCGCTACACCAATAGACTCAGGTAAGGTTATAATGAATAGAGCACACTCCTTTAAGCATATAAATCACCCATCACCCTCTTCTCACGTAGCAAATTTCCACCCTAAGGGTATGTATTGCTACTATCACCCGCACTTAAACTCAAGTGTAGGGAAAACTTCCCCTTTATCTGTTAAATAAGGGTAGAGTCAGGCTCGTGACTCGAACAAAACAAGCGCTTCTTGGGAGGCAACCCATGTGTATTTGTTTTTCATTTTCATTTGTGTGTCGTATATCTTTTATTAATTGTTAATTCTCATGTTTAAATTTGTAAAAATGCTTTATTTTGTCTTTAACCTCGTTTTAATTGTATATAAAGGTATTTTACATAAGGGATAAGTGTAGGGAGGATTACACACGTTTTCAAAAGAAACGTAAACATGAGAATAACAATTAACCAAAAGATATATATGTTTATTTGTTCGAGTCAAATGCTTGTATCGAGTCATAATGGATGTTTTGTAGAAACTTCTCCAGATTCTAAAGATGTAAATTTTCCGAATTTTTCCGTAAAATCGCACCGCTTTTTGTCGGGATAACTTTGGCGTCGAGATTGCAACCGACGGCGTCGGAAGGAGTAAAACATCGATTACTTTTTCTCGCTTTACGAGCCACTTATAAATTTTGGAATTTTCCGTGTCTTAATTTTCTTAGAAATTCAAAACATCCATTCCACAAGCATTATATCCTAGTTTAAATCGAGTCTTATATATATTATTACCGCCGATTTTACGCGAAGGTTTCGTTTGTTTTCTTCAAGTGTGCGAGTTTAGTTGGTCTAGAAGAAGTTACATAAGATTGGAAGGAGCTTTTCACGCAATAATTCTTCTTGAAAAGGATTTAACCACCACTTTACACGGATCCTACCGAGCTAATCGGGGAGTATTAGTTTCTTCGCTTTTAATTACCTTTTTATCATAACTATGATACTTTCGGGAACACTGGGGACAATGTTCGGTTTAAGTGTAGGAAGGAAAATAAAACGGGAACTTTGAAACTATGCTTATCCTTGACTATTTGCTTTGTCCAATTGTGATTGTGTCATAAACCATGAGAAAATGTCGGTTAGGGTAATTTTGGCACCAAATTTAAAATTTTTTATGACATATAGGAGTGGGCCATTAGTCTTAACAAAAGCGTCTCACGGATAGGAATTTGCATGACTAGCACAAAAAACCCTTTACCACCCAAATTCCACCAAAATGTGAGGATCGCCCTTAGATTAGTAGGAATTAAAGCATTCATCTTCAATGCTTAGAGTGTGAACCGGTAGTATATTAGATTCTAGAACTTGTTTTGTGATGCATTCCGAGATCGCAAGTGAGGCTACACTTGTGTAGTTAGGAATAACTAAATGATAAGAGGCATTAGGATAACCCTTGTTTGATACCGTAATATAATTACTTCATCCATATCGGTTGAGTAATTCCCCACACCTTTGCGTTGTACTCATCTTTAGTACACGATACCCTAGTTAACCCCTCGAGCCTATCCTTTTCGCGGTTCTCGTGGCGTTTTGGTTTTCCGAATATCAATGAAGAGCATTGTTTACACCCCACCCCAAATATACACCCAAATCGCCTTAGCCTACCCCTTATGCACTCACTTTTAGTGCAATTATTTATTATCACCCTAAACCCTTAGTTCAATTATCTAGTTGCTTGCATAAGTTGCTAAGTCGAGTCATATCCTTTGTATACGCTTTTGGGACGATTGGGATTCATGGGAAAAGTTAAAGTTTATGAAATGACGGAAGGGAACGTTAAATTCAAATTCCTTTGTTTGCGTAATAATGTACCCCAAGTGTTTTGATCTTTTCAAATCGGGTCAAATTAGTGTTAGAGTAATAAAACTCAAGTGTAGGGATATGTCTATAAATCCTAGTATTTTGATGTTATCTTAGAGGATGGTAGAGTAAAAGTGTATGAAAAAAAAAAAAAAAAAAAAAAAGAAAAAAAAAAATTAGAAAAAGAAAAAGAAAAAAATGGAGTGAAAAAAAAAAAACATACGGGCTACCATCCTACATCTATCCTTTGAATTTATGTTTATTTATTTCAGTTATCTAGAGTTTAGAGTGTCGAGTCTTGGCTTAGCAAATATTTGATAAGGTTTTAAAAGGTACCATTTTGAGGGTCGTTTTAGTCCTTATTTGATCACTTTTGTATCCGTTATTGCTTAATATCGCTCCTTTTCACTTTTAGGTCTCTTGAAGGCAAAATGTGGAATGGCACTTATTTGGACGAAAAGGCGCGAATATATGAAGAAAATGGCCAAAGTCAAAATCGAGACACTCACGCTTCTTTGAAATTGAAGGCGACGGCGTCAAAAGCTAATGGCGACGCCGTCCCAAAATTGTTGTGACGATCCGTAACCCAAAACTCGTATTTTCAAGCGACGACGCCCGGTTGTAAAAGAGTAGGCCGTCGCTACTCGACGGCCTAGATGCAATCCGCACGACGCCGGTCAAGAGGACGGCGTCACGGACATAAGGTGACGCCGTCGCAAGGTTAACGTGGCCAAGACGAAACCCTAATGACGGCGACACGACGGCGCCACGAAACATAAGGTGACGCCGTCGCATATGTAATCTTATATATAGAATCCGAATTTTTCGCTTTTGTGGAGAGTCTTTTGAGTGAAAACCTAAACCGAACCTAAGGTGTCTTGTACAAGATTTTAGGGTTTTAAACCCTATCTTACATCAAGATAAGTCTTTACTTCATTAATTCAATTATGTCTTTGATTATTTGTGTGTATGCTTGCATGTTCTCCATGTCCGCTAATTTATTTGTGTGTTTGCTTAGAAAGTATGAAACTTAATTATTGAATATTGATTGGTTGTTTCTTATCTTAGTTGATTAATGATCTAGTAATGCGATAGGTCATTCGTTGTGTACTTAATGCTTGATTCATCTTTGTGAACCTTAGAATATAATTACCGAGTAGTTGTAGGCTAAACCATCCAAAGAGCGCCTTAGAGTAGGAGTTTATCATCCCTAGTGGGTTTGTAGACGAGACCCTTTGGTAAGTTCAAAGAGTTAGGAGAAACGATACCCTACAACTTTAGACACACAACGCAACTAAGAATAAGGACGTGACAACTCAACCATCAATAGGAGATAATTAAGGAGTAGTACAACCTAAGTAAACACATCTTTAAACTATCATACGAGCACACATTAATTAGACATAGACTCCCACAACCTTAGTTTAGATAATTAGATAATAGTAGAGTAATCGGTAGAAATACCAACCCCCAAATCCAATACCCGAGATTCGTACCTTTCCATTTCATAAAACATAAAAGATAAAAATAATCTTCCTCAACCTTAACCTTAGCGTAGTAACTCCTTACTAGCATTCCTATTCCCCAGAGAACGATATCAATACCCGTGGCTTACCCTAATTACTACACTACAACGATTAGGTTCACCGCCTAGGTGTTATAAAACTTGCTCAAGAAAAGGAAGTTTCCTTGACCCCGAACGACGCGTGTAGCGTTATCAAGTTTTTGGCGCCGCGGGAATAGAATAGCTAGTTAGTAGTCCACCTCGCTTAGGTTTCTTTGCTTGATTCCTATCAAGTAAACTTTTTCTCATTTTAGCTTCCTCGTAGTCTATCCCCTTCTTCGTGACCTTTGTTCGTAACCATTTTCATTGACTATTCCGTTAGCCGTTATGGAGAACGCGAATCGCCAAAACTTTCACCCAATCAACGAAATCTACTACATAATTTACCCTTTCCACTCCAAAATGAGATCTTGAGGTTCCAAAGAACATCATGATGAATCCTTTCCGAGGCGTGGACTCGAATTAAATATTTATTACAAAAGTCCTTTATCATGGTATTGATTTACTGCTTCCACTACAATTCTTTTACACTCAGACGCCCACGAAACCCAAAGGAGACTTGACTATGTAGCGGATGGGGATATTTGGGGACGTGGTGTTCAAATTGCATGGGAAACCTTTGAGATTCACGCCCAATTTAGAAGTGGAACATGGGACCCAAAACGAATCTTTAGACCTATTTTCAATTTGGAAACTTCGGTCGGAAAGGTTGTTTAGGAAGGAGATGATTAGAGTTGAGGTACCAAGGTGCATGTCATGGTTAGGCGCTACCACAAGACAAAATGAATACATAGGTGATCTTGATAAGATGGAGGATAGAGTAGAAAATCCAATCCCATCGGATAACCCACAAGTCCTACCATCACTTGAGGAACACACATCGCCTATAACTTACCCTAAGAAGTAGAAGAGACTATAGGAACCCCATTGGTAGAACCTTTGGACCAAACACCACTAGAGAATGTAGGTTTAGATGCTTGTTGTCATGACCTCTCTCTAGTCCTAGGGAAGTTCCTAATTTTGATGAACCGAGCCTCAACCAAAACCCTTACCCAATTTTCCGCCTTTAGATGTGAATCTTGGAATTGAATTAGGCCCCAATCCACCCATCAAAATAGATAGTCCGGTAGTTGCTTGATAAAAGTGGTAGATTCTAGGCC
The DNA here is from genome assembly GCA_022545495.1 of Chrysanthemum lavandulifolium. Lineage (NCBI taxonomy): Eukaryota > Viridiplantae > Streptophyta > Magnoliopsida > Asterales > Asteraceae > Chrysanthemum > Chrysanthemum lavandulifolium. The sequence continues at coordinate 290,586 of CM040245.1, forward strand.
ATGTAGAGTGGAAGCTAATATAGAGTAACCCATGACCTTACACACTTATATCACCCATTCATGGTTGATAACAAGAAACACTATGGGTTTAAACCGGGTTTATTAGGTCAAGATGGATCCTTAACTAAGAATCTTTTGAAGTTGATAGAAGATGATCCATTTTAGGAGAGAGATTTGATTCACCCGCTACACCAATAGACTTAGGTAAGGTTATAATGAATGGAGCACACCCTTTGAGCATATAAATCACCCATCACCCTCTCCTCACGTAGCAAATTTCCACCCTAAGGGTGTGTATTGCTACTATCACCCGCACTTAAACTTAAGTGTAGGAAAACTTCCCTTTATCTGTTAAATAAGGGTAGAGTCGCTCGTGACTCGAACAAAACAAGCGCTTCTTGGGAGGCAACCCATGTGTATTTGTTTTTCATTTTCATTTGTGTGTCGATATCTTTTATTAATTGTTTATTCTCATGTTTAAATTTGTAAAATGCTTTATTTTGTCTTTAACCTCGCCTTAATTGCATATAAAGGTATTTTACATAAGGGATAAGTGTAGGAGGATTACACACGCTTTCAAAAGAAACGTAAACATGAGAATAACAATTAACTAAAAGATATATATGTTTGTTTGTTCGAGTCAAATGCTTGTATCGAGTCATAATGGATGTTTTGCGAAATTTTCCGATTCTAAAGATGTAAATTTTCCGAATTTTTCCGTAAAATCGCACCGCTTTTGTCGGATAACCGACGGCGTCAGATTGCAACCGACGCGCCGTGAAGGAGTAAAACATCGATTACTTTTTCTCGCTTTCGAGCTACTTATAAATTTTTGGAATTTTCCGTGTCTTAATTTTCTTAGAAATTCAGAAACATCCATTCCACAAGCATTATATCCTAGTTTAAATCGAGTCTTATATATATTATTACCGCCGATTTTACGCGAAGGTTTCGTTTGTTTTCTTCAAGTGTGCAGTGTTTAGTTTGTCAAGAAGAAGTTACATAAGATTGGAAGGAGCTTTTCACGCAATAATTCTTCTTGAAAAGGATTTAACCACCACTTTACACGGATCCTACCGAGCTAATCGGGGAGTATTAGTTTCTTTCGCTTTTAATTACCTTCTTTATCATAACTTTGATACTTTCGGGAACATTGGGGACAATGTTCGGTTTAAGTGTAGGGAGGAAAATAAACGGAACTTTGAAACTATGCTTATCCTTGACTATTTGCTTTGTCCAATTGTGATTGTGTAATAAACCATGAGAAAATGTCGGTTAGGGTAATTTTGGCACCAAATTTAAAATTTTTATGACATATAGGAGTGGGCCATTAGTCTTAACAAAAGCGCCTCACGGATAGGAAGTTGCATGACTAGCACAAAACCCTTTACCACCCAAATTCCACCAAAATGTGAGGATCGCCTTAGATTAGTAGGAATTAAAGCATTCATCTTCAATGCTTAGAGTGTGAACCGTAGTATATTAGATTCTAGAACTTGTTTTGTGATGCATTCCGAGATCGCAAGTGAGGCTACACTTGTGTAGTTAGGAATAACTAAATGATAAGAGGCATTAGGATAACCCTTGTTTGATACCGTAATATAATTACTTCTTCCATATCGGTTGAGTAATTCCCCACACCCTTTGCGTTGTACTCATCTTTAGTACACGATACCCTAGTTAACCCCTCGAGCCTATCCTTTTCGCGGTTCTCGTGATGTTTCGGTTTTTCCGAATATCAATGAAGAGCATTGTTTACACCCCACCCCAAATATACACCCAAATCGCCTTAGCCTACCCCTTATGCACTCACTTTTAGTGCAAATGTTTGTTATCACCCTAAACCCTTAGTTCAATTATCTAGTTGCTTGCATAAGTTGCTAAGTCGAGTCATATCCTTTGTATACGCTTTGGGACGATTGGGATTCATGGGAAAAGTTAAAGTTTATGAAATGACGGAAGGAACGTTAAATTCAAATTCCCTTTGTTTGCGTAATAATGTACCCCAAGTGTTTTGATCTTTTCAAATCGGGTCAAATTAGTGTTAGAGTAATAAAAACTCAAGTGTAGGGATATGCCTATAAATCCCTAGTATTTTGATGTTATCTTAGAGGATGGTAGAGTAAAAGTGTATGAAAAAAAAAAAAAAAAAAAAAAAAAAAAAAAAAAAAAGAAAAAAAAAAAAAAAAAAAAAAAAAAAAAAAAAAAAAAAATACGGGCTACCATCCTACATCTATCCTTTGAATTTATGTTTATTTATTTCAGTTATCTAGAGTTTAGAGTGTCGAGTCTTGGCTTAGCAACGCCATTCTTCATATGCATTTAACATAGAGATTTTTGACTTGCCACCACTAAATAGCCTATCCCACCAAACCCTTTATTTCCCTACCGTAAGCCTAACATTACAACCCTTTAAAAGACCTCTTTGATAGTCTTTCCTAGGTGCTTACGCCAAAGCGATGGAGGTTTGATCTATTCTCAAGCCTATGGTAATCTATGTACTAGGACCGGTTAATGAGTGTTTATCTTCCATTTCCTATTTGTTATATTTCATATATACACCCGAGAGAGATGTGAGTATCCAAACACCCCATGTGAGGTGCTAGTATGTAATTTCGTGCTTGTTATGACTTTTATGGGCTTATATGTGTTGTGGACCGCTTTGAATTAATGCTTCATGACCCCTAACTTATAAATTAATTGGCTAAAAGCACATTTGCTTGAGGACAAGCAAATAACAAGTGTAGGGATATTTGATAAGGTTTTAAAAGGTACCATTTTGAGGGTCGTTTTAGTCCTTATTTGATCACTTTTGTATCCGTTATTGCTTAATATCGCTCCTTTTCACTTTTAGGTCTCTTGAAGGCAAAATGTCGGAATGGCACTTATTTGGACGAAAAGGCGAATATATGAAGAAAATGGCCAAAGTCAAAATCGAGACACTCACAGCTGTCGAAATTAGAAGGCGACGGCGTCAAAAGCAATGGCGACGCCGTCCCAAAATTGTTGTGACGATCCGAACCCAAAACTCGATTTTCAAGCGACGACGCCCGGTTGTAAAAGAGTAGGCCGTCGCTACTCGCACGGCCTAGATGCAATCCGACGACGCCGAAGTCAAGAGGACGGCGCCACGGACATAAGGTGACGCCGTCGCAAGGTTAACGTGGCCAAGACGAAACCCTAATGACGGCGACACGACGGCCACGAAACATAAGGTGACGCCGTCGCATATGTAATCTTATATATAGAATCCGAATTTTTCGCTTTTGTGGAGAGTCTTTTGGAGTGAAAACCTAAAACCGAACCTAAGGTGTCTTGTACAAGATTTTAGGGTTTTAAACCCTATCTTACATCAAGATAAGTCTTTACTTCATTAATTCAATTATGTCTTTGATTATTTGTGTGTATGCTTGCATGTTCTCCATGTCCGCTAATTTATTTGTGTGTTTGCTTAGGAAGTATGAAACTTAATTATTGAATATTGATTGGTTGTTTCTTATCTTAGTTGATTAATGATCTAGTAATGCGATAGGTCATTCGTTGTGTACTTAATGCTTGATTCATCTTTGTGAACCTTAGAATATAATTACCGAGTAGTTGTAGGCTAAACCATCCAAAGAGCGCCTTAGAGTAGGAGTTTATCATCCCTAGTGGGTTTGTAGACGAGACCCTTTGGTAAGTTCAAAGAGTTAGGGAGAAACGATACCCTACAACTTTAGACACACAACGCAACTAAGAATAAGGACGTGACAACTCAACCATCAATAGGAGATAATTAAGGAGTAATACAACCTAAGTAAACACATCTTTAAACTATCATACGAGCACACATTAATTAGACATAGACTCCCACAACCTTAGTTTAGATAATTAGATAATAGTAGAGTAATCGGTAGAAATACCAACCCCCAAATCCAATACCCGAGATTCGTACCTTTCCATTTCATAAAATATAAAAAGATAAAAATAATCTTCCTCAACCTTAACCTTAGCGTAGTAACTCCTTACTAGCATTCCTATTCCCCAGAGAACGATATCAATACCCGTGGCTTACCCTAATTACTACACTACAACGATTAGGTTCATCGCCTAGGGTGTTATAAAACTTGCTCAAGAAAAGGAAGTTTCCTTGACCCCGAACGACGCGTGTAGCGTTATCAAGTTTTTACGCCACGCCGGGAATAGAATAGCTAGTTAGTAGTCCACCTCGCTTAGGTTTCTTTGCTTGATTCCTATCAAGTAAACTTTTTCTCATTTTAGCTTCCTCGTAGTCTATCCCCTTCTTCGTGACCTTTGTTCGTAACCATTTTCATTGACTATTCCGTTAGCCGTTATGGAGAACGCGAATCGCCAAAACTTTCACCCAATCAACGAAATCTACTACATAATTTACCCTTTCCACTCCAAAATGAGATCTTGAGGTTCCAAGAATATCATGATGAATCCTTTCCGAGGCGTGGACTCGAATTAAATATTTATTACAAAAGTCCTTTATCATGGTATTGATTTATCGCTTCCACTACAATTCTTTTACACTCAGACGCCCACGAAACCCAAAGGAGACTTGACTATGTAGCGGATGGGGATATTTGGGGACGTGGTGTTCAAATGCATGGGAAACCTTTGAGATTCACGCCCAATTTAGAAGTGGAACATGGGACCCAAAAACGAATCTTTAGACCTATTTTCAATTTGGAAACTTCGGTCGGAAAGGTTGTTTAGGAAGGAGATGATTAGAGTTGAGGTACCAAGGTGCATGTCATGGTTAGGCGCTACCACAAGACAAAATGAATACATAGGTGATCTTGATAAGATGGAGGATAGAGTAGAAAATCCAATCCCATCGGATAACCCACAAGTCCTACCATCACTGAGGAACACACATCGCCTATAACTTACCCTAAGAAGTAGAAGAGACTATAGGAACCCCGATTGATAGAACCTTTGGACCAAACGCCACTAGAGAATATAGGTTTAGATGCTTGTTGTCATGACCTCTCTCTAGTCCTAAGGAAGTTCCTAATTTTGATGAACCGAGCCTCAACCAAAACCCTTACCCAATTTTCCGCTTTAGATGTGAATCTTGAATTGAATTAGGCCCCAATCCACCCATCAAAATAGATAGTCCGGTAGTTGCTTGATAAAGGTGGTAGATTCTAGGCCATGTAGAGTGGAAGCTAATATAGGAGTAACCCATGACCTTACACACTTATATCACCCATTCATGGTTGATAACAAGAAACACTATGGGTTTAAACCGGTTTATTAGGTCAAGATGGATCCTTAACTAAGAATCTTTTGAAGTTGATAGAAGATGATCCATTTTAGGAGAGAGATTTGATTCACCCGCTACACCAATAGACTTAGGTAAGGTTATAATGAATGGAGCACACCCTTTGAGCATATAAATCACCCATCACCCTCTCCTCACGTAGCAAATTTCCACCCTAAGGGTGTGTATTGCTACTATCACCCGCACTTAAACTTAAGTGTAGGAAAACTTCCCTTTATCTCGTTAAATAAGGGTAGAGTCGCTCGTGACTCGAACAAAACAAGCGCTTCTTGGGAGGCAACCCATGTGTATTTGTTTTCATTTTCATTTGTGTGTCGATATCTTTTATTAATTGTTTATTCTCATGTTTGAATTTGTAAAATGCTTTATTTTGTCTTTAACCTCGCCTTAATTACATATAAAGGTATTTTACATAAGGGATAAGTGTAGGAGGATTACACACGCCAAAAGAAACGTAAACATGAGAATAACAATTAACTAAAAGATATATATGTTTGTTTGTTCGAGTCAAATGCTTGTATCGAGTCATAATGGATGTTTTGCGAAATTTTTCCGATTCTAAAGATGTAAATTTTCCGTAATTTTTCCGTAAAATCGCACCGCTTTTTGTCGATAACCGACGGCGTCAGATTGCAACCGACGCGTGAAGGAGTAAAACATCGATTACTTTTTCTCGCTTTCGAGCTACTTATAAATTTTTGGAATTTTCGTGTCTTAATTTTCTTAGAAATTCAGTAAACATCCATTCCACAAGCATTATATCCTAGTTTAAATCGAGTCTTATATATATTATTACCGCCGATTTTACGCCAAGGTTTCGTTTGTTTTCTTCAAGTGTGCGTGTTTAGTTTGTCAAGAAGAAGTTACATAAGATTGGAAGGAGCTTTTCACGCAATAATTCTTCTTGAAAAGGATTTAACCACCACTTTACACGGATCCTACCGAGCTAATCGGGGAGTATTAGTTTCTTTCGCTTTTAATTACCTTCTTTATCATAACTTTGATATTTTCGGGAACATTGGGGACAATGTTCGCTTTAAGTGTAGGAGGGAAAATAAACGGAACTTTGAAACTATGCTTATCCTTGACTATTTGCTTTGTCCAATTGTGATTGTGTAATAAACCATGAGAAAATGTCGGTTAGGGTAATTTTGGCACCAAATTTAAAATTTTTATGACATATAGGAGTGGGCCATTAGTCTTAACAAAAGCGCCTCATGGATAGGAAGTTGCATGACTAGCACAAAACCCTTTACCACCCAAATTCCACCAAAATGTGAGGATCGCCTTAGATTAGTAGGAATTAAAGCATTCATCTTCAATGCTTAGAGTGTGAACCGGTAGTATATTAGATTCTAGAACTTGTTTTGTGATGCATTCCGAGATCGCAAGTGAGGCTACACTTGTGTAGTTAGGAATAACTAAATGATAAGAGGCATTAGGATAACCCTTGTTTGATACCCGTAATATAATTACTTCTTCCACATCGGTTGAGTAATTCCCCACACCTTTTGCGTTGTACTCATCTTTAGTACACGATACCCCTAGTTAACCCCTCGAGCCTATCCTTTTCGCGGTTCTCGTGATGTTTCGGTTTTCCGAATATCAATGAAGAGCATTGTTTACACCCCACCCCAAATATACACCCAAATCGCCTTAGCCTACCCCTTATGCACTCACTTTTAGTGCAAATGTTTGTTATCACCCTAAACCCTTAGTTCAATTATCTAGTTGCTTGCATAAGTTGCTAAGTCGAGTCATATCCTTTGTATACGCTTTGGGACGATTGGGATTCATGGGAAAAGTTAAAGTTTATGAAATGACGGAAGGAACGTTAAATTCAAATTCCCTTTGTTTGCATAATAATGTACCCCAAGTGTTTTGATCTTTTCAAATCGGGTCAAATTAGTGTTAGAGTAATAAAACTCAAGTGTAGGGATATGCCTATAAATCCCTAGTATTTTGATGTTATCGAGAGGATGGTAGAGTAAAAGTGTATGAAAAAAAAAAAAAAAAAATATAAAAAAAAAAAGAAAAAAAAAAAAAAAAAAAAAAAAAAAAAAAAAAAAAAAAATACGGCTACCATCCTACATCTATCCTTTGAATTTATGTTTATTTATTTCGTTATCTAGAGTTTAGAGTGTCGAGTCTTGGCTTAGCAACGCCATTCTTCATATGCATTTAACATAGAGATTTTTGACTTGCCACCACTAAATAGCCTATCCCACCAAACCCTTTGTTTCCCTACCGTAAGCCTAACATTACAACCCTTTAAAAGACCTCTTTGATAGTCTTTCCTAGGTGCTTACGCCAAAGCGATGGAGGTTTGATCTATTCTCAAGCCTATGGTAATCTATGTACTAGGACCGTTAATGAGTGTTTATCTTCCATTTCCTATTTGTTATATTTCATATATACACCCGAGAGATGTGAGTATCCAAACACCCCATGTGAGGTGCTAGTATGTAATTTCCGTGCTTGTTATGACTTTTATGGGCTTATATGTGTTGTGGACCGCTTTGAATTAATGCTTCATGACCCCTAACTTATAAATTAATTGGCTAAAGCACATTTGCTTGAGGACAAGCAAATAACAAGTGTAGGGATATTTGATAAGGTTTTAAAAGGTACCATTTTGAGGGTCGTTTTAGTCCTTATTTGATCACTTTTGTATCCGTTATTGCTTAATATCGCTCCTTTTCACTTTTAGGTCTCTTGAAGGCAAAATGCTGGAATGGCACTTATTTGGACGAAAAGGCGCGAATATATGAAGAAAATGGCCAAAGTCAAAATCGAGACACTCACAGCTGTGAAATTAGAAGGCGACGGCGCCAAAAGCTAATGGTGACGCCGTCCCAAAATTGTTGTGACGATCCGTAACCCAAAACTCAGATTTTCAAGCGACGACGCCCAGTTGTAAAAGAGTAGGCCGTCGCTACTCGGACGGCCTAGATGCAATCCGACGACGCCGGTCAAGAGGACGGCGTCACGGACATAAGGTGACGCCGTCGCAAGGTTAACGTGGCCAAGACGAAACCCTAATGACGGCGACACGACGGCGCCACGAAACATAAGGTGACGCCGTCGCATATGTAATCTTATATATAGAATCCGAATTTTCGCTTTTGTGGAGAGTCTTTTGGAGTGAAAACCTAAACCGAACCTAAGGTGTCTTGTACAAGATTTTAGGGTTTTAAACCCTATCTTACATCAAGATAAGTCTTTACTTCATTAATTCAATTATGTCTTTGATTATTTGTGTGTATGCTTGCATGTTCTCCATGTCCGGCTAATTTATTTGTGTGTTTGCTTAGAAAGTATGAAACTTAATTATTGAATATTGATTGGTTGTTTCTTATCTTAGTTGATTAATGATCTAGTAATGCGATAGGTCATTCGTTGTGTACTTAATGCTTGATTCATCTTTGTGAACCTTAGAATATAATTACCGAGTAGTTGTAGGCTAAACCATCCAAAGAGCGCCTTAGAGTAGGAGTTTATCATCCCTAGTGGGTTTGTAGACGAGACCCTTTGGTAAGTTCAAAGAGTTAGGGAGAAACGATACCCTACAACTTTAGACACACAACGCAACTAAGAATAAGGACGTGACAACTCAACCATCAATAGGAGATAATTAAGGAGTAATACAACCTAAGTAAACACATCTTTAAACTATCATACGAGCACACATTAATTAGACATAGACTCCCACAACCTTAGTTTAGATAATTAGATAATAGTAGAGTAATCGGTAGAAATACCAACCCCCAAATCCAATACCCGAGATTCGTACCTTTCCATTTCATAAAATATAAAAAGATAAAAATAATCTTCCTCAACCTTAACCTTAGCGTAGTAACTCCTTACTAGCATTCCTATTCCCCAGAGAACGATATCAATACCCGTGGCTTACCCTAATTACTACACTACAACGATTAGGTTCATCGCCTAGGGTGTTATAAAACTTGCTCAAGAAAAGGAAGTTTCCTTGACCCCGAACGACGCTGTAGCGTTATCATAAGCTTCTCGACAGCCCCGAAAGGGTTATCACAAAATTGTTTCCCGTTATCCGAGATGATTTCCCCAGGGAGACCGAAGCGGCATACAATATTTTCTCATACGAAGCGTTTTACCTGGTTGCCAGTGATTGTTAATGTTGGATCGATATACTTTAATCAAACTAACTTAACTAGCTTGTTAAGGTTTAATAACCTCGGATAAATCCTAAGTTATTAACAAAGAAACACTGAGCAATCTTTATCAAGTACGCGGAATTTACTTAACAAAGCTAAGAAGAATAACTTTATTATAAACTCTAAATCTGCTTATTATGCAGATACTCTAATACAACTCTAAGATGATCGAACTTTTCTCTAAAACACTAATTTGTAAATTCTAAAACTCTTTTTCTGAAATTGTACCTCTAATGCCAATCTAGGAGTCCTTTTATAGGCTCAAGGATATCCTAGTCGGTTTACAATTTGTAACCTTGTACGACAAGTAATCTAAACATAGAATACAATTCTTTCCATAAACGAATATAACAGCTTCTTTTGTTCTAGCAAGACTTTGACTTCATCTTGCGATACTTTGACTTTGTCTTTAGCGATGCTTTGACTCTTTGAATTCTTCAAGATTTTGCGACTTATAGTACTTTCATATCTTGATGATTTCATATCTTCAAGACTTTCATATCCCAACGATTACCGCGCCTTCGCTTCGATCCACTTGGTGAAGTAGTCTATGGCGACTATGAGAAATTTTAGTCCACCACGTAATAGGACAAGGTCCCTGCGATGTCAATACCCCACTTGTAGAATGGCCATGGTGATGTTATTGGTGTTAGCTCGTCTTTGTGGGTGGCGCGGGGCGGGTCTATGAACTTGGCAATCGTTGTACTTCCTTATCAAGTCCCGCGTCACGGTGCATAGTCGGCGGTAGTATCCTCGATCTCATGGCGCGCCACAACGGACCGTGGTCCCGAGTGCATACCGCATGAGCCTTCATGGATTTCTCGCAGTACGTAATTTTCTTGTAAGGGGCCGACACAACGGAGCCATGGTTGCAGGAAGGAGCGTCAGTACAATATGTTTTCTCGCAGCTCGAACCTTTGCGCCGTGCGCCTTATCCTAGCGAGCTTCCTTTTGCTCTTGGGGTAACGTTCCCTTGCTTAGGAAATCCGTTATCGGTGTCATCCATGTAGGACCTTCCTCCTCTATTATCGTGGAGATTTCCATCTCGAAAATCGATTTGCTTTTTAGTGTTTCCACCAGCACTTGCTTTGATAGGTGTGCAAAGCTTGTCGAGGCAATCTTGCTTAGTGCATCCGCCTTGCGGTTTTCCCTTCTAGGAACTTGCTTGATAGTGAATCTGTCAAAGCTTTTTATCAGTGTCTTGGTTTTGTCGAGGTACTGGATCATATTATCTTCTTTGGCCACATATTCACCCAACACGTGGTTGGCCACTAGTCGGGAATCTACATTTGCCTCTAGGTTACGTACACCCATTCGAAATGCACGCGTAGTCCAACAGTAAGGCTTCAGATCGCCTCATTGTTTGTCGCCGCGAATTCAAAGCGCAGTCGTGAAGTGAATTCCATTCCTTCGGATTTGTGAGAATAAGGCCCGCCTCGAGCCGTCAATGCATGAGGATCCGTCTGTAAACAAGATCCATGGATCTTGCGCTCGAACTTACTTGGTGTGGGTACCTCGTCGGTGTCCGGCTTTTCAATGATGAAGTCCGCGAATCGTCCTTTGATTGCGTACGTGGTCCATGAAGAGATGTTGTGCTCACCTAGCAATACACTCCACTTCGCAATCGCCTCGATCGCGCCGTTCGAGATGATCTGCTTGATCGGTTGGTCCGTGATTATCGCCATCGGGTGTGCTTGAAATACCGCGCACCGCTTAGCGAAGAAATACCAACGCCGTAACTAATTTTTCCATGGCGCTATAGTTTATCTCCGTCTTCTTGAGTGCCTTGCTTACGAAGTAGATAGGAGTCATCGAGTCCCTGTCTCGTTAGTAGCACCGCACCGATCGCACCTTCAATTGCGTACAAATACATGATCGACTCTTCCCGCCTGGCACGACAAGTGTTGGGGCGCTGCGGATGTTGTTTAAGCCGAGTGAAGGCCTCTTCGCGCTTGAGTCCATCCAAATCACCCTTCTTTATACACTTCTTGAGTGTTTTGAAAAGAGGTAGTGATTTTTCACGATTTCGATAAAACCTATTCAAGCCGCCAACTTTCCATTGAGAGATTGGACTTCCTTCAACGTCTTGCGGTGAAGGAAGTTCGATGTCCGCTTTGTCTTTTCTCGACACGGTTTTATACCTTCGGTTCTATCGGTATCCAAGGAACATGCCTTGAAGAGCCAAAGGTACACTTTAGGATTTAGCTTCATATTGATCTCTCGTAGAGTTTTGAACGTTTCCTCAATGTCGCGCACTAGCTTATCTTCAGTATGGCTCTTTATGACTAGGTCATCAACATAGACCTCTAGGTTGCGGCCCACCTGTTTTTCGAAAGCATTATCTACTAACCTCTGGTAGGTGGCACCTGCATTTTTCAAACCAAAGGGCATTTTTGTGTAGCAATAGACGCCTTGGCTTGTGTGAAAGGCCGTTTTTTCCTCGTCCTCCATAGCCATTTGGATTTGATGATATCTCTTGTACGCGTCGAGGAAGCACTTTAATGGGTATCCGCACAAAGACTCTATTTTCCAGTCTATTTCTGGTAAAGGATAGCAGTCTTGTGGACATGCTTTATTAAGGTCGGTGAAGTCTACGCACATTCGCCAGCTGTCGTCACTCTTTTTTACCATGACTGGATTGGAAAGCCAGTCATGATAGTAAACTTCCCGCATGATCCCCGCCTACCGCTTTTTGTACCGCTAAGATTGCTTGCGCGCCTGGGCTTGGCCGCTTCTTCGGCGTATGGGTGAGTATCCTGTCGGATTCTCGCTTTATGCTCGTGATGTAACGTGGTACTCTGTCATGTGTTTAGGCTCCCATGCAAAATATCTAAGTTCTTCCAGATGCACATACTGCTTGCTTTGCCGTTGTCCGACAATGAACCTCCGATGGATATTTCTGCTTGGGTATTCGGGTGAATTGCTACTTCATTTGGAATTCGTTGTCTGCTTTGTCTTTGGGGTTGGTGCCGCCTCGCATGCAATCGTGTTGCATTCTCTATGTGGTATAGTGGCATTGTAAAGAGTAACAATACCACCTTCCACCGAATTTAAGCATCCCATGCGCTGTTGATGGCATCGCCACATAGTCGATATTCCGGTCTCCCAATAATGCCATTGTATGGCGAGGAGATTTAATCACCATGAATTCCATCCAGCCGCATGGAGTGTTCTTCGCTTCCAATCTTGACGTGTAATCGATTTGCCCCATAGGCCATATCTTCTCACAAAACCGAACAACGCTGCTCGACCGGGGTTAACGGTTGCGTATTCAGACGTAATCGCTTGAAACAAGGTTCATACATGATGTCGGCAGAAGCTCGCGATCAACATACATGCGGTGGATGTCGTGACTTCGCTTATCTCTATAGTAAGTGGTTCCACCACTGCGTTGTTCGCGGTTAAGGTGGGGAAAGAGATTTCCTTTCCTCGTGAAAAATCCTGGCTTACCTTCTGCCTTGTGACCCGCTGCCATGATTGTATCATGTAAATGGTGTCGGGCTTGTCTTTAGGTGTCTCTTTCTTATTGCCACTCTTCTGTTTGTCCCTTCCTTCCTTGATATTCTTGACCAAATGGTCCAATCTACCCTCTTTGACCATCTTGTCAATGAGTTGGCGCAGTTGGATGCATTCGTTAGTGGTGTGGCCCTTCTGTGCGTGGTAATCACAAAGATCCATTACCATTGCGCCGATCCTCCGGGTGCGCGATTCAAGGGCGGTCTTGGAAAATTCGCCTTCCGTCATGCGAGTATTTCCTTTGGGGTCTTGATCGCGTGGTATATCTATCATTATCCTCCCGCCTCCCGTCGCGATAGCTCCTATTACGGTTACTACTCCGATCATTGGACTGCCTCCCAGGTTGTTCCTGTGACCGGTAGTTTGAATGGTTCCTTTTGCTATCCGCCGCGGCGGCTTCTCCCTGGACGAAGGACCGAGAGCGTTTCATGAGTTCGTCAAAGGTCTCAGGAATCTTGTCATTCAACCTCTTGATGAGTTCTGGGTTATTAATCCCGTTCATGAAACCAGAGATTTTCAACACTTCGGGACATGCTTTAACTTGCATGCATTCATCTTTGAAGCGTTCCATGAATGCGCTTGTAGATTCTCCTTGGCGCTGCTTTACCCTAGCTAGCTTGACAGGATTTTTAGCGCACTTCTTCCTCTGAGTAAAATTTAGGCGAAACGCCTTTCTTAATTCCTCAAAGCCATTGATGCTTCGCCGAAGCTTCACGAACCGATTCCGCGCTTCCTACTAGTGTGGAGTTGAACATGTGGCACCACACTGTGGGCCAATTTTCAATTGTTGTCATGGATTCAAAAATTTTGAGGTGATCATCGTGGTCACCGGTTCCATCATAGGTCTTTACGCTGGCGGGCATGCTCCTTCTTTTGCTTTATGAGAAGTCACCGATGCGCCGAGTAAACGATCCACCTTATGACACGCCCAAGTGGAGAGATATATCTTCATCCTCCCGGTCATTATATCTGCTTTTGGACTTCCAATGTCCAGCTTCGCCATCCTCGTTGTCCGAGGAATTTTGAGAGGACGATTTTCCTTTTTCGGCCATACCGATCGTCCTCCGAGTTTGTACTCGGGACTTTCACTGGGAATAGCGTCGTCGCCTGCCTTGGATTCTCGCGGCAACCCAACTGTGTGGACATTGGTACGCTTTTCATCTTCATCACTCTCACTCGATGATGCGAGTGAGATGTCTCATCCTCCTCTATTCTCCTCCCGATTCTCATTGAATACCGGGGTCGGCGGCCGCCTCTCCCGCTTTCTTTCTCGACGGTAGCGGTGGGAAGTCTCGTATTCGTAATCGAAATTGAGTCGGGCTTTCAAGTTCTGACCTGATCTCTTCCTCTCTTCCTCTTGCATGAGGGCAGTTAATTGTTGGGTCTATTATAGATTTGATGATACAAAACAAGAAGAATGAAACATGAAGGACTTAATGTGACAAGAAGGAAACTACAAAAAGATGGAGAATTTGGAAGATTCTAGAAGATATGCTTAAAAGAATATTTAGTTTCCTAATTGTATTGTTTCCTAATTATATTATGATTCTCTTGTAAACCCTAGATGTCTTTAGTATATAAAGAGACATAGGGTCATTAGTTTTAGCACGCACGCATAAGATGTAGACGCTAAAGGTGTGTGTGTGGGGAACCTAGGCGTAGGGATTGGGAAAACGCCTAGGGTTTAGTGGTTTAGTTAGTTAGTGTTAAAGATCAAGTCTTTGATCTTTATTATTGTTTAGTTAGTTTATGATAATGAAAAACCTTGTTCATTATAACGTTAATTCTTATTGAATATTCCGCTTTCGTTATTATGTGTTCCTAGATATAATATTAGACCTCGTCTAAGAGTTACAACGATCTTCACAATTGGTATCAGAGCCTGGGGCTCGTGATATCTAGGATCTACAAGGTTTTATGTGTCGAAGAATGATGAAAAAGACGAAAAATTCGAATCTCAAGATTTTCGTATTTTTATACAGCACTGTTTTGTAACGACGATAACTTTTTCGTTAACCGTTGGATCGGGACGAAATTTTTGGTGGATGTTCTCTATATACCATACTAACTTTCCACCGAAGGTATTTTCGATCGGAGCTCACAATAAAAAGTTATCCAATGTCGAAGTTGGCTGCTGAAGGGTTTTTCAAAAACGAATTTTAAGGTTTTTAAGGATTGAATTTAACGTGGTATGGTGTACGGTTGTTATTGTGTACATGCCTTTGATTGGTCCTGAATGAATGGTCACTTACATGGTATTAATATGTTGAATAAAGTGCATCACGTGGTTCGTGTGTGGGGCTGTTTTGATATTCATTAATTAGAAGGATGGATTCTATGTTATAAGGTCTACGGAAGTTATGATGGTCTCTCATTGTGATTGGTCTAAAATCTCAAGTATTTGTATGATTGTTTGACTTGACCGGTCATATCTTTGACATGGGATATCACGTGGTATGTCATTGATTGGACGATGGACCAATATTGGTCAAATTGTGTGGCTACCTATTGGAGGTCATTGCACGCGGTAATATGATCACATGGAACAAAGATATCCACATTAATTCTCGCAAGTGAGTATACCGGTTATTATTTGTGTGTTGAATGAAAGTATCGATGGAGGTTTATTATCAAAGCACCGATTGAATTTGAAAGTACTGTTAGGGGTTTTTTTTGAAAGTACTGCTGCAAGACGAGATGAAATTTTTAAAGGAACTGATGCTGGTCGAATTTTGTTGAAAGTACTGCTCGAGAATTTTTTAACGTACCGCAGATGTTTTAAGGTACTGATATTGAATTTAAAGTACTGCATATGGTTAAGACGAGAGTACTGCAAATATTTTAAAGTACTGCTTGGATGCAAGGTACTGTTGCTCGTATTAATTTTCAAGGTACTGCAGTTTACATGAAAGTACTGCAGTTTATATCGAAAGTACTGCAGTTTAATTCAAAGTACTGCTCATGCTTTATTACGAGGCGATTTCAATTTAAGGGGAAGTTGAGCATGATATTTGTCATGATTTTTGGAGACACACACAGAGAGGTTATTGTTCACACACACAGGAAGAAATTTATTTGTTCTTAAAAGGATTTAAAAAGGCTCGTTATGGAGATTTATTGAAGAATTGATTACGAAGAGGATTATTTATCACTTATTTGAAGGTGAAGTGAAATTGCTTGATCTGTGTTCTTATCATCTAGCTTGTTGAATCTAGCAATGTGTGATTTTTCTTATTATGCTCTATGCACACATTGTCTATCACTTGAAGGAGTTACATTGTAGTGCTCAGTGTCTCATACTAGTTGAGGATTCTTGTCAAGGGATTGCGGTCTACTTATATTGGTGGTTCGTATAAGTATGGAGTTTCGTGGATTGTAAAGATTTAAGACACAAGTTCGGGAAATTTTACTTCTTCATCAAGTTTGTTATATTTGGTGTTCTTCACAAAGTGATCATTACAAGGAGCCTACAGATTTTGAAGAATCAAGAAGATGGTTAACATATGGTTTTTAGGAGAAGCTTATTGTTAAAAGTTTAACCATCTACATGCATCACTCAAGGGAAGTTTTTGATTTTACTATTGTTGATCATTATTACTACGCTAGTTGAAGTTTTCATCGCTTTGGATCCATTTTTCTTATGATGCGTAATGGTGGGTGATTTAAAGCATTGGAAGTCTTAGATTGGAAGTGTGATATTGATTCGTGGTGGTCAAGATCATTATTTGCATACGCCCCTATTTAGATAATAACAAAAGGGGAAGAGATGTTTGAGTGACATGTTTAAGTCAAGGGAAGATTGTTTCATTCATGGTGAGATTTAATTATCTCAACTTCGCTACTTGCCTAGGGAAGTTCGCATAAGATTCGTGGTTGTTTTGTCATCATCAAATAGGGAAGATTGTTGGGTCTATTATAGATTTGATGATACAAAACAAGAAGAATGAAACATGAAGGACTTAATGTGACAAGAAGGAAACTACAAAAGATGGAGAATTTGGAAGATTCTAGAAGATATGCTTAAAAGAATATTTAGTTTCCTAATTGTATTGTTTCCTAATTATATTATGATTCCTCTTGTAAACCCTAGATGTCTTTAGTATATAAAGAGACATAGGGTCATTAGTTTTAGCACGCACGCACAAGATGTAGACGCCTAAAGGTGTGTGTGTGTGGGAACCTAGGCGTAGGGATGGGAAAACGCCTAGGGTTTAGTGGTTTAGTTAGTTAGTGTTAAAGATCAA
Source organism: Chrysanthemum lavandulifolium (assembly GCA_022545495.1). Classification (NCBI taxonomy): domain Eukaryota; kingdom Viridiplantae; phylum Streptophyta; class Magnoliopsida; order Asterales; family Asteraceae; genus Chrysanthemum; species Chrysanthemum lavandulifolium. The sequence continues at coordinate 307,832 of CM040245.1, forward strand.
GTCTTTGATCTTTATTATTGTTTAGTTAGTTTATGATAATGAAAAACCTTGTTCATTATAACGTTAATTCTTATTGAATATTCCGCTTTCGTTATTATGTGTTCCTAGATATAATATTAGACCTCGTCTAAGAGTTACAACGATCTTCACATTAATGTTTCGTAGTTTTGGGATACGAAAGCTTCTGGTGCCAGCTCTGGTGCAACCCCCTCAAGAGCGAATGTGTTTGTTTCTATTACTACACTCTTATTTCAGTCAGGTGCGTCTGGTACCTTTGTCAAGTCAGTTTCTAGCACTGATTGAAAGAGAGTAGTAAGGATGGTGCGCAGTGGGTCTGCTCCACTCGTGGTGGTTGTGGTGGCTTGGGTTGTTCCCGAGCGCGGTTCCACCAGAGGGAAGATCAAGTCTTGGCCTGATCCTTTATTTTAGCAAATACTGGTTGTCCCAGGTCCGCTTAGGAGTTAGTCCGCTGCGACTTCTTTCCCATAAGGTCCGATCGCGATCGCCGATTTCCATGCTTCGTCATTCGGTCTTTGGTTCTTAGTGTAGGGTCCCACGGATGGCGCCACTTGTTGATACAAAAGTTGGGCGTTCGGTTTAGAGCTCCGCCTCGCACCAATCGAGAATTGCTTTGAGACCGCGCACTAAAGATAAAAGACACCGTTAGGCTTACCGTGGGATTGTTTCCACGATTATCCTCCGCGCGAGAGTAAGTAATCGGTTTAGGGTTTAAGGAGAATTAGGGTTCGAGATCGCACCTTAAACGAGGGATGTGATTCCCTTTATATACGCATCGAATCCTTGTTGGTTCTGTGTTCCTCAAGCTTCGCATATCCCGCCTTAATCGGTTGGGAATGATTATCTATCTATTTAGAAGATATCGGATATCTATTCCATCAATAGATCCGCTTGGGCCTTCATGAGCCCAAGATTTAACCCGCTAGCCCGCCTCGCATGGGCCAAGCTAGTATTTGACTTTAGTCGGTCCACGACCGGATATAGACTATACGTCATCGTGAGCACAAGACACAAGGAATCTCGGCTTGTTTTTCCACACAAAGATAAGCACAAGAAGCACGACGAAAGTGCGAGGAGAGAGGCCAAGACTTTTTATTATTGTATAAGTAGGCATTTGAGACTAATGTGGAGGAGAGTAGTTTTGAGTAGCTTATTTTAATGTTTGAACTTAAATTCAGATTTGAATCTTTCTTTGTACTCAACTTTTATTAATGAAGTAATTTTCGCTTAATATCTCAATTGTTAACTGCTTTAAGTCTAATTTATTTTCGCTTAAGATTCTCATATTTGCCACCAACCTCACAAGATATCACCACCTACCTCACCATATAGCCAATAAATAATCCAATTAGAAGAAGGGACATGCTATAAGGGGGAGGGACTATGAGAATCTTGTATCCATTAGATTCACACATGATTCGGTAATTAAAGTACATCAACCATTAGTTTTAATCGACAAACCAAAGTGAAAACACAATCTCGCCACGTCCACCATAAACATATGTGTCCATTAACCACAAAAGGTACCAAAAAAATTTGGTCTTTTTATCATACTAAAACTCCTTATATAAGGGGGAAAAATGACTCTAGCCATAAATTCTGTGAACCTAGTAGATTTTCTTCTATATCAATACCATGTTTGACTACTAGTAGATCCTCTTTTCATCCATATGACCAAAAATAAAAAAGTCAACTGTTACCTCAATTAAAAAAAAATACATAGTATTGGCAAGTTTACAACAAAATTAGCAGTTATTCCTAGATCTAGTTAATAACTAAGGGGGTGTTTGTTTAAGCTTACTTTTGGGCTTATAACCTTAAGTGTTTGTTAATAACTAAGGGTTTGTTAGAATCCCATCCAGCAGGGATTCTTAGTCAAAATAGGATTATCGTAAGGTATAGAAAGATAAAATTCTATTATTCCGATAAACTAATTACTTGTTTGCTCAAAATAATTCAACTTCATGTTCTAATTTTGATTCAAAGGAAAGAAAGTGTGGAGTTGAAATAACTCACTCAGAACGCTTTTTAAAGGATTACGTGGTACGATTAGATCGAATAAGCCCTTCGGAATAAATACTCAACCGCTTGAACCTTCGGGTCTTGTTTTATTTAATGTTTGTTCAATTACTCTTTACCCGCAAAGGCAATGTAGGCATGGGGTTTGGCAATAATGATATCCCCAACAAACCAAAACTAGTCGTCACCCCACGGTAGTAGGAGATGTAAGGATTGGTACATAGAATAACTTTTTATTTGATTGATAATCATATAAAGCAAAGAGATATTTTAGCCATTTGCATCAAGCTCAAACTTCCTTCTTGCATGCGTGCCCTCCGAAAGCACACACTATAATAAGAGGTAGAAATTCTTTAGTGGCGTATTCAATCAAACGGTAATTTTCTCCCCAACTACGGATCCCATACTACCCCCATAAACTCGAAAATCCATAACCCCAATTGCTACGTTAATACCGCTTAATTGCCCTATACCGCTTGAATAGCCTCGGTTAATCCTGTCTTTCTTTGATAAGAATCGATACGATTTTTATAAGGCTCCTCCTCCGAATGAAATTGAATGGGATTCGAGAGACCATGTCTTCATCCATAGGCTCCCAAGCACCGAATCAATCAAAAGTTCGATTCTATCGTAACTACTCATTTTCAAATGATATCCACATTGTTCTCAAAGATTCATTTTGATTTAAAATATTTCTTATAATTTAATCCATAACAATTTTCGCATTGAACCCACAAATGCCTATTTTTATTTACATCCGGATCGGTAGAACTTTCTCGTATAGTTTGATCACCCTTTGGCATCCCGGGTTTTAGTCCTATTTCCACTTTCACTACAAACGGAACTAGAAATGTAATTGTTCTTTGAATTGTCACTACCATTTACAATGTAACTATCAATACAGATTTGAGATCAAGATAACTCACAATGCAACTATTAATGTGATTATTCCAAGTATATCGAGTATCATCCATGTAATGATCCTGGTGGGATTCTTACTCTTAGATCCATTATTGAGATAACTAGAATTTCGATAAAAAGAATTTTCTAGTTCACTACAAAAGGATGATCATTGTCAATCTCAAAAATATGATTTTCAATATCAAAATATATAGAATAACCGTCCCGTTACTATCTTTAACTAAAAGTATCATCGAGATGAAATTCAATGTCCTTGACGCCAAAAAAAAGATCAACATTATTGTAATTGTCATGACCACCGCAACTCGAATGTTTTTATCCGTATCATTTATACTCGGATCTTTACTTTCAACGGCACTTGCAATAGGACCAAGACGCTCGTTGATTTACTTAGCTCGCATCGTGTTCGAACTCTTTCTTAAATAACATCGAATTGAACCACCATCTTTTCATAGAGTTTTCTTGCTCCATATTTGCATAAAATACAATAGATGAATAGTCATTCGACTAAAAGAATTATTTTATATTTGAATATCGTATTTTCTATCGAATAAACATATAAATACAATCACTAGGATTATTAACTAATAAGGAGTGTGAGTATTGAAAAAAAGATTTGTTCTCTCCTACGAACAATTTTTTCGTAAAATCTCGCCTAATAATAAGTTAAGTTTATATTACAACTATTACAATATGGAACAAAAAGGACAATATACAGGTGGGTAGAAAGAGTTGTGATACCGTCTCGATCCGTGGAAACTACAGGATCTAAAGAATATCCCAATCCTAAGGATCCATAGGATTAATTGTGGATCCAACACAAAAAAAGAAAGATTTGAGTTGTTTAGTCTTCTAGTTTTTATTTGATATTTTCTATATAAGTATCTATCTAAAATATATGACAGTTGAATTCGGCTCAATCTTTTTAGTAAAAGATTGGGCCGAGTTTTATTGAAATTCAATTAAGAGAACGAACGTTATCTCTTTTAAGAGAACGAACGTTATCTCTTTTTATCCTTATCTTTATCGTCATCCAAAGTATCCATTGCTCGGAATTCAAATTTGATCTCCTTCCATACTTCACAAGCGCAGCTAGTTCAGACTCCATTTGGTAGCTTCATGATAATTTCATTACCCTCGGTAGCAAGATCGCGTCCCTCATTACGAGCTTGTACACATGCTTCTAGAGCTACTCGGTTAGCTACGGCACCAGGTGCATTTCCCCAAGGGTGGCCTAAAGTTCCGCCACCGAGTCAGTAGTACGGAATCATCTCCAAAGATCTCGGTCGAGCAGGCATATGCCAAACGTGAATACCGCCCAAGCTACCGGCAGAACACCGGTAGAGACACCCAATCTTGGGTGAAATAAATCTGCGACTTCTATCTTTTCAATAAAATCATCACGTAATAAATCAACAAAGCACAAAGTGATCTCTTTCCCTTCAAGTTTACCTACTACGGTACCGACATGGATATGATCTCCACCGACATACGTAACGCTTAGCTAGTACACGGAAGTGCATACAATGATTCTTCCGCGTCTATCAATAACCGCATGCATTGCGCGGTGGATGTGAAGAAGTAAGCCATTATCTTGGCAATAATGAGCCAAGGTAGTATTTGCAGTGAATCCCCACTAGGTAGTCATGCATTACGATAGGAACTCTCAATTCTCCGCAACACAGACCCTTTTCATCATGCCTTCGCATGTACTGCAGTAGTATTCAAGTAATGCCCTTTGATTTCACCTGCTTCACCTTGTGATTTAAACATAGCTTCAAGACAAAATAAGAACGGTCTCTCCAACGCATAAATGGTTGGGAGTTCACGTTCTCATCATCTTTAGTAAAATCAAGGCCACCACGAAGACATTCATAAACAGCTCTCACCGTAGTTTTTAGCGGATAACCCCAATTTAGGTTTAATAGTACATCCCAACAGAGGACGACCATACTTGTTCAATTTATCTCTTTCAACTTGGATACCGTGAGGCGGACCTTGAAAGTTTTAACATACTGTGCAGGGAATTCACAAATCTTCCAGACGTAGAGCACGCAGGCTTTGAAACCAAATACGCTACTATATACAAAGGGCTAAAACTCATAAGCACAAGAAGCACGAGAAAGTGCGAGGAGAGAGAGGCCAAGACTTTTTATTATTGTATAATTAGGCATTTGAGACTAATGTAGAGGAGAGTAGTTTTGAGTAGCTTATTTTTAATGTTTGAACTTAAATTCAGTGATTTGAATCTTTCTTTGTACTCAACTTTTATTAATGAAGTAGTTTTCGCTTAATATCTCAATTGTTAATCTCTGTTTTAAGTCTAATTTCAGTTGTTGATTAATGGTTTACAAGGCTTTTCAAGTTTTATGATAGCTTATCTCAAATATACTCTTAAAAACACTACTAGTCAAACTGCAGATGTTTGGTTTAATTGCTCGACTCACCGAATCGATGGATGCGGGTTGAATTTGAGTTGATTGGGTTTGATATCGCTTTAGAATAGTGGTTTTTGATCTCTTGTTAGCATGCCATTGTGGCAGGACTTTGGTTAGTACTAAAATTCCATCTTCTAATCTGAATCAGTAGTGTAGATTTGCTTCTGAGTTTTTATTGTTTCATTCAGCTTGTGTTATAATTAAATTGTTAGTTATATTGATTGTTAGTTTGTTTAAGCTTAATTCTAGTAAACTGTTTCTGTCATATTATTCTGCATAATCATAGTCATAATTTGCATAATTAAATAGTGTTTGAATATGATAGTGTTGATGGTGTAGATCTATTCATTTAGTTAAAATCACCATTTAGAATTTAGATTTAGTGATATGTTGTTGATTTAGTATCTCACTGCTTTTAAATTTTCATCTTAGGTTCATAAACAGTGTTTGGGTTAACATGTTTTCGGGTCAAAGTTCATGTTTTGACCCATTTCCGTGTTAAAAGGTTTTACCTGTGTGTTAATTCAAATTATTTGATGTTTCACGAAGTTTTTAGTTGGTAAAAGTTTTGAGTACTGCCCAAAATCACATTGCTCGCTTTTTGTTCCAATGTGTAACGGATATGCAGTTCCTAGTAAACCTGGTAATGCTCAATTAGGCCTTAAAGCTCATTTGCTTCTTAGCTTTTTGCTTATTTAAAGTACTACTTTAGCTTTTCATGTACTAAATTAGATCATAGCTTCTAGTCTCCTCATTTGTAGCTTTTAGTTAGCTTATTGTAGTTAGAATTCCTCATCCGTCTTAATCGTTGGTAATGAGTCAAAAAACATTTTATTGGGAAGGATTTAGAGCAAACGTTTTCACAAGAATCTTTTATTTTTGATTGCATCTTCAAATCTCAATAATCGAAATTAAAAGAAATAAATTTTTTACACATTTCACGCAATAGCGACTTAGTCATTGTTTGTACCCCTTTTTTTAAAGCTCATTTGCATCACAATCTTGCCTAAACTAGTTTTCTTGCATCACTTCATGCCCACCTAGATCTAAGATTAATTAGTTTGCTTTTAGGAATAGTCTAGCTTGGTTAAATTTGCATTAGAACTGTCATGAATCACATCAGCAGCCCTTGTAGTGTTTTAAGGTTTTATTTTTGATTTTTGAATTTGTAACTAGTAAGTGTTAGAAGCTAAAAATTTGTAAGGTGAAAATAGGCTAGCTTGTTTACTTATTTAGTATTTTTATTTATTTTCCCAACACCTTATAGTAGCTTAATTATAAGCTTCAAAACAGTCTTAAGACTGCCTCACAACAGCATCTTGCAGTCCTCACTATTGCTATTTCAGTGCTAATATTCAGCTTATCTAGGATATATGTAGTTTTTTTTTAGTTATTTGAACTTTGTTTTGCTTGTACTCGCTTTATTCAAGTGCTTGTTTGTGCTTAATCACCTTTTGAATAGCTCATCATCTACTTTATGCTTATTTCTCGCTTCACTTAGGATTACTCTAACTGCTATTTTCCCTTAGGTTTAGTTCAATTGTAGCTAATTTAACTTATTTCAGTTAGTACATGTACTAGGGTGCTTATTTACTTTGCATAACTTATGTTTTAGCTTGTAATTTTAGCATATTAAACTGTTTTATCCTTCCCATTTAAGTTTTTCTAAAACTGTTGGGAAATAAGCAGTCCTAACTGCTTATTTCTAGTGATTGGAAAAAATGTTTTCACAAAAAAGTCTTGTTTTTAGCTTATAAGTATTTCGCAAAAAGAAAAATTGAAAAAAAAAAACAGTTCAAAATTTTTTCCGCTGCTGGGATTCGAACCCTGGCTACCCAGCTAACCACATACCCACCCTACCGTTTGCCCTTGGGACTTGTCTCATCCAAGTTTTGCACCATTTAATACATAACCCTCAATAGCAGTTTGTACTTATAAGTCATTTTTAGCTTATTTCTAGCTTATTCACACAAAGAAGCCCAAATTTTTAAATTTTCTTAGGACCAAGATAACTCAATGTACTTTTGTGAATTTTCCATATTTTTCTTATATTGTTTAATATTTTTAAATAATTAATTTGTTTAAAATAGTTTTTAATTCAGAGAAAATAAAATAAAAGTCAAAAAATTCCCGACTTTTTCCTAAAATTATTTTTAGTCAATTAGAATGTAGGAAAATTGTTTTCACACTCGTGAGGACTTAAATTGCATATTTTTACTTTCAAGGCTCTGGATTAGCTCTGGGGTCTCGCGTTTTGCATTTTAACACCCTAGGACTTAGTTTAGCTTTGTTTTATCATTCCTTAGGCTTAGTAATAGTTTATGTTTAGTTTATTAGGTTCCTTGCCTTAATTACCTTCCGTTAATTAATTTGTAGAAAACGTAATTCAAACCAAACAAATCATTAAAAAAACCAATTCAAGTTCAAATCACGAAATTCAACGATTCCTTCAATTTCACACCTCGTTGGGACACGACCCGGTGTTGGGTCTATTATAGATTTAATGATACAAAACAAGAAGAATGAAACATGAAGGACTAAAAGTGACAAGAAGGGAAACTACAAAAAGATGGAGGATTTGGAAGATTATAGAAGATATGCTTAAAAGAATATTTAGTTTCCTAATTGTATTGTTTCCTAATTATATTATGATTCCTCTTGTAAACCCTAGATGTCTTTAGTATATAAAGAGACATGGGTCATTAGTTTTAGCACAGACGTACAAGATGTAGACGTTTAAAGGTGTGTGTGTGGGAACCTAGGCGTAGGGATTGGGAAAATGCCTTGGGTTTAGTGGTTTAGTTAGTTAGTGTTAAAGATCAAGTCTTTGATCTTTATTATTGTTTAGTTAGTTTATGATAATGAAAACCTTGTTCATTATAACGTTAATTCTTATTGAATATTCCGCTTTCGTTATTATGTGTTCCTAGATATAATATTAGACCTCGCCTAAGAGGTTACAATGATCTTCACAATTGGTATCAGAGCCTGGGGCTCGTGATATCTAGGATTACAAGGTTTTATGTGTCGAAGAATGATGAAAAAGACGAAAAATTCAGAGCTCAAAATTTTCGTATTTTTATACAGCACTGTTTTGAAACGGCGATAACTTTTTCGTTAACCGTTGGATCGTAATGAAATTTTTTGTAGATGTTCTCTATATACTCATCTAACTTTCCACCGAAGGGATTTTCGATCTGAGCTTTTATGCCAAAGATATTAACTGGCGAAGTTGGCTGCTGAAGGGTTTTTCATAAAGTCGAATTTTATGGTTTTAATTTGATAAGGTGAGGTATATGGGACTTACTATGGTCCTTGGTTTATGATTAGTTTTGGTCCCACGCTAAGATCAGATGAAGTTTAATATTGTTCGATTTACTTATATGATGACTCGAAGGATAATTAATCTATACGAGGACCCATATGTTTTAGTTACAAATTGGTCATGTGATGTACGACCAATAAAGTCTTTAGCGATTGGTTGAAACCTCTTGGGACCCACGATCATGTTTCACAATGGCTATCATCATATAATTCAAGAGATTGACAGTTGGTTGCTTCACATAGAGTACGTGGATGTGGATCATAGGTTGGCTTTGTCGGTTCTTTCGCTATATTAATTTTACATCACCAAAGGACCCACGAGATTTTATTTCTTTGAATACTTCATGCTATTGATTGGTGCGTTATATATTGGAAACCATGGGATAGTTTTATTTAGGTCTCTTCGAGGATTATTAGTTTTGATGCTAAGCGGTACATGTATTCATTGATTGGTATTCATGTGGTTACTACAAGTGGATTGATTGACTTGGACGAAAATCTTGATGGAGTTTTATTTTCAAAGTATCTTGTGAATTTGAAAGTACTGCTTGGGGTTTTTTGAAAGTACTTGTAATTTGTTAAAATCTTCTTCTGCATCGCATGATTTTTTTAAGTCTTGCTCATTGATTTTTAAAAGTACCGGTGATCGACGAGATGGAATTTTCAAGGTACCGCAGTTTAAAAGTATTGTTCGCTCATACTTGTTATGAAAGTACTGCAGTTTATCTGAAATCTGCAGTTTATATGAAAGTACCGCTAATTGATGAAAGTATCGCTTCTTCTCAAAGTCTTGGTCAAGGTTTTACATGGTGAAACTTATTTGAATTAACGATTATAATGGTTTATTACGAGAAGACTTGGAATTAAGGGAAAGTCGAGCATAATTATTGTTATGGTTTTGACGACACACACGAGTTATTGTTCACACATACAAGGAGTTTGGTTATTTATTCTTAAAAGGATTTAAAAAAAGCTCGTTTGGAGATTTATTGAAGAATTGATTACTAAGAGGATTATTTATCACTTATTTGAAGGTGAAGTGGAATTACTTGGTTTGTGTTCTTATCATCTAGCTTGATGAATCTAGCAATGTGTGATTTTTCTTATGATGCTCTATGCATACATTGGCTATCACTTGAAGGAGTTACATTGTAGTGCTCGATGTCTCATACTAGTTGAGGATTCTTTTCAAGGATTGGGTCTACTTATATTTGGTATTGAGAGCCATGGTTAGATAATAAAGAGTTGTTATTTGTGTGTTTTGTTGGTTCGAATTCTATACCCTAAAAGTGTTAAAGTTTGAATTTTGATAGTACTTTTGTGTTTAGAATCATCATAAGTGCTTAGGTTTTGGTTTGGAAGGCTTAATTTTATCTTGGTTATAGTGTTTTAGATTGGAAAAGTTTAGTTTTGAAGAGTTTCAAGGAAGCGGTTTGAGTCTCGTACTATTTTCGTGTATGCGGTTTGATGTCATTTGGGTGCGATTTGATCCGATCAAGGCGATTTATCAAGTTATTGGATGCGTTTTGTCTAGATTCGTTGTATCGTAAGCGGTTTGACATAAGCGTTTTGACTCAAGCGGTTTGTCTTTTGCGGCTTGACATAAGCGGTTTGACTCAAGCGGTTTGACTCAAGCGATTTGACTTAAGCGGTTTGACTCAAGCAGTTTGTTTTCAGCGGTTTGATCTAAGCGGTTTGATAAGAAGCGGTTTGATAAGAAGCGGTTTGAGTTAAGCGGTTTGAAAAGAAGCGGTTTGATTTAAGCGGTATGTATTCCAGCAGTTTGACAATCCTATGATTTGACCAATGTGATTTAAACACAACGATTTGATCAAAAAAACTGAGTTTTGACTTTTACAGTTTGACTATTTGCGTTTTGCCCACTTGCGGCTTGACCAAAGTTGTCTTTCTACGTCAAAACTTCAAACGGCCATAACTTTCGAACCAGAACTCCGTTTTCGTAAATACCACAAAATGACCGGAACAGCCTGAAGCAGTAGGAACCAGTTAGGACTAGTTAAGAACCAGATATTCCAGCCAAGAACCAGTAAGAACCAGTTTGATCCAGCTAAGAACTACCTATTCCTGTTAGAATTTAGAAAATCCGTACTGAAGTGTCGGTCACCACAACTATTGTCTAGCATATGTTAGCTCATAGACATTATGTTATCTATTAGTTAGTTAGTTAGTTAGTTAGAGTAACACCTTGGAGGACGGACGGGTCTTTACCCACTCTATGCCTGATCCACAGCCCGACAAAGGGCGTATTATTTAAAACTATAAATACCCTCTACCTCCCAAGGTAGAGGGTTGGACGTTTCATATCTTAATCAAACCTTCTCTTTTTATTTTCTCTCACTTTCTCTCTCTAGAAAGGATCCCGTCTCCCACTTTCTCTCTCTAAGTTTCTTGCTAAGATTCGAACTATATAATTGATTGTTTGTGTGTTATAATAACCAATATCTAAAATTGGTGTTGTTAGGAATTAGAAAATTCACCATTAAAGTGTCGGTCACCTCAAGTATATGTAATCGTTAGAAAGCTCGTAGTCGTAGTTATCTAATGTTAGTAAGAAGTTAGTTAAGTAAAACCGTGGAGGACGGACGGGTCTTTACCCAATGTATACCGATCCACACCCGTAGGGAGGCGATTATTGTAAGACACTATAAATACCCTTTACCTCCCAAGGTAGATGGTTGTAGCTCAAATACTATTTTTTCTTTGTTTCACATTATTCCCAACTCTCTTCCTTTCTCTCTCTAAAGTTTATCTCTAAAAACTTGGATACGCCTTATGTATTTGGTATGATGTGTTTGTGAAATCCTATATCTTACATTTGGTATCAAGAGCCATGATTTGATCACTCATCTTTCATGCTCTTCGCTTTGGTGGATTTCACAAGGTTTTGGGGTTATAAGTGTTTAGGAGAGTTTGAATCATTTGGACAATTTCTAGTGTTAAAGTTTAAATTTTGATTGTACTTTTGTGTTTAGGATCATCATATGTGTTTAGGTTTTGAATTGGAAGGCTTGAATCATTGTGGTTTAATGTTTTTGATTGATAAAGTGGTTGTTTTCAAATATTGTACGAAGCAATTTGAGCTACGGTGTTGAGTTTTTGGAAGCGAGTTGCTTTGTTATTGGAAACGATTTGGTTTAGCGACTTGACTATTAAGCGAGTTGTGTTAGCAATGAGTTGGTATATGTGGCTTGGCTATTAAGTGAGTTGTTTCTTTAAGCGACTTGAGTTTTAAAGCGACTTGGCTATTAAGCGAGTTGTATTGTCAGCGAGTTGGTTTAAGCGACTTGGTGGTTAAGCGAGTTGTCTCTGTATGCGACTTGGCTATTAAGCGAGTTGTTTCTTTAAGCGACTTGAGTTTTAAGTGACTTGTCTTTTAAGCGACTTGTCTTTTAAGCGAGTTGACTTGTCACTTCTTCGTGCTACATTTTTACGGTTGTTCTTTTGGTTTAGTAAAATCCCGTGAAAGAATCAATTTCCCGGTTTAATCAAAGAATAGTAAAATCCGTAGAACTTGTAATCATGTCCAACAATGTGCCTACTATCGCTTTCTTGATGGTCGAGGACGTTCAAGCGGTGGATCGATACTCGTCCACCCATGCTTGATGTAACCGATTATGACTCATAGGCTAAACGAATCAGTTGTACTGTGTTGGGAAAGGAAAATTGGGTCAACATTCTCAAATCAATTGATGAAGGACCTTATCGATTGAGACTACAAGAGACATAATTGATATCGTCATAGATGGAACAATGATCTTTGGATTGGACAGACCAAAGACGTATAATGAGCTCAGTGATAAGGAGAAAAAGAGATTTGATGCTAATATCAGGGCTTCAAACATTATCCTTCAGGGTCTTCCAAAAGATATCTACAAGCTTATCAATCACAACACTGAAGCCAATGCGGTTTGGGATAATGTCAAGATGCTTCTCTCAGATTCTGAATTAACTAAGGAAGACAAAGAATCATAACTGTATGATGAATTTGAGCACTTTAAGATGAAACCAGAAGAAAGTGTCTATGAATATTATATGAGATTCCACAAGCTTGTGAATGATATGAGGAATATCCAAATGACCATGCCAAATATTCATTAAACTCAAAATTTGTGAACAACATGAATCCCGAATGGCACAAATTTGTCACCTACGTGAAGCTAACCAAAGGATTGAAGAACACCAACTATGAACAATCAGATGCCTTCCTTCTTCGAATGAGAGACATGCTATGTTTGAACGAAGGATTCTTGAATAGTTCAAAACTAAACAGGAGAAACAAGTTCTTCAAATGATTCAAGACCTTTTACACAAATGTTGGAATTACCACCAAAGCTTCTCAAGTCATACCCACAAGTAATGGTAATCACAAACTCATTCCCGATCCGAGGTTCAAACAACATGATGTTGATGCGGTCATGGAACACTTCATCAATCAACCGCTCTTATGGTTAAACAAAACTTGACCCTCACTCCACATACTAACGGTCTTCACACTAACAATGAGACCGAATCGCATCCAATCTACCCAATCATGCCGCTTTCGAGATGGAAAGGTTATGGTGCAACCGGTTCAAGGAAGGAATTATGAATGGGAAGAGGTGGAGTAGGTGGAGGTATGTGCCAATCGTAATCATGGGAGAAATGCCAATCGTGGACAAGTAAAGGCAATCAAGTGCTACAACTATGGTGGTGATGGACACATTGCAAGGAACCGCACATCTCCAAAACGCCTCAAAATGCGAGAATACTTGAGAGACAAGATGTTGCTTGTGCAAGCTTAGGCAATGGTGCGCTTTGGATGAATAATAGTTGTTATTTCTTGCGAGGGAATGCTAAGACATATGATGCGAGATGTGGATGAGCGTACCAATTCAGAAATAGGTCACAATCATCAAAATGCCTTTCAAGTTGCCGATTGTGATGCATATGACTCGATGTTGATGATGAACCCACCGCCTGACAATCTTCATGGCTAGCATTTCTCCAATGGTCTCTCAAAGGTCTCATCATCAAAGCAAGTGGTCCATCCAAAGAATCAATCATCTCGTAGGTATTAAAATTATATGATGTAGCCGATGAGCAAAACATACATGATAAAGTGCAATCACATGAAACTTGTGAAACAGATATTGTTAATATGGGTAATAAAAATATTGTCCCATATGATCAATATGTGATCCAAATTGAAAGTGTGATTGAACCAAGTGATGCATCTTTGTAGTCAATGATGACTATGTTTTGATGAATTCACCCATGTACCCACGATGATTCTGTTATCTCGAACTTAATGCCTATAAAGAACAAGTTGCCATTTATGAACAACGCTAAGTTTGAGTTAACCACTCGTGAGCGTGAAATGGATGACCAAATGCGCATAATTATTAGAAAAAGTAGCTTGGGGAAGAAATACTAAAACAAGAGCTAGATTCCTTAAAAGAAAAGCTTAATTAAACGGCTAAGCAAAAACAAGAACTTCAAGAAAATGTGAAAGTGCTTAAGCAGGAATTTAATGCTAAGGAATCAAAACTTTTAAATGAATTTTCTAACCTAAAAACTTTGAAAAACAAACTTGAAAACAAATTGTATATACAAAGAAACACCATTCAGACTGCTCACATGATCACTAACCATAGAGTTCTAAGTGACAAACATAGCGTTGCATTAGTTGATGAACCGAACCCGAGGCTCGTAAGAAAGCTAGAGAAGCACATAAGGTAATTTATGATGGCAATGAAATTCTTAAGCCTAGACAGAAACCTAGTTGCGCTGAGAATACTTAGGAAGATAGGCAGTTAGAAGAAGTCACTAGAAAGAAATTGGATGAAAAACTTAAGAGCCCTCATGCATAGAAAAGAAAATCAGTTATAAAACACCCAAGTATGCTAAGGATAATTGATTGCATTTAACAAGTTTAGACCTCAAACACAAATGACCCCTAAACAAGTGTTCGGAAAAGGATATGGATATGAAAAAGTCGATGAGTTTGTTGAATGTAATCCCTCATGTAGGAGAATGCTTCCCGCCATCGTATATCCCCCAATACACCAATGCATTTAGTTCCTAGATCTATTCCCACTAAGAGCAAGACCTTAATCAACAAGATGTTATTTATCAATTATTTGTTGATTTTAAGAAGACATGTAAGAACATGATCACACCTCTTTGGGATAATCGAAGGGAGAGGGTTTTGAGCAAACTAAAGAATGCTATTTAACTAAGGTCATGCCTTTCTTTAAACAATTAAAAGGTCAATTTGAGAGTCTTAAAAGGGATGGATTCAGATATTAAAGAAATGGAAAAGGAATTTGATGCAATGATAGTTGAGGTCAATGACTATGAGCGAGAATTAAAATATAATGAGATTGAGAGGAAAAACTTGCATACCTTAAATGAGAATCTGATTTCGGAATGTATCACTCAAGATGTGTTTCACACTGCCACGAATTGTTCAATTAATGCATCTCAATTTCATGAATTATCTGTTGCTCTGAAAGTCTCCCATGATCGTGTCATTGAGCTTGAGAAAACTAACTCTAAATTCCATGAAAAATTTGAACGGGATGATCATGATAACTTGGTGAAACAATTTTCTAAATTGGAAGTTGAGCATCTTGCTTTGCAATTAAAATATCAACATCTAAAAGAAAATGTTAAAACCTCAAATATCAAGACATCCTTGGATGCTCCCGAATTTGATGCGCTTTTAAAATCAAGAAACGTGATGAATGATTCGAGCTCATTGTAACACGATCAAAAAATAAGAACCCAAATTTCACAATTAAAGGGTGAAAAGAATAATGTACCGGCTCCCAAATGCCTCCTCCTTTAGATTCTCGAGTTCTCAAACTTTTCATCTTCAAAACTTGGTTAATGTTCTACAAAAGGAAAATGAGAGTTTTATAGAAGAAAATGAAAAGGTGAAACAACACTTTAAAGAGTTATATGATTCAATGAAAGTCACTCGTGACATGAACAACGAAATAATAACGTATTTACAAAAGGAAATTGACAAACGACTTGGCTGAACAAACCTTTATGTTTAAGAAATGAAGCAAGAGATTTGTGGGAAATATATTATTCATCATTGAATTGGTAGAGAGAATTACATCATTTTGAAATGAACACTAAGATAACTACCAATAATTCTTGCTTTCCCATGAGAAGCTTTTTAATACAAGAATAAAAAGTAAAAATACTTCTTAAACATAGAACTTTAGGAGGTTCGTACCATTCCATGTCCTGTCGATGGGTTCTCCGAGAAGAGTAGCCAGCTTGTATGCTCCGTTAACGTAGGCTTCAGCTATGAGCCTATGACATAGGGTCCTTCCTAAGTTGGTCCTAGCTTCCCGTGGTATTCTACTTTGCTTGCGCTGTTGAGGACTAGCACATATTCCCCAGGCTTGAAGGTGGAAGGCCTGACCCTTTTGTTCTAGTAGCTTTCTATCTTATGCTTGTGTATGGCTTCTCGGATGGAGGCTATTTCTCTCCTTTCTTCTACAGATCAAGGTTTTCCCTGATCCTTTCATCATTTTGAGAGGCTTCAAACGTGGCCACACGCTCTGTGTGCATACTCACTCAAGGATGACCGCTCGTTCCCGTAGGTAACCTTCGTGTGTACGAATGGTTTGACGCCAACAAACATTCAGGAGAGCTAACTTAGGCCTTCAGACGGAAGGGCTTCACACATCTTGAAGAGGTGTCCGTCGAAATGCTCGGAGGGTACATCATCGCTTGTTGTCGGTAGTGGATAGACTACATAAAATATTAATGTCGAAAGAGGATGGTAATGGATATACTACGAAAATTATTAGTGTAGAATATGAATGGAAGGATACTCATTGTGGTGAATATATATCGTTTGGGCATGCTCTTATTAATTCTTTTAAACATGTTAAGGAGACTGTTCGGAATGACATTAATGTGGCAGCTAAGGTGTTTAATCATTTTATTCAAAACCTACAAATTCAAAACCAAAACCCACCACACCAAGAACCACCCATTTGAAACCGAAACCCACAAGACCCACCAAGAGCCCGTACTCTTGGTGAATACTCTAAACCGAGCCACCAAGGCTATCGAAACACCATTAAGCTTCCACAACAAGCCAATGTGACTCCCTTGCGATCCAAAACCATCCGGTTCGTGCAAAACGGATGTGAATTCCATGGAATTCGTTCCGAATATCCAAACAAACTTCTCAAGGATTTCCTTAAAATCGTTGACTAAATTGATCTTGATGTTGGCACTTAAGAGACAACGCGCTTGTGGCTCTTCCAATTTTCTCTACGTGATCAAGTTAGCAATTGCCTTGAGCGTCTACTCGTAGGATCTATCTCGACATGGGATGATCTCACTTCTCGTTTCCTCACATAATTTTTCCCATTAGGGAGAACTACTAAGTTAAGGAATGACATTTTAATGTTCCAACAACGTCAAGATGAAACTCTTTACGAAGCGTGGATTCATTGCAAGGACCTACTCCAAAAAGTCCCTCATCATGGCATTGTCTTTGGCTCCGAGTACCAATTTTTTATTATCATGTCAATCACTCCATAAGACAAGCCATTAAACATGCGGCAGGTGGTAAGCTTCATGACAAGAATGCGAAAGAATCGTGGATATTATAGAGAATTTTGCCATTTATGACAACGAATGTTGGAACGACCCTCGCGAGTTGAGCAAAAACGTTAAGGCAATATCCATGCCTTCTAATATCTCAAGCATTCCTGATCGCAGGATCATTGAACTTGAAGATCAAGTTAAATTCTTGATAAGTTCCTACGAAGTTGAAAAAATAAAATAAAAATTAGTCTATAATACTAAAGATGGTTGAAAATTTTGTTCATATATGTATCTAGGCTGCGGCCTCCATATGAGTCAGAAGAAGGCCCAAAAAGGCCCAGTTAGTGTGGAGCCTTTTATAATCATCATTTCTCCAAACAATCATTTTTACACACAAAAATCGACCAATCAACAAATTCATCCCGAGTGACGTGGTACTTAATGAGAAAAATAACAAAAGTTAGCTTTCAGTGGCTGTTTTGCAAAAAAAGAAAATATTAATGTCGTTTTTGAAACAAAAATCCTCTCGGTATGATCCTTACGCATTTGAGCTACTTTAGGGACCATTTTTTCAATTTACCCTAAAAAAAAGTCTATGGGGGTGTTTGGCTAAGCTTATTTAACGTAAGCCCATTTGGGCTTAATTTTTATAAGCTCCAAACTTACGGCTTATTTTGAGACTTGTCGGTTTATATAAGTTTATTATGATATGATAAACTTATATAAGCCGACAAGTCTCAAAATAAGCCATAAAATGGAGCTTATCACGAAATTTCATTTCAAATTATATTTTATAAGCTCTAAATTAGCGGCTTATTTTGAGACTTGTCGGCTTATATAAGTTTATTATGATATAATAAACTTATAAAAGCCCAAATGACCTTGTTGGCTTTGTCGCCTTATGTAAGCTTTTTTATGAAATAAGCCGTAAAATTAGAGCTTATAAAAATAAGCCGAAATGATCATACGTATAGCCAAACATGCCCTATAATACTAGGCTGTGTTTGGCAAGGGGCTTTTGGGGCCAATAGAGTTAACCTACTTTGCCCTGCAAGAAGCTCTGTGTTGTTTGCCTTTAAGACAAGCCACACAGGTTTGATCATTTTCAAATCTTTTCTGAGGTAAGCCTCTTACCAAACCATCTTTGACAATCTTATTAATGGTTTTGAAGTTAACATGACCAAGTCTTTTATGCCATAGCATGGATTCAACCACTGTGGCCTTTGCAAGCAAGCAAGCTTAATCATCTTTAGCAACAATGTTGTTCATATCAAAGCTATATAAGTTGCCTTTTCTAGGAATTTTAAGAAGAATCTGACTTTCATCAGGCATCTTAAAATCCTTAGAGAGAACAAAACACATATCTTTAGTAAAAAGAACATTGTTTTTCTTGTCACACATTTGTGACAAACTTAAAAGATTATACTTAAGCTCTTTTACATGGTACACAGGTTCAAAATCCAGGTTACCAGTTTTGACTCATTTACCAGTAACTTTTCCATTAACTCCATCTCCAAAACTAACAAACAGTCCTTCATAATGCTCAAAATCTGAGAGATAGGACTTGTTTCCCGTCATGTGCCTTGAACATCCACTATCTGTGTAGCCTTGATCTAATCTTTTTGTCCTTGGATGTTCCTGCACATATAAGAAAGGAGTTAGTTTCATTTGGAGACCCAAGCCATGATAGACTTGGATTTGCCTCATGTATCAATATAGTTAAATCTATCAAAGGTCATTGATACACCATTGGGATTGGTTGTAGAGGTAATTCCTTTAGGTTTCCATTCCCAACGTGCTGAGGCCATCACAACATTTCCCATGTTACCCCGGTCTTGTTTACAACCTTTGCGATGGGACTTTTGACCGAGCGGTGGTAATTGTTGATTTGGTTTTAGGTACCCATTGTTGGTTATATTTAACCCTTTTATCAAAAAGACATTTTCCGGTTTGTGCAGATTTTGCAAAGTTGTTTTGAATTTTGCACTTGTAATGTGTGATTTAGGGTGGCAAGGTTAACATTTTTAGCGATGGCAAAGTTTTAAGACCACTTCTTAGTTGAATCGCTCTTGGGATCATTTTTTGTATGAATTAGGGTGTTTAATGTTTTGAAACTGTTTGACTCCAGCCTTTTATTCCCATGAACTTCCCTTCTCCCAAAATGGTAGTCACAATTAGCATGTACATGTTCAAAGCTACCACAAATATAACATGCTTTATTGTTCATCACAAAATCACTACCTAGTTGTTGAGATTTCACATGATTCCAACTTCTCTAGTTACCCCTAGGAGTTGATGACTTGTTTCTATACATCTCAGCATACCTTATAGTTGATCTAGGTTTATTAGCTTGTTTCCTAGGTTCCTCTGTAACAGTATTTACAACTTTTGGGATACAAGCCTCTACATTCTTTTAACATTCTCATCAACAATGATGAGTCACTTGCACTTTCAAAACATCATGTTCAAGCTTAACTTCCTAATTTTTACAAACTTGAGAGGACCATATTCACGAATAGGTTCTGAATGTCTTCTAGGCCTATATGAGCTAAATCTATGCCCGGAGGTGCTGGAACACCTCTTAGTGGTGGAGGAACCAGATTGTATCCCATACCGACTTAACTTTACTAGCAATTTAAGCATTCCAAAATTTATCAATTGACTTAGGCCGATGATATAAGGTATCAACCGATAAATTAACATTCTCATTTATCTTTTAAGTTTTTCAAGCTCTTCTTTAATGCCTCATTGATCGTTGTCTTATGATCTAACTCTTCTAAGAACAATCATATCATCATTATATTTTGACTCATTTTCTCTATAATTCTCTAGTTATTTCTCTAATACGATATGCCTCTTCTAAGGTTTGACACAATATAATTAGCAAAGAAAAAGGCTTTGTTCTTTGGGTTTCATAAGTTTCATTAAGCCTTTCACATACTCTAGAAGCCCTACATGTTTTAGAGTAACTTTCAAAGTTTTGTACCTCATAATCAGAGAAAGCCATGAGAGCATGTTCTATAGCAATAAAAGCACCATCTGAAGGTTGTTCCTCTTGTCCATCAGCCATGAAACTCCAATCATAGCTCACACCATCAATAGCCAACATTGCCTTTGGTTCTTCTACAATTGGTTCTTTCTTTTGCTTGTATCAAGTAGACATGTTGTCCTGCTTCTTTGGTCTCCTGCATTCTGTAGCAAAATGCCCCAACTTGTGACAGTTGAAACACTACTTTATTTTTATCGAACCAGCAAGTTTCACCACCATTGATGTGAATTGGCTTGCCAGTCTTCTTGTAGTATTTCCTAGCCCTCATGCTAAGGAGAGCTATTTGCCATTTTATGTCCATCTCCTCCAAGTCATCTTCATCAATTTGCTCTATGTCTTCATGAGTTAATATAGAGCCATTAACTTGAGTGGAGATAAAAGTATAAAAATTAGGATCTCCAATACCATCAACCTTCTTCTTTGAACCTCGGTGGTAACAATGTCATTACCGAGTGGAAGCTGTAGAACCAAAGATGGCAAAATCATCATCATCGTCATCTTGAATCATCATTGTCAACGAGAGGTTGACAACAATGCCAAGTCTAGAGCTTGTACCAAGTTTCCGCCTTCTTCAATCTTTTTCAATGAGTTTGAAGTTGTTGTAAAGACCATTGAGCTTCATAGTTTCAATATCGGTTTATTTTCCCATCGTAACATTGGTATGAAACTCAAGAGTAAACTTCTTAGAAACATCAAATTGAGGTCTTCCTTTTCTACCTCAATTCCAAACACAGTCAGTTGTGTGACAATATTCTAGAGTTTGGTGAAGATGCTGTCAAGTGGGTCATTGCTTGAAGCAGAGAAGTTTTCATAACTTTGCTTCAACAATGTCTTTTGAGGCTTCTTTGTAGCATCATTGCCACCAAACACTGAGCAAATCTCTTCAAAAAGTTTTTTTGCTGTCTTGAATTTGTTGAAAGCAATGATCTGGTCTTTAGGAAGAGTCATTAGTAACAAACTTCTGGCCTTTAGGTCATTATTCTTCTTTGCTCTTTCATCATTAGTCTCAGGCACAGAAACTGTTACAACTTCTTGGTCACCAACTTTCTCAGTCTTCTTCTGAGACTTGAAGGAGTCACCAAGTAAGATGATCTCCCATAGAGCATAGTCTTGTATGAGAAAGTATTGCTCAATCATTATCCTCCACATCTCAAACTCATTGAGTTTGAGCTTTGGAAGCCTTGGATGGTTTTCCATCTTTATTGATTTGAGTGAGTAGGTTAAGCTTATTCCTTGGATCTTCTAAATCAAAATATCAGAACCTTTGCTCTGATATCACTTGATGGATCTAAACACACACCTTGTGTTAGTGATATTTTGAGTTATATTAATAAGCACGTGGAATATACTTAGTAATACTTAGAAGATGGTTTATATGATGTAATGTAAGTGAGAACAGTTTAACACAAAGCTCCAATATTATTAAGAATAATAAGAGTGATCTTGCTTATCACTAGAGTTACACCTTGAAGCTTATATGAGTTATATGTACTCTAAACAATGACCTAGGATCTCCTTTTATTGCACAAGCAGTCCTTTAAAAGATAAGTAGAATGCTAAAAATATAGAATATACACAAGATCTTTTCTATACTTATCAATAGCATTGGTAATATATGTACTGGTAGTGGTAATGTGTTTCCACTGCTAGTGCAATCTTTAGCAGTGTCTTCCATAAGCCTATCAGTGGTAACTGTTAGTCTTATTCCCAACATTGTTTAAAAACCCAAATCTCTCAAACCCCAGAATTTTAATTGCCTTTCAATAAATATAGAAATATAAAAATAATCATCCCTAAACCTCTAGACTTAATCGATTTACACTTCAGCCTTCATAACATTATTCCCATAGAGAACAATCAATCCCTCGTGTGTTACCTATACAACACTACAACAATTAGGTACACTAGGATAAACTATCAAAGAGGAATTTTTTAGGATTGTAATGTAGGTGTAAGGGTATGGAAAAAATAGTTTATTGTAGATATGGGGGATTTACTGGTGGAAAGTTAATCATCTAATATAGTTAAATGTGTAAAGTGGTGTTGCTAAGCCAAGACTCGACACACTAACTCTAAAATATTTTTGTATTTATTCTGACATTAAACATAAGCAGGATGGCAATCCTTTTTTTTCATAAGCTTTTGCCCTGCCATCTTTTGATATGCTAAACATAAATAACTTGGGATTTATAACTGTATCCCTATACTTGCATTTTTGCATAAAAGTAAACTAACTAATGACCTGAATTGCAAAGATCAAAACACGTGGAGTACTTAAACATTAACGTACATATGGGGTAATAATTTGAATTTCTTCCCCATTAGTCCATAATAAATATTACTAAACCCATGAGTCCCAATCATCGCAAAACTGTATTTACAAGATATGACACGACATAGCAACCATGCAAGCAACTAGTTAAATAACTAAATGTTTAACATATATTTTGTAACAATAATGCACTAAAACTGAGTACATACAAGGAAGGCTAAGGCGATTTGGGCGTACACTTGGGAGTGGAGTGTAAACAATGCTCTTCATTAATATTTCAGAATCCACTGAAATATAACGAGAACCGCGAAAAGGGTAGGTTCAAAGGGGTGTACCAGGGGTATCTTGTACTAAAAATGAGTACAATGCAAGGGTGTGAGGTAATTACTTAACCAATGTAGCCAACATAATTTAAAAAAAACATGTTTAAAACAAGGGTTATCCTAATTCCTCTTATAATTTAGTAAATCATAATCACACGAATGCGATCTCAGATTGTATTACAAAATCAAGTTCTAGAATCTATATACTACCGGTATACTTATAAGCATTAAAGGTGAATGCTTTTTCCTAAATATCTAATGGCAAACCTCACATTTTTAGGTGGAATTTTGGTGGTAGGGTTTTTGTGCTAGCTATATGCCTTTTCCAAAATCATCATGAAATTCCCTTTATGAAACTGAATCACCACAAATCCTAGAATCAACAGAGTGAGCATCAACACTGGAAGTAAAATCCCCATTAAAATCATCCTCTTCAAACAAACAGCTTTATTTCCACCCTCACAAAACTCAATCCCCTCCATAATTTCCACATAATTACCCTCTTTTTTACCCAACTTCATAGAATTCTTCTTGAAACTTACTGATTTAGCACCAACCTTGGACTGCTTATTATTGTTTTCA
The DNA here is from genome assembly GCA_022545495.1 of Chrysanthemum lavandulifolium. Lineage (NCBI taxonomy): Eukaryota > Viridiplantae > Streptophyta > Magnoliopsida > Asterales > Asteraceae > Chrysanthemum > Chrysanthemum lavandulifolium. The sequence goes on from CM040245.1 coordinate 331,361, forward strand.
ATGCACTATTCTGACTCCTTGCAGTTCTAGTGGGACAGATAACATCATGTAATCTTGTTGGGGGAGGGACCAAATTTGGGTTTATGTTGTTTGGATCGTTCATGGTGGAATTGATGTTAAGTGGAAATGGAATCAGTGGATGAATTGCACAATAGGTGTTTAAGGATTTTGGGTAGCAGGGGTTATAATATTTTTTGGTGTATGCTTGCCTTTCAATCTTATTATCAAATGACAATACTTTATAGTAAGGATGTTAGTCATTTACTGCCTAAGAAGAAATGATATATATTCTAAAGCATATAGTGACACTATGCTATTTAACCAAAAATAATAAAATTTTAAATATCCACTGAACGGTAAAATATTTAACTAACAATGTTTTAGTATGATAAAATACCTTTTAGCGTGTATTTTAAAATTTTCAAAGTTTATAAAAACCCGTGTAAACCAATGCAAAAACACATCCAATGGACTTCATCTAATGGATAACACAGAACCCTTACCAGTTTAGTAGGGGTCATAATATTTTTTGGTGTATGGATTAGACGACCTCTCGGGGTTTCGTAATGGCTCATGGACCCGAGTATAGGAATTTGTTGGTTGTGTTTTTGCATGTCATGATGTTGATTGACCCTAGTGCCAACATTTGGATATTATAGTTTTGTTTTCTTAGTGTTTTGTTGTAGAAGAAAATGGACAGTAAGTGACTACCGACTACAGTCAAGTGAGTGTCACCTAGTTCATTTCAGTTCTGATGGTAAGCGACAGAATTACAAGGCACTAACATGAAAAATGTATTTTTAAAAGAGTGAGAGGATACCAAGATGGAAATTTGAATTTCTATAAAGAAAAGGGTGAGAGGATACCAAGGTGGAAATTTGAATTTCTATAAAGAATTGACTAAAGGTGAAAAAAAAAGAAATAGGTTATTGATATGATGGGTGGGCTAAATGGGATTAAAGTGAGTACAATCAGAAAGATTATGGTTACATAATAAAAAAGAGTAAATTGCAAATTATGCTCCTAACATTTGCCATTTTTGCGAGAAATGTCCCTAATTTTGATATTATGTCGAGCTATGTCCTTAACGTTCAGACTTTTTGCGAGAAATTTCCATGAGGCGTTACTGTAGATTACAAATTCTAGTTTTTTGCTAACAATCGTTAATTTTTCCAATTAGTGGACATTTAAAATGACTAATTTACCCTTCTTATCTTCAATAATTTGTATTCCACTCATTTTCCTTTTTCTCATAAATATGCAATGATAAGGTTTTAAAATGTACCTTCGAGGGTCGTTTAAGCCCTTATTTGATCACTTTTGTATCCGTTATTACTTAATATCATTCCTTTTCACTTTTAGGTCTCTTGAAGGCAAATTGCTGTAATGGCACTTATTTGGACGAAAAGGCGCGAATATCTGAAGAAAATGGCCAAAGTCAAGAATCGAGACACTCAATCTGCTTTGAAGACAAGGTGACGGCGTCATCGCTTATCTGTGACGCCGTCGGAGTATTTTGTGATGGCACATAAGCCAAATTTCATATTTTCAAGTGACGGTGTCGGGGCTTTAAAAGAGTAGGCCGTCACAACTCGGACGACCTAGATTTGATCCGACGGCATCGAAAGTCGAAGAGGACGGCGTCACAAGCACAAGGTGACGCCGCGCAAGACTAACGTGGCCAAGATGAAAGCCTAATGACGGCGATCCGACGGCGTCACAAAACATAAGGTGACGCCGTCGCATATGTAATCTTATATATAGAATCCGAATTTTTCAAGATTTGTGTGTAGTCTTTTGGAGTAAAACCTAAACCGAACCAAGGTCGTCTTGTACAAGATTTTAGGGTTCAAACCCTATCTTACATCAAGATAAGTGTTTTACTTCATTAATTCAATTATATCTTTGATTATTTGTGTGTATGCTTGCATGTTCTCCATGTCCACTAATTTACTTGTGTGTTTGCTTAGGAATATGAAACTTAATTATTGAATATTGATTGGTTGTCTCTTATCTTAATTGTTAATGATCTATTAATGTGATAGGTCATTCGTTGTGTACTTAATGCTTGATTAATCTTTGTGAACCTTATGTTATAGCACCTAGAGCGGTTGTAAGCTAAACCTTCCAAAGAGGCCTTAGAGTTAGAGTTTATACTCCCTAGTGGGTTTTGTAGACGAGACCCTTTGGTAAGTTCAAAGAGTTAGGGAAAAACGCATACCCTACAACTTTAGACACACAACGCAATTAAGAATAAGGACGTGACAATTCAACCATCAATAGGAGATAATTAAGGATTAGTAAAACCTAAGTGAACACATCTTTAAACTATCATACGAGCACACAATAATTAGACATAGACTACATACACCTTAGATTAGATAATTAAATAAGTAGAGTAATCGGTAGCAATACCAACCCCCAAATCCAAACCCCGAGATTCGTACTTTTCCATTTCCTAAAAAAAAGATAAAAAAGATAAAAAAATAATCTTCCTCAACCCCAAACTTAGCGTAGTAACTTCTCACTAGTATTCCTATTCCCCAGAGAGCGATATCAATACCCGTGGCTTACCCTAATACTTCACTACAACGATTAGGTTCACCGCCTAGGGTGTTATAAAACTTGCTAGAAGAAAAGGAAGTTCCTTTGACCTGAGCGGCGCGTGTAGCGTTATCAAGTTTTTGGCGCCGCTACCGGGGAATAGAATAGCTAGTTAGTAGTCCACCTCGTTTAGGTTTCTTTGCTTGATTCCTATCAAGTAAAATTTTCTCATTTTTAGCTTTCTCATAGTCTATCCCCCTTCTTCGTGACCTTTTTTCGTAACCTCATCACTTTTCATCATGGAAGATGACAAACCACCAAACAACACTTTACCACCAAACAAATACCCACTACTTGACCCAGCCTCTGCCAACCAACTTCGAGCTCGTATTATTAGTGAAATTGGAGATCTTAGGAAACTATATAGGATAATTGAAAATACGCTTGAGGAAGCCCTTAAGGAATCTAATCACCTTTTAGATAGTGATTCGACCTCAAGTGATTCGGATGATGATCTAGAAGAGGAGATTATAAGGTGTTAGAAATTATGGAGGGTAGTAAGGAGGAGGAAGAACTTAGGGAGTATTTTGATTCATACCCCAATGGGAAGGAAACCGCTTATCACTATAACGTGGTTAACTTCCCAAGACCACCTTCGAGCCTCGCATAAGAAAGGAAACCCTAAAAACATCAAAACACCATGTATGATTGGATACTTATATAGGGATCACACCTACATTGACTATAAGGCACCCATGAATATAATGTCTAGGCTCTATTACAAGTGGATCATGAGCAAAAGCTAGAACCTATGAGGACCCTTTGCCCTAGGAAAGCAAGTAACTATGTGGGGAGGGTTAGGGATTGCATGTCTTCGTAGGTAACTTCACATATAGGTGTGATTTCATGATTTTGGAAAATGTTAAGGGCATCATTGATGGGTTTTTAGGAGATGTGATACTTGGGAAATCATTTATAGAGGAGTCTAAGATGGTTTATGATCGAGAGAAGAAATAGTCGAGTTCTCAAATGAAGCCGAGAGTGTTAAATATATAATGCCCCACAAAAATAAGAAGTTTGAGGGCATGTATAATTTAGATGTAGATAACATTCCGGCATTCAAAGTAGACTGGAAGAACAAAGTTTACTACACTGCTTGTCTTGAACTAGGCCCTGAATATATTCGTGATGAGAGAAGGGTTAAGGAGATCGAATGGGCCTCTAAGATTAGGACAACGTGAGGGCACGACTACGAGTCTAGCTACAAGACTCCAATTTAACGACATAAAACCTTGAATAAACCCTATATCAAGAGCTCCCCGCTCTGATACCAATTGATAAGATCGTTTATAAGCTCAGCTAGGGATCAATAACAAAGATTAATAACATTGTACGCAGCGGAATAATCAAAACAATACTTTGTTATTGAACAAGGTTTTTTATTCACTAATACTCTAATAAATATTAGACGTTTATAGAAGCACGTCTACTTAACTAAACTAATAACCTAGGCGTTTACATGAATGATGAGTGCCTTTTTACTCATCGTTTTTACCCATCTATGACCACAAAAATGACCAAAAACACCCAAATATGATAAAAATATGTTAAAAATATCCTCGGAGTGTGTTTTGTGTCTTGCAGGTACAAAAAGATTGAAAAAGGAGCGAAAACGAGCTGAAATCAGAAAAATGTTGAAACAGACGGAGCCGGAAGTAGATTTTCTACATTTTCAGAGCCCGAGACGCATGTTTTTGGAGTGAGAATGGGAAAATAAACCCTTTTAATAAACCTTAACCCTCCCAATGACCCTTTCACCTTTTTGAACCCTTCTTCCCTACATGAACCCCTTCACCCTTTTATCCAATCCACGATAATACACACCCAACCCGAAACTTTCCCACACTCTAAAATGGCGCCCAATCTTCCTCCTCTCCCCATCTCTTTCACTTCTAGGAAACCAATAAAGAGTCACATGAAGCCCATTCCACCTTGGCAATCCAAGGCATAAAGTCCCCACTAACGGTGAGATTGGTTCTCAATATGCGTACCTAACTAGTTGATGGTTGGGATTGAGCGAAGGAAGCACTAGGATGAATTTTGAGTGTTTTGTCTCACACAAGAAACACACCAAGAAAGAAGATGAAGTGAAGAAAGAAGTATCTTTTGTATAAATAGGAGAAGTAGGATTAGTGAAAATTAGTCTAGAAACTTTATGTTCTAGCTCCTTTTAACTTTCATTGTTATTTACTTGTAATTTTCCGGTTCAGTAAAATGCAACTTTAATTTGTTTATGCAATTTTCTTGTTATAATCTTAGCCTTTTCATGTTCATTAGTTTCCTGTCAGTTTCAAATCTTTGTTACTCTTTAGATTAAATTGTCGTTATAAGCTTTTTATAAGCTCTTGTGAGCTTTTGTTTCAATTTGCAAATCAATTTTTTTTTTACAATTTACAAAGCCTAACATAGTAAAAAAAAATCCATTTTCTGCCCAATAGGGGTGTTTGGTTTAAGCTGGTAATTGGCCAAAAAGCACTTTCTGCCTGTTTGACCTTCAAGGTCAAAGCTCTTTAAGGTTTTAGATAGTTTTCAAAGAGTAGAAGGCATGTCACAAGTTTAGTCAAAGTTGAGTAAAAAAATAAATAAATTGAGTCACTGTTTTTCGGATCGTGAGACCAACAATGATTAATCTTCATCCATAGCCTTTTTTTGGTAGCTTATTTCTAACCAAACTTCTTCCAAAACTGGTTTTCTTTAAACGTTATGCACCATTCTCAATATGTGTTAGCTTATTTGCATCTTAGATTAGTTTTAGCATATATTAAAGTGTCCCTAGAAATCTGCCTTTTGCATTTTTTTGTGTTACGTCGGTGGGAATTGGCCCAAAGCACATCAACAGCTTATTTATAAGTCATTGCGATATCCATCTTGCCCCCCAATCAGTTGATTGTGAAACTTTGTTGTGCTAACTTTACTTTTGTAGCATGTCTTTGGTTTGGAAGCTTGCTTCTCAGCTTATAAATAAGCTCCAAACAGGCCTTAGCAGTCATTTGTGAGCTGAAGTTGTCTTGACCCGAGCAATCGAGTTTTACATTTCTACTTATCAGTAGGATTAAAGGCTTATTTAGGAATTCTAGTGCTTAATGGGTATGTTTAGGCTAGATTAGAGTAGTGTTAGTTGTTTTAGTGTTTAATTATAGTTGTTAAATGCTTATTTTCTCAAATTTTCTTTAGCTTGAGGACTCCCCTTAGAATAGCTTATACCAACTGCCTAATCCCCCTTCTTTGTTTAGTTATTTGTTTATGATTTGGCTTAATTAGTTGTTCATTTGATTTCTTAGCTTATGATTTTATTCCAACTGCTTTTTATGTTTCATTTTTGTGCTTAAACTTTGTTTGGGTGTGTGCTGTCCAAAATAGCAATCCTGTTCTCCTTTTTTTTGTGTAGTAGTGTTCTAATTTTTCTAATTTAAAGTTGCCTTAAGCATTTTTTAGATGTAGTAGATTAATATTCAGTAATGTTAGCTTTTTCACAAGCTCTTTGAAAGCTTTTTGTTGCTTTTTTTTTCTGTCCCAAATGACCCATTCAAGTTCTTTTCAAATCATTGTGCTTTCAAAGCTGTTGTAGCCGCTTATTTTCGGTTTGTAAGTTTCAATTCTTGTAAGAAAGTTGTGATTTGATCCATTGTTTGAGTTGCAAAATTAAAAAAAAAAACAAGCAAAAGGTAGGAAGGTGGATTCGAACACGTACCTTCTGCATAACCCACGACCACAAACGCAACACCACTTACCATCTGCTCTTTGGGCTGTTTTGGTATTAATCGCATCACCAATCTCTTAAAGGCTTTTGAAGTTAAGATTTGAAAACCAAAATAAAAGAAGAAAAATGGTGGAGAGCGGGACTCGAACTCGGGACCTTCGACCGACCATCCCACGACCAATACCAACATCCACCTTCCATCCGAATTCTTTGCTGTTTGGTGTCATTCTTCCCCTCTTTAATATTTATTATGCATTTATCATTTTAAGCTTATTCGTACATTAGCTTTTCAACAGCTTATGGTTTATAGCTTTGAGGTCCATTTTATTTTTCTTAGATAGATAATAGTTTAGATTAGTTTTGAAAAAAATTTCACAAATTTTTACTTTCATTTAGTATTTTATTTTATTTTATTTAGTTTAAATAGTTTTTAATTCGTAACAATTATTGTAAAAGTCAAAAAAATATCCGGTCTTTTTCTAAAATTAATTTTTGTCGAATAGAACGTAGGAAAATTAATTTCACACCCGTAGCCCTTGAATTGCAAAATTTTTACGTTTATGGCTCGGGTTGTTTGCCGGTTTTTACGTTTTTACGTTTTAGCACCCTAGGACATAGTTTAGCGTCGTTTTATCGTTTCTTAGGATTAGTAGTAGTTTATTTAGAGTTTATTTTGTTTTACGTGCTTTATTTTCATTCTCGTTCTTTAAATTGTAGATTAGCGTAATCCAAAATCCTAAATTCGTTTAACCAATTCAAGTCCTAATCACGAAACTCAACGACACCGTCAATTTCACACCTCGTTGGGACACGACCCGGGGAAATCACTTTCCCGGTATCACTTTTATCACACCCGTAAGGTTTGGCATGTTAACCCTTTTCCTAAAAGGTTGATTTGTCGAGTTTTACGGTTAATTTGATATATTGATATTGTGTTTATTTTCACCACTCACAAGCAACGAATCAAATTTTGGCGCCGCTGCCGGGGAGGTGTGTTGCGACAATATCGTGAAGTTTTTGCGATTAGTGACTTGAAGATCCTTCCTCGTGAAGTTACCGTTTTTCATAAAATCCAAAAATACAAAAATATTTTTCTCGTTCCTCTTGTCCATATAATTCTATTTCTCTTACCCTATTTTGCCGTTTAATTCTATTCTTCGATATCCTCTCAACCATTTGATTCTAATTCTTTAACCCTCTACATGTTTAATTCTCATGGCGACGATTGATTATCGTCGTTGTTTTCATTGCAAAGGACGTATGGAAGAGGATCAAGTTTATTGTCTCAATCATGAATGTGTATGTAAGAGATGTGGTAGGGGTGGTGCAAGCAAATATTGCTATTGGTGCGAATTATCCGATAAAACTCTCGATGATTCTCCAAGTTTTTCGACCACCCGCCACCACCCGAGATTTGTTCTATTGTTTCGAGCCTAAACCGTCTAGATTTGATCCAAATCTTTCGCGATTCTGATTAAGGTTAAGAGAAAAAGCAAGAACCGGAGACCAAAGCGGAAGTGGTGGAAATTGCTAGCTCGAGAGCACACCACTTGTCCCACCTCCGAATCTTCAAAACCTTTTTCGGACGATTTCATGAACATTGTTCAAAATTGCTTAAATGAATTTCGTCAAATTTCAACTTCGGAAATATCGTTTTACCTAACATTTGTGATGTTTTGAGCCCTCGATTCCTACTCCCGCATCCGAGATATCGTCGTTTGATCAAGAGTATTACTACGGTTGTGGAGCGTGTTACCAAAAGGTTTTCGTTGTTACAAATGTATGTGCGAGTGGTGTGGAGACTATCTTGTCAATGGATGTTGTTCGATTTGTCTTGAGAATTCATTCACTTATGATTCTAACTCGAACTCTTTCAATTATCCTCAAACGATTTCAACTACCCTCCACAAAATTCATTCGAGCCACGGCCGTACTATCATCATTTCGGTGATTCATCGTTTCAAAGTTTCTCTCCCAATACCCTCATTGTGATAAGTGTGGGGTCCTCATGATGATTATCAATGTCAATCGTGAAATCAAAATTACTATGGACTGATCCTTGTTATAACACTTCGGTTTTGACAACATCCAACCCCACAACTTCCGTCATTGATCAATTTCCTCGTATAATCCTTGAAGAACTTTCCGAGGAACAAGCACTCATGACGAAAGATATCTAGCCGATGAGCGAGCGACTCAAAAGCTTCTCCTATTTAACGAAGGCGCTCAGCGGCGTCCTATTTAACGAAGCTTGCCGTCTCGATGGCGAGGATGAGGAAGATTGGGAGACGAAAAAGGACAAGGTGCATATCTCAATCCCACAAAGTATCGCACATGTCCACTCTCCGCCCTCATATTGCCTATCCACCGTAGAACCTTCGGATAACCTTTTAATGGGGGACGAGCATCTTAGCACTATTCCGGAAACGGAATCGTCTTGTGTTGAGAACCTTGTCCCAAACCCAAGTGAATCCGAGGTTATTTCTAGTGATATGTGTGATGACCCTCTCGATGATGATTCTTTTCCCACCCCGAAAGAACCTGTTGAGGTGATCTCCGAGTCTGAAAATGACTATACGTCGTTTGATGATTCTTTATCGTGTGGAGACATCGAGTATGTGGAGGAAATTCCTTCTGAGCTCGTCAGCTTAGAAGAAGTGAGAGATGTTGATCCCGAAGATCTTGATATGGACACCGATTTTGAAATAGATGATGAAGATATTCTTGTTGTGTCCGAAAAACCTTTTGCTATGGCGTTCACTAATCCTCTGTTTGACTTTGATTCTGAATTCACTTTAATTTCGGTTAATCCCATCTTTGATATTCAGAATGAGGATAGTGAGGTTTTTACATCTCCTTCTGTACCCGAAGAAAAGAATAGTGGCAATCCCACTTCGACGTTAGACCTTCTCGAGGAGTTCGCAGATGAACTCGCTCTCGTTGATCATTCTCCACCGGGAGATTGTGATGTGCACTTCGACTTTGAAGCCGACCTTACTGAATTGGAAAATCTTCTTTACAATTGGTCTTCTGATAATTCGTCGAGTGACACTCTTATGGAAGAGGTCAACTCATTTCTTTCTCCGGATGACTCGATACCTTCGGGTTTTCAGAGTGACGATTATGGCTTAGGTCCATCATCCACTCGTCCGCCTGCTAAACCGCCGGATGATGGAACCTCTTCTAAGCCCAACATGGATGTTTTCATTGCTTTAGTGGTGGATAAGATTTCTGAACATTCGTTCAATGTTCCTCAATCTAATCTTTTACCCACCCATCTCACCCGTTGTCATGTCATTGACAATCTGCCTTCTTCTCCCATTTCTTCTCCATGTCTTATCTTCTACGGGAGTGAAGATACCATCTTTGACCCCGGCATTTCTCTTTCCCTTGAGCCGGTTATATCTCATTGGAGTGGAACTTTCAACACATTCAATGTTTCTCCAAACCACTTGAATGAAAGTCCGATGGGATGTTCTCTTCCACTTGCTCCCCATGGACCAATGAATTGAGGTCGAGTCAAGCTAGCGACTCGGTTAACAAAAACAAGAGCATAACATGGGTTTTCACCCGTGTATCACCCTAGTGAGGGAGTTGCCCCATTGTTGTATATAAGTTTTCTATAAAAAAAAAAAAAAAAAAAAATCAAATAATGGCCGTAGTATTTCCCTTTTCGTTCTATGTTTCGGCATAACCGTCGGTACTTTGAATATTGAGGAAATATTCATTTCTAGTGTGGGGAATTCTCACGAATTTTATCATGTAAATATACCGCCCAATTCCCCATTTTGGCCAAATTTTTTTATGGTTATCGATCCGCCATGTCTAATAAACAAAAGGATTGGCTAATCCAGAGCAAACGGCTCTTGGTAAAGATATCTCAAATCCGTTGACGGCTTGCAATTTGCCCAAAATTGTATGGTGTTCACTCACCATATCTTTAATTAGTGAAGAGTTGGCTAGCCCGCAAGTTTATGGCTTGTGGTAAAGGCGGTTGGAAAACCATAATTGGTAATCGACTCACCAAAGATATTTTATCTAAGAGTTGGCTAGTCCGAAGCAAACGGCTTGTAAAGACAAATCAAATCCGTTGGAAGTCGGTGATTTGCTCAAAATCATATGGTTATCGATGTACCATAGTTCTTACTTGAACTGAAACGTTCGGCTACTCCATAAGTAATGGCTTTTGGTAAAGAGATTCAAATCCATTATGTTTTCTCAAAAGATTGCTAGGGACTAGCAATTTCCTAGTGTGGGGGATTTGATGAGTGCCTTTTAACTCATCGTTTTTACCCATCTATGACCACCAAAATGACCAAAAACACCCAAATATGATCAAAATATGTTAAAAATATCCTCGGAGTGTGTTTTGTGTCTTGCAGGTACAAAAAGATTGAAAAAGGAGCGAAAACGAGCTGAAATCAGAAAAATGCTGAAACAGACGGAGCCGGAAGTAGATTTTCTACATTTTCAGAGCCCGAGACGCATGTTTTTGGAGTGAGAATGGGAAAATAAACCCTTTTAATAAACCTTAACCCTCCCAATGACCCTTTCACCTTTTTTTGAACCCTTCTCTTCCCTACATGAACCCCCTTCACCCTTTTATCCAATCCACGATAATACACACCCAAACCTGAAACTTTCCCACACTCTAAAATGGCGCCAATCTTCCTCTTCTCTCCCCATCTCTTTCACTTCCGAAACCAATAAAGAGTCACATGAAGCCCATTCCACCTTGGCAATCAAGGCATAAAGTCCCCACTAACGGCTCATTGGTTCTCAATATGCGTACCTAACTAGTTGATGGTTGGGATTGAGCGAAGGAAGCACTAGGATGAATTTTGAGATGTTTTGTCTCACACAAGAAACACACCAAGAAAGAGGATGTAAAGTGAAGAAAGAAGTATCTTTTGTATAAATAGGAGAAGTAGGATTAGTGAAAAATTAGTCTAGAATCTTTATGTTCTAGCTCCTTTTAACTTTCATTGTTATTTACTTGTAATTTCGATTCGATAAATGCAACTTTAATTTGTTTATGCAATTTTCTTGTTATAATCTTAGCCTTTTCATGTTCATTAGTTTCTGTCGGTTTCAAATCTTTGTTACTCTTTAGATTAAATTGTCGTTATAAGCTTTTTATAAGCTCTTGTGAGTTTTTGTTTCAATTTGCAAATCAATTTTTTTTTTTTTTTTTTTTTTTTTTCAATTTACAAAGCCTAACATAGTTTAAAAAAAATCCATTTTCTGCCCAATAGGGGTGTTTGGTTTAAGCTGGTAATTGGCCAAAAAGCACTTTCTGCCTGTTTGACCTTCAAGGTCAAAGCTCTTTTAAGGTTTTAGATAGTTTTCAAAGAGTAGAAGCTGTGTCACAAGTTTAGTCAAAAGTTGAGTAAAAAAATAAATAAATTGAGTCACCTGTTTTTCGGATCGTGGACCAACAATTAGATTAATCATCCATAGCCTTTTTTTGGTAGCTTATTTCTAACCAAACTTCTTCCAAAACTGGTTTTCTTTAAACGTTATGCACCATTATCAATATGTGTTAGCTTATTTGCATCTTAGATTAGTTTTAGCATAGATTAAAGTGTCCTTAGAAATCTGCCTTTTGCATTTTTTTTGTGTTCTGTCCCAGTGGGAATTGGCCCAAAAGCACCTGTCAACAGCTTATTTATAAGCTGTTGCAGTGTCCATCTTGCCCCCCAATCAGTTGATTGTGAAACTTTGTTGTGCTAACTTTACTTTTGTAGCATGTCTTTGGTTTGGAAGCTTGCTTCTCAGCTTATAAATAAGCTCCAAACAGGCCTTAGCAGGCTGTTTGTGAGCCTGAAGTTGTGCAGCCGAACAGGTCAGAGTTTTTACATTTCTGCTTATCAGTAGGATTAAAGGCTTATTTAGGAATTCTAGTGCTTAATGGGTATGTTTAGGCTAGATTAGAGTAGTGTTAGTTGTTTTAGTGTTTAATTATAGTTGTTAAATGCTTATTTTCTCAAATTTTCTTTAGCTTGAGGACTCCCTTAGAATAGCTTATACCAACTGCCTAATCCCCCTTCTTTGTTTAGTTATTTGTTTATGATTTGGCTTAATTAGTTGTTCATTTGATTTCTTAGCTTATGATTTTATTCCAACTGATTTTTATGTTTCATTTTGTGCTTAAACTTTGTTTGGGTGTGTCTTTGTCCAAAATAGCAATCCTGTTCTCCTTTTTTTGTGTAGTAGTGTTCTAATTTTCTAATTTAAAGTTGCCTTAAGCATTTTTAGATGTAGTAGATTAATATTCAAGAATGTTAGCTTTTTCACAAGCTCTTTGAAAGCTTTTGTTGCTTTTTTTTCCCGTCCCAAACATTTCATTCAAGTTCTTTTCAAATCTGTTGTGCTTTCAAAACTGTTGTAGCTGCTTATTTTCAGATTTGTAAGTTTCAATTCTTGTAAGAAAGTTGTGATTTGATCCATTGTTTGAGTTGCAAAAATAAAAAAAAACAAGCAAAAGGTAGGAAGGTGGATTCGAACACAGTACCTTCTGCATAACCAACGACCACAAACGCAACACCACTTACCATCTGCTCTTTGGAACTGTTTTGGTATTAATATGCATCACCAATCTCTTAAAGGCTTTTGAAGTTAAGATTTGAAAACCAAAATAAAAGAAGAAAAATGGTGGAGAGCAGGACTCGAACTCGGGACCTTCTGACCAGCCATCCCACGACCAATACCAACATCCACCTTCCATCTGAGCTGCTGCCTGTTTGGTGTCATTCTTCCCCCTCTTTAATATTTATTATGCATTTATCATTTTAAGCTTATTCGTACATTAGCTTTTCAACAGCTTATGGCTTATAGCTTTGAGGTCCATTTTATTTTTCTTAGATAGATAATAGTTTAGATTAGTTTTGAAAAAAATTTCAGAAATTTTTACTTTCATTTAGTATTTTATTTTATTTTATTTAGTTTAAATAGTTTTTAATTCGTAACAATTATTGTAAAAGTCAAAAAAATACCCGGTCTTTTTCTAAAATTATTTTTTGTCGAATAGAACGTAGGAAAATTGATTTCACACCCGTAGCCCTTGAATTGCAAAATTTTTACGTTTATGGCTCGGGTTGTTTGCCGGTTTTTACGTTTTTACGTTTTAGCACCCTAGGACATAGTTTAGCGTCGTTTTATCGTTTCTTAGGATTAGTAGTAGTTTATTTAGAGTTTATTTTGTTTTACGTGCTTTATTTTCATTCTCGTTCTTTAAATTGTAGATTAGCGTAATCCAAAATCCCAAATTGTTTAACCAATTCAAGTCCTAATCACGAAACTCAACGACACCGTCAATTTCACACCTCGTTGGGACACGACCGGAAATCACTTTCCGGTATCACTTTATCACACCCGTAAGGTTTGGCATGTTAACCCTTTTCCTAAAGGTTGATTTGTCGAGTTTTACGGTTAATTTGATATATTGATATTGTGTTTATTTTCACCACTCGCAAGCAACGAATCAATGAACCATACGCCTAGGACACACTAATCTAAAACCCTAGACGTTCTCCCCTAACGTCTAGGCTAAACACACACCTTTTAGTCGACTACATTATTGGAAGACTTAATTAAAAACCTACACCTATGTCCTCTTTATATACTAGAGGATAAGGACTAAATAATAAAACTTCCATTGCAAGCAAGCCCTTCCATCTTTTAGTAGGTTTCCTTCTTGTCATATTAAGTCCCTCTTGTTTCATTCTTTTTGTCTTTATCAACTCAAACTTGTAATTCCCAACAAAAAACAATTTCTATTGAGCAATACACGATTGTTTTTCAAATCTCTTTTCATCAATCAGTGGACTTAAATTCGCTGGTTTACTCACTCCGTGTTGTCTTCTTTGAGATGTTTCGGTTTGAGAACAACTAGAACAGCTGCGAAACCACTGTCAAGGAGATTCTTAGGAATCCTACGATCACAGCAATACTTGTCTTGATCAGCGGGAACCGTGGGTCGTGTACCTCAATTCAATGAAAGTGATCAAAGACACTTTCATGTGCTTTATTGCTAAGCTGTTTTATGCGGTACATCCTACGTTTGCGGTGATCGAATGAAGTGGTCAATCCATAGCCGCATGCTCACACTACACATTCATCTCAAAAGAAATCATGATAAGTGCATCAATGACTCGATATTTTCACTCCATGCTTCGCTTCTGCGCGCCAATACCATGAATCAACAAAGCTTCCGTTACTCGATGAGAAGACATCATGATCCACAATGTGAGCATGTCGGTCCGAATGTCACAACATCACAAAATTCCAACACCACAATGGATGTCTCGAGATTTTTCATAGCCGATGATCTCAAAAGTCGGCTCAAAATTATTATCACGTGGATCGAAGAAAGACCTCCACCGGGTAACCAAACATGCAATGAGAAGAATCAATGACTACGAGCTTTGGAGCAAAGTACTACATCAAGAATGCAAGAACAATTGTTAATGAAATATCTGTTTGTATTCAATGTAATTTTAGTATATGTTTGAGGTGACCTCCCTTAGGGGGAGATTGTTAGGAATTAGAAATTCCATGTATTAAAGTGTCGGTCACCTCAAGTATATGTAATCGTTAGAAAGCTCGTAGTCGTAGTTATTTTAAGTTAAGTAGTATTTAGTTTAGTAACACCGTGGAGGACAGACGGGTCTTTACCCATTGTATGCCTGATCCACAGCCCGTTGTGTGGCGTTTTATTGTAAGACTATAAATACTTTCTACCTCCCAAGGTAGAGAGTTGGAGCTCATAATAATATCTTTCACTTTCTCTCACTAAGTTCCCTAAATCTCTTACTTTCTCTCTCTAAAACACTCTTGTACGCCTACTTGTGTTAATGGTTTGAAGTGTTTGTGAAATCAAATATCCTTCAATTGTGTTCCAAATTACCAAACACACCCTCAACTTAAATCAATTTTCACCTTTGGTCCCTAATAACATTTACAATGTTAGTCCAAAATTTAACTTTGTTTAAATTTTATTTAAAACCTTTACACCTTTGGTCCCTAATAACATTTACAAAGTTAGTCCAAAATCTACACACGTATGATACCACTGTTAGGTCACCAAAATGTAACACAAGGATCAATAGTGGTATCATACACTATCTTGTTGGGTGAAACACTTTTGTTTTTGAAATTTTGCACTATACGCGTGGGTTTTGCATATACACTTTTCATACTATCAAAAGCTTTGATTTTTACACTTAAAAACTCAAGATTCTTGTGGTTTAAGGTTTAGTTTGTGTTAAAGTTTAAGTTTTTTGCATCAAGTTTCAAACTTTACGCGTGTAGACTTGTTTTCAAGCTTCGTTTATTTCGTGTACCTCTTGCTACGTGTAAGGTGATACGTAGATTTGAATAATCAAGTTTCATACTTTTGTGATATTTTGGTGATTTTGAAGCTGTTTCATCAGAAAAATCAGGCTTACAAAATGTTTTTTGGCATAAAAATCAGTTTTGGTAATTTTTTGTACTTCCTACGCCTTGTAATACCCTAGTTTTACTCGTACGGATCTACTCATAAGTCATCCTACGCCTATTAGTTTCTTACGCCTAAGATTTTCTGCATTTGCTCTTCGAAGTTGTTGGTTTACTCAGTGTTTTCTTGCTTGGATAAGCCAGAAAACACTTCGACTTGTGGATATCTTTTACACTTGGATAAGTGTAAAGGATTTTTGCCAACAACCCTAGTTTTACGCATAAGCATAAAAGCTTACGAGTAAACACTTTACGCCTAAGTTCATCTTACGCCTAACGTAATCTTACGCATAAGGTTCTTACTACTAAGTCTTTGGTTTACGCTTAAGAATGGAATTACGCGTAAGCTATTGTCTACGTCTAAGATGCTTTCTACGCCTAAGTGAACTTCATCCATAAACTAAAGTTTCATTCGACTACAAAGATCCATCAACAACACATGTTTTTCAAACTACTTTAGTTGGGGCCGTTTCTTCACCTAACAACTGACACAAACATAAATAGATTGTCTATTCGTCTAATACATGCAAACATAAACCCTAATTTATTTTTGACCCATTTCATCTACTAATAGACCCAACCTAATTAAAATGATTTTCTGTATTTATAATATTTTTTGGTGTATGCTTGTTTTGCAATTTAATTATGTAATGACAATATTTCATAGTAAGGATGTTAGTCATTTTATGCCCCAGAAGAAATGGTATATATTCTTAATCCTACAGTGGCCTATTGAAATTTCAACAAAAATAATAAAATTTCAAATACACGTTAAAGGTATAATATTTCACTAAAAATGTTTTTAGTGAGATAATATACCTTTTAGCGTGTATATTCAATTTTTCAAAGGAATAAAAAACACATGTAAATTAATGCAAAAACACAACTAATGGAGGTCATCTAAGAGACGACACAGAACCCCTACTAGTTTAGGAGGGGTTATAATATATTTTGGCGTATGGATTAGATGACCTCTCGGGTTTTCGTGATGGCTCATGGACCCGAGTATAGGAATTCATTGGTTGTGTTTTTTGCATGTCATGATTTTGATTGACCCTGGTGCCGACATTTGGATATTAGAGTTTTATTTTCTTAGTGTTTAGTTGGAGGAGAAATGGGCGATGGCGATGGTATGTGTGAAAACACATACCTTTTCTTTATCAAAACCGGGCCAAAATGACCAAAAACTAACCTCTAAAGCCATACATATGTGTGTTTTTGTGATTATGCATGTGCCGGTAACGGATATCGCAAAACGGACTAAGAAAAGACAAAACGGAAGAAAAACAAGCACGAGATTGGTAAAGTGTGAAAAGTCGTAGCAGGGAATAGTTTCTACACTTTGATTCAAGATTGTGTTCCAAATTACCAAACACACCCTCAACTTAAACCAATTTTCACCTTTGGTCCCTAATAACATTTACAAAGTTAATCCAAAATTTAACTTTGTTTAAATTTTATTTAAAACCTTTACACCTTTGGTCCCTAATATCATTTACAAAGTTAGTCCAAAATCTTCATGCGTATGATACCACTGTTAGGTCACTAAAATGTAACACAAGGATCAATAGTGCTATCCTACGCCATCTAGTTGGGTGAAACACTTTTGTTTTTGAAGTTTTGCACTATACGCGTGGGTTTTGCGTATACACTTTTCATACGATCAAAAGCTTTTATTTTTACACTTAAAAACTCAAGATTCTTGTGGTTTAAGGTTTAGTTTGTGTTAAAGTTTAAGTTTTTTGCATCAAGTTTCAAACTTTACGTGTGTAGATTTGTTTTCACGCTTGGTTTATTTCGTGTATCTCTTGCTATGCGTAAGGTGAAAAGTAGATTTGAATCATCAAGTTTCATACTTTTGTGATATTTTGGTAATTTTGAAGTTGTTTCATCATAAAAATCGGGTTTACAAAACGTTTTTAGGCATAAAAATCAGTTTTGATAATTTTTGTACTTCCTACGCCTTGTAATACCCTAGTTTTACGCGTAAGGATCTATTCATAAGTCATCCTATGCCTATCAGTTTCCTACGCCTAAGGTTTTCTGCATTTGCTCTTCAAAGCTGTTGGTTTACTCAGTGTTTTCTTGCTTAGATAAGCTTAAAAACACCTCGACTTGTGGATTTATTTTACACTTGGATAAGTGTAAAGGATTTTTGGGTAAAAACCCTAGTTTTACGCATAAGCATAAAAGCTTACGAGTAAACACTTTACGCCTAAGTTATTCTTACTCATAAGTTCATCTTACGCCTAAGGTAATCTTACGCATAAGGTCTTACTACTAAGCCTTTGGTTTATGATTAAGCCAAAGTTTTATCCAAAGTTTACGCGTAAGAAGTATTTACGCCTAAGCTCCGTGTCTACGCGTTAGAAGGAAATTACGCGTAAGCTATTGTCTACCTCTAAGCTGCTTTTTACGCCTAAGTGAACTTCATCAATAAACTCAAGTTTCATTCGACTACAATGATCCATCAACAACACAAGTGTTTCAAAATACTTTATTTGGGGCCGTTTCCTCACCTAACAACAGACGCAAACATAAATAGATTGTCTATTCGTCTAACACATGCAAATATAAACCCTAATTGTTTTGACCCATTTCATCTACTAATAGACCCAACCGAATTAAAATGATTTTTTGTATTTAAAGTATTTTTTGGTGTATGCTTGTTTTTCAATTTTATTGTTGAATGACAATGTTTCATAGTCAGGATGTTAGTCATTTTATGCCCAAGAAGAAATGGTATATATTCTAAATCCTACAGTGGCCTATTGATATTTCAACAAAAATAATAAAATTTAAAATATACACTAAAGGCATAATATTTCACTAAAAATGTTTTTAGTGAGATAATATAACTTTTAGCGTGTATTTTTCAATTTTTCAAAGGAATCGAAAACACATGTAAATTAATACAAAAACATAACTAATAGAGGTCATCTAAGAGACAACACAGAACCCCTACTAGTTTAGGAGGGGTTATAATATTTTTAGGCGTATGGATTAGATGACCTCTCGAGTTTTCGTGATGGCTCATGGACCCGAGTATAGGAATTCATTGGTTGTGTTTTTTGCATGTCATGATTTTGATTGACCCTGGTTCCGACATTTGGATATTAGAGTTTTATTTTCTTAGTGTTTAGTTGGAGGAGAAAATGGACAGTGACTGATGGTATGTGTGAAAACACATATCTTTTCTTTATCAAAACCGGACCAAAATGACCAAAAATTAACCTCTAAAGCCCTATATATGTGTGTTTTTGTGTTTATGCATGTGCCGGTAACAGATATTGCAAAATGGACTAAGAAAAGACCAAACGGAAGAAAAACGAGCACGAGATTGGTAAAGTGTGAAAAGTCGTAGCCGGGGAATTGTTTCTACACTTTGATTCAAGATTGTGTTCCAAATTACCAAACACACCCTCAACTTAAACCAATTTTCACCTTTGGTCCCTAATAACATTTACAATGTTAGTCCAAAATTTAACTTTGTTTAAATTTTATTTAAAACCTTTACACCTTTGGCCCCTAATAACATTTACAAAGTTAGTCCAAAATCTACACGCGTATGATACCACTGTTAGGTCACCAAATGTAACACAAGGATCAATAGTGGTATCATACACCATCTTGTTGGGTGAAACACTTTTGTTTTGAAGTTTTGCACTATACGCGTGGGTTTTGCGTATACACTTTCATACGATCAAAAGCTTTGATTTTTACACTTAAAACTCAAGATTCTTGTGGTTTAAGGTTTATTTTGTCTTAAAGTTTAAATTTTTGTGTCAAGTTTCAAACTTTACGCGTGTAGATTTGTTTTCAAGCTTGGTTTATTTCATGTACCTCTTGCTACGTGTAAGGTGAAAAGTATATTTGAATACCAAGTTTCATACTTTTGTGATATTTTGGTGATTTTGAAGCCGTTTCATCATAAAAATCAGGTTTACATAATGTTTTTGGGCATAAAAATCAGTTTTGGTAATTTTTGTACTTCCTACGCCTTGTAATACCCTAGTTTTACGCGTAAGGATCTACTCGTAAGTAATCATACGCCTATCAGTTTCTTACGCCTAAGGTTTTCTACATTTGCTCTTCGAAGTTGTTGGTTTACTTAGTGTTTTCTTGCTTGGATAAGCCTGAAAACACTTTGACTTGTGGATATCTTTTACACTTGGATAAGTGTAAAGGATTTTTGCTCTTCGAAGTTTTATGCATAAGCATTAAAGCTTACCAGTAATCACTTTACGCCTAAGTTATTCTTACGCATAAGTTCATCTTACGCCTAAGGTAATCTTACGCATAAGGTTCTTACTACTGAGCCTTTGGTGTACGCTTAAGCCGAAGTTTTATCCAAAGTTTATGCGTAAGCAGTATTTACGCCTAAGCTCTGTGTCTACGCTTAAGCTATTGTCTACGTCTAAGCTGCTTTCTACGCCAAAGTGAACTTCGTCAATAAACTCAAGTTTCATTCGACTACAAAGATCCATCAACAACACAAGTTTTTCAAACTAATTTATTTGGGGCCCATTCTTCACCCTAAATAGATTGTCTATTCGTCTAACACATGCAAACATAAACCCTAATTTATTTTTGACCCATTTCATCTACTAATAGACCCAACCTAATTAAACTGATTTTTTGTATTTATAATATTTTTTTGTGTATGCTTGTTTTTCAATTTTATTGTGTAATGACAATATTTCATAGTAAGGATGTTAGTCATTTTCTGCCCAAGAAGAAATGGTATATATTCTAAATCCTACAGTGGCCTATTGATATTTCAAAAAAAATAATAAAATTTGAATACACGCTAAAAGTATAATATTTCACTAAAAATATTTTTAGTGAGATAATATACCTTTTAGCGTGTATTTTCAATTTTTCAAAGGAATCGAAAACACATGTAAATTAATGCAAAAACACAACTAATGGAGGTCATCTAAGAGACAACACAGAACCCGTACTAGTTTAGGAGGGGTTATAATATTTTTTGGTGTATGGATTAGATGACCTCCCGGGTTTTCGTGATGGCTCATGGACCCGAGTATAGGAATTCATTGGTTGTGTTTTTTGCATGTCATGATTTTGATTGACCCTGGTGCCGACATTTGGATATTAGAGTTTTATTTTCTTAGTTTTTAGTTGGAGGAGAAAATAGACAGTGACTGATGGTATGTGTGAAAACACATACCTTTTTGTTTATCAAAACCGGACCAAAATGACCAAAATCTAACCTCTAAAGCCATATATATGTGTATTTTTGTGTTTATGCGTGTGCTGGTAACGGATATCATAAAATAGACTAAGAAAAGACAAAACGAAAGAAAAACAAGCAAGAGATTGGTAAAGTGTGAAAAGTCGTAGCCGGGGAATAGTTTCTACACTTTGATTCAAGATTGTGTTCCAAATTACAAAACACACCCTCAACTTAAACCAATTTTCACCTTTGATCCCTAATAACATTTACAAAGTTAGTTGTTTAAATTTTACTTAAAACCTTTACACCTTTGGTCCCTAATAACATTTACAAAGTTAATCCAAAATCTACACGGGTATGATACCACTGTTAGGTCACCAAAATGTAACACAAGGATCAATAGTGGTATCATACGCCATCTAGTTGGTTGAAACTCTTTTGTTTTTTGAAGTTTTGCACAATATGCGTGGTTTTTGCGTATACACTTTTCAAGATTCTTGTGGTTTAAGGTTCATTTTTTGTTAAAGTTTAAGTTTTTTGCATCAAGTTTCAAACTTTACGCGTGTAGATTTGTTTTCAAGCTTGGTTTATTTTGTGTACCTCTTGCTACACGTAAGGTGAAAAGTAGATTTGAATCATCAAGTTTCATACTTTTGTGATATTTTGGTGATTTTGAAGATGTTTCATTATAAAAATCAGGTTTACAAAACGTTTTTGGGCATAAAAATCAGTTTTTGTAAATTTTGTACCTCCTACGCCTTGTAATACCCTAGTTTTACTCGTAAGGATCTACTCATAAGTCATCCTACGCCTATCAGTTTCCTACGCCTAAGGTATTCGGCATTTGCTCTTCGAAGTTGTTGGTTTACTCAGTGTTTTCTTGCTTGGATAAGCGTGAAAACACTTCGACTTGTGGATATGTTTTACACTTGGATAAGTGTAAAGGATTTTTGGGTAAAAACCCTAGTTTTACGCATAATCATAAAAGCTTATGAGTAAGCACTTTACGGCTAAGTTATTCTTACACATAAGTTCATCTTACGCCTAAGGTAATCTTACACATAAGGTTCTTACTACTAAGCCTTTGGTTTAAGCTTAAGCCTAAGTTTTATCCAAAGTTTACGCGTAAGCAGTATTTACGCCTAAGCTCTGTGTCTTCGCGTAAGAAGGGAATTACGCGTAAGCTATTGTCTACCTCTAAGCAGCTTTCTACTCCCAATTGAACTTCATCAATAAACTCAAGTTTCATTCGACTACAAAGATCCATCAACAACACAAGTTTTACAAACCACTTTATTTGGGGCCGTTTCTTCACCTAACAACTGACACAAACATAAATAGATTGTCTATTCGTCTAACACATGCAAATATAAAACCCTAATTTTTTTTACCCATTTCATCTACTAATAGACCCAACCTAATTAAAATGATTTTTTGTATTTATAATATTTTTTGGTGTATGCTTGTTTTTCAATTTTATTGGTTCATGACAATATTTCACAGTAAGGATGTTAGTCATTTTACGCCCAAGAAGAAATGGTATATATTCTAAATCCTCAAAGGGCCTATTGATATTTCAACAAAATAATAAAATTTCAAGTACACGCTAAAGGTATAATATTTCACTAAAAATGTTTTAGTGAGATAATATACCTTTTAGCGTGTATTTTCAATTTTTCAAAGGAATCGAAAACACATGTAAATAAATGGTAAAACACAACTAATGGAGGTCATCTAAGAGACAACACAAGACCCCTAGTAGTTTAGGAGGGGTTATAATATTTTTTGGCGTATGGATTAGATGACCTCTCGGGTTTTCGTGATGGCTCATGGAACCGAGTATAGGAATTCATTGGTTGTGTTTTTTACATGACATTATTTTGATTGACCCTGGTGCTGACATTTGGATATTAGAGTTTTATTTTCTTAGTGTTTAGTTGGAGGAGAAAATGGACAGTGACTGATGGTATGTGTGAAAACACATACCTTTTCTTTATCAAAACCGGACCAAAATGACCAAAAACTAACCTCTAAAGCCATATATATGTGTGTTTTTGTGTTTATGCATGTGCCGGTAATGGATATCGCACAACGGACTAAGAAAAGACAAAACGGAAGAAAAACGAGCACGAGATTGGTAAAGTGTGAAAAGACGTAGCCGGGGAATAGTTTCTACACTTTGATTGTGTTCCAAATTATCAAACACACCCTCAACTTAAACCAATTTTCACCTTTGGTCCCTAATAACATTTACAAATTTAGTCCAAAATTTAACTTTGTTTAAATTTTACTTAAAACCTTTACACCTTTGGTCCCTAATAACATTTACAAAGTTAGTCCAAAATCTACACGCGTATGATACCACTGTTAGGTCACCAAAATGTAACACAAGGATCAATAGTGGTATCATACGCCATCTAGTTGGGTGAAACACTTTTGTTTTGAAGTTTTGCACTATACGCGTGGGTTTTGCGTATAAACTTTTCATACGATCAAAAGCTTTGATTTTTACACTTAAAAACTCAAGATTCTTGTGGTTTAAGGTTTATTTTGTCTTAAAGTTTAAATTTTTTGCATCAAGTTTCAAACTTTACGCGTGTTGATTTGTTTTCAAACTTGGTTTATTTTGTGTACCTCTTGCTACACGTTAGGTGAAAAGTAGATTTGAATCATCAAGTTTCATACTTTTGTGATATTTTGGTGATTTTTAAGCTGTTTCATTATAAAAATCAGGTTTACTAAACGTTTTTGGCCATAAAAATCAGTTTTGGTAAATTTTGTACTTCCTAAGCCTTGTAATACCCTAGTTTTACTCGTAAGGATCTACTCATAAGTCATCCCGCGCCTATCGCTTCCCTCGCCTAAGGTTTCCTGCATTTCCTCTCTGAAGCTGTTGGTTTACTCAGTGTTTTCTTGCTTGGATAAGCCTGAAAACACTTCGACTTGTGGATATTTTTTACACCTGGATAAGTGTAAAGGATTTTTGGGTAAAAACCTTAGTTTTATGCATCAGCATAAAAGCTTACGAGTAAACATTACGCCTAAGTTATTCTTACGCATAAGTTCATCTTTCGCCTAAGGTAATCTTACGCATACGGTTCTTACTACAAATCCATTGGTTTACGCTTAAGCCTAAGTTTTATCCAAAGATTACGCGTAAGAAGTATTTAAGCCTAAGCTCTGTCTCTACGCGTAAGAAGGGAATTACGCGTAAGCTATTGTCTACGTCTAAGCTGCTTTCTACGCCTAAGTGAACTTCATCAATAAACTCAAGTTTCATTCGACTACAAAGATCCATCAACAACACAAGTTTTTCAAACTACTTTATTTGGAATATAAACCCTAATTTTTTTGACCTGACAACTGACAACTGACACAAACATAAATAGATTGTCTATTCGTCTAACACATGCGAATATAAACCCTAATTTTTTTGACCCGTTTCATCTACTAATAGACCCAACCTAATTAAAATGATTTTTTGTATTTATAATATTTTTTGGTGTATGCTTGTTTTTCAATTTTATTGTGTAATGACAGTATTTCATAGTATGTGTGAAAACACATACCTTTTCTTAATCAAAACCGGGCGAAAATGACCAAAAACTAACCACTAAAGCCATACATATGTATGTTTTTGTGATTATGCATGTGCCGGTAACGGATATCGCAAAACGGACTAAGAAAAGACAAAACGGAAGAAAAACAAGCACGATATTGGTAAAGTGTGAAAAGTCGTAGCAGGGAATAGTTTCTACACTTTGATTCAAGATTGTGTTCCAAATTACCAAACACACCCTCAACATAAACCAATTTTCACCTTTGGTCCCTAATAACATTTACAAAGTTAATGAAAAATTTAACTTTGTTTAAATTTTATTTAAAACCTTTACACCATTGGTCCCTAATAACATTTACAAAGTTAGTCCAAAATCTACATGTGTATGATACCACTCTTAGGTCACCAAAATGTAACACAAGGATCAATAGTGCTATCCTACGCCATCTAGTTGGGTGAAACACTTTTGTTTTTGAAGTTTTCACTATACGCTGGGTTTTATGATACACTTTTCATACGATCAAAAGCTTTTATTTTTACACTTAAAAACTCAAGATTCTTGTGGTTTAAGGTTTAGTTTGTGTTAAAGTTTAAGTCTTGTGCATCAAGTTTCAAACTTTACGCGTGTAGACTTGTTTTCAAGATTGGTTTATTTTTTGTACCTCTTGCTACACGTAAGGTGAAAAGTAGATTTGAATCATCAAGTTTCATATTTTTGTGATATTTTGGTGATTTTGATGCTGTTTCATTATAAAAATCAGGTTTACAAAACGTTTTTGGGCATAAAAATCAGTTTTGGTAAATTTTGTACTTCCTACGCCTTGTAATACCCTAGTTTTACTCGTAAGGATCTACTCATAAGTCATCCTTCGCCTATCAGTTTCCTGCGCCTAAGGTTTTCTGCATTTCCTCTTCGAAGTTGTTGGTTTACTCGGTGTTTCTTGCTTGGATAAGCTGAAAACACTTCGACTTGTGGATATCTTTTACACTTGGATAAGTGTGAAGGATTTTTGGGTAAAATCCCTAGTTTTACGCATAGGCATAAAAGCTTACGAGTAAACACTTTACGCCTAAGTTATTCTTACGCAAAAGTTCATCTTACGCCTAAGGGAATCTTACGCATAAGGTTCTTACTACTAAGCCTTTGGTTTACACTTAAACCTAAGTTTTATCCAAATATTATGCGTAAGTAGTATTTATGCCTAAGCTCAGTGTCTACGCGTAAGCTATTGTCTACGTCTAAGCTTCTTTCTACGCCTAAGTGAACTTCATCAATAAACTCAAGTTTCATTCGACTACAAAGATCCATCAACAACACAAGTTTTTCAAACTACTTTATTTGGGGCCGTTTCTTCACCTAACAACTGACACAAACATAAATAGATTGTCTATTCGTCAAACACATGCGAATATAAACCCTAATTTTTTTGACCCATTTCATCTACTAATAGACCCAACCTAAATAAAATGATTTTTGGTATTTATAATATTTTTTGGTGTATGCTTGTTTTTCAATTTTATTGTGTAATGACAATATTTCATACTAAGTATGTTAGTCATTTTATGCCCAAGAAGAAATGGTATGTATTCTAAATCCTACAGAGGCCTATTGATATTTCAACAAAAATAATAAAATTTCAAATACATGCTAAAGGTATAATATTTCACTAAAAATGTTTTTAGTGAGATAATATACCTTTTAGCGTGTATTTTCAATTTTCAAGGAATCGAAACACATGTAAATTAATGCAAAACACAACTAATGGAGGTCATCTAAGAGATAACACAAAACCCCTACTAGTTTAGGAGGGGTTATAATATTTTTTGGCGTATGGATTAGATGACCTCCCGGGTTTTCGTGATTGCTCATGGACCCGAGTATAGGAATTCAGTGGTTGTGTTTTTTGCATTTCATGATTTTGATTGACCCTGATGCCGACATTTGGATATTAGAGTTTTATTTTCTTAGTGTTTAGTTGGAGGAGAAAATGGACAGTGACTGATGGTATGTGTGAAAACACATACCTTTTCTTTATCAAAATCGGACCAAAATGACCAAAAACTAACCTCTAAATCCAATTATATGTGTGTTTTTGTGTTTATGCATGTCCCGGTAACGGGTATCGCAAAACGAACTAAGAAAATACAAAACAGAAGAAAAACGAGCACGAGATTGGTAAAGTGTGAAAAGTCATAGCCAGGGAATAGTTTCTACACATTGATTCAAGATTGTGTTCCAAATTACCAAACACACCCTCAACTTAAACAAATTTTCACCTTTGGTCCCTTATAACATTTACAAAGTTAGTCCAAAATTTAACTTTGTTTAAATTTTACTTAAAACCTTTACACCTTTGGTCCCTAATAACATTTACAAAGTTAGTCCAAAATCTACACGCGTATGATACCACTGTTAGGTCACCAAAATGTAACACAAGGATCAATAGTGGTATCATACGCCATCTAGTTGGGTGAAACACTTTTTTTTTGAAGTTTTGCACTATACGCGTGAGTTTTACGTATACACTTTTCATATGATCAAAACCTTTGATTTTACACTTAAAAACTCAAGATTCTTGTGGTTTAAGGTTTATTTTGTGTTAAAGTTTAAGTTTTTTACATCAAGTTTCAAACTTTACGGTGTAGACTTGTTTTCAAGCTTGGTTTATTTTGTGTAACTCTTGCTACATGTAAGGTGAAAAGTAGATTTGAATAATCAAGTTTCTTACTTTTGTGATATTTTGGTGATTTTGAAGCTGTTTCATTATAAAAATCAGGTTTACAAAACATTTTTGGGCATAAAAATCAGTTTAGGTTAATTTTGTACTTCCTACGCCTTGTAATACCCTAGTTTTACTCGTAAGGATCCACTCGTAAGTCTTCCTACGCCTATCAATTTCCTACGCCTAAGGTTTTCTGCATTTGCTCTTTGAAGCTGTTGGTTTACTCAGTGTTTTCTTGCTTGAATAAGCCTGAAAACACTTCAGCTTGTGGATATCTTTTACACTTTGATAAGTGTAAAGGATTTTTGGGTAAAAACCCTAGTTTTACGCATAAGCATAAAAGCTTACGAGTAAACACTTTACGCCTAAGTTATTCTTACGCATAAGTTCATCTTACGCCTAAGGTAATCTTACGCATAAGGTTCTTACTACTATGCCTTTGGTTTACGCTTAAGCCTAAGTTTTATCCAAAGATTATGCGTAAGCAGTATTTACGCCTAAGCTCTATGTCTACGCGTAAAAAGGGTATTACGCGTAAGCTATTGTCTACGTCTAAGCTGCTTTCTACGCGTAAGTGAACTTGTTCAATAAACTCAAGTTTCATTCGACTACAAAGATACATCAACAACACAAGTTTTTCAAACTACTTTATTTGGGGCCTTTACACCTAACGATCGACACAAACATAAATAGATTGTCTATTCGTCTAACACATGCGAATATAAACCCTAATTTTTTTTGACGCATTTCATCTACTAACAGACCCAACCTAATTAAAATGATTTTTTGTATTTACAGTATTTTTTGGTTTATTAAGTTCATCTTACGCCTAAGGTAATCTTACGCATAAGGTTCTTACTACTAAGCCTTTGGTTTACGCTTAAGCCTAAGTTTTATCCAAAGTTTACACGTAAGTAGTATTTACGCCTAAGCTCTATGTCTACGCGTAAGAAGGGAATTACGCGTAAGCTACTGTCTACCTCTAAGCTGCTTTCTACGTCTAAGTGAACTTCATAAATAAACTCAAGTTTCATCGACTACAAAGATCCATCAACAACACAAGTTTTTCAAACTACTTTATTTGGGGCCGTTTCTTCACCAAACAACTGACACAAACATAAATAGATTGTCTATTCGTCTAACACATGCAAACGTAAACCCTTATTTATTTTTGATCCATTTCATCTACTAATAGACCCAACCTAATTAAAATGATTTTTTGTATTTATAATATTTTTTGGTGTATGCTTGTTTTTCAATTTTATTGTGTAATGACAATATTTCATAGTAAGGATGTTAGTCATTTTTTGCCCAAGAAGAAATGGTATATATTCTAAATCCTACAGTGGCCTATTGATATTTAAAAAAAAATAATAAAGTTTCAAATACACGCTAAAGGTATAATATTTCGCTAAAAATGTTTTTAGTGAGATAATATACCTTTTAGCGTGTATTTTCAATTTTTAAAAGGAATCGAAAACACATGTAAATTAATGTAAAAACACAACTAACGGAAGTCATCTAAGAGACAACACAGAACCACTACTAGTTTAGGAGGGGTTATAATATTTTTTGGCGTATGGATTAGATGACCTCTCGGGTTTTCATGATGGCTCATGGACCCGAGTATAGGAATTCAGTGGTTGTGTTTTTTGCATGTCATGATTTTGATTGACCCTGGTGCCGACATTTGGATATTAGAGTTTTATTTTCTTAGTGTTTAGTTGGAGGAGAAATTGGACAGTGACTGATGGTATGTGTGAAAACACAAACCTTTTCTTTATCTAAACCGGACCAAAATGACCAAAAACTAACCTCTAAAGCCAAACATATGTGTGTTTTTGTGTTTATGCATGTGCCGGTAACGGGTATCGCCAAACGGACTGAGGAAAGACAAAACGGAAGAAAAACGAGCACGAGATTGGTAAAGTGTGAAAAGTCATAGCCGGGGAACAGTTTCTACACATTGATTCAAGATTGTGTTCCAAATTACTAAACACACCCTCAACTTAAACCAATTTTCACCTTTGGTCCCTAATAACATTTACAAAGTTAGTCCAAAATTTAACTTTGTTTAAATTTTACTTAAAACATTTACACCTTTTTTCCCTAATAACATTTACAAAGTTAGCCCAAAATCTACAGGCGTATGATACCACCGTTAGGTCACCAAATTGTAACACAAGGATCAATAGTGGTATCATACGCCAGCTAGTTGGGTGAAACACTTTTGTTTTTGAAGGTTTGCACTATACGCATGGGTTTTGCATATACACTTTTCATACGATTAAAAGCTTTGATTTTTACTTTTAAAAACTCAAGATTCTTGTGGTTTAAGGTTTATTTTGTGTTAAAGTTTAAGTTTTTTGCATCAAGTTTCAAACTTTACGCCTGTAGATTTGTTTTCAAGCTTGGTTTATTTTGTGTACCTCTTGCTACACGTAAGGTGAAAAGTAGATTTGAATCGGCAAGTTTCATACTTTTGTGATATTTTGGTGATTTTGAAGCTGTTTCATTATAAAAATCAGGTTTACAAAACGTTTTTGGGAATATAAATCAGTTTTGGTAAATTTGTTACTTCCTACGCCTTGTAATACCCTAGTTTTACTCATAAGTCATCCTACGCCTATCAGTTTCCTGCGCCTAAGGTTTTCTGCATTTGCTCTTCGAAGTTGTTGGTTTACTCAGTGTTTTCTTGCTTGGATAAGTCTGAAAACACTTCGACTTGTGGATATCTTTTACACTTGGATAAGTGTAAAGGATTTTTGGGTAGAAACCATAGTTTTACGCATAAGCATAAAAGCTTACGAGTAAACACTTTACGCCTAAGTTATTCTTACGCATAAGTTCATCTTACGCCTAAGGTAATCTTACGCGTAAGGTTCTTACTACTAAGACATTGGTTTACGCTTAAGCCTAAGTTTTATCCAAAGTTTACGCCAGAAGCGATATTACGCCTAAGCTCTTTGTCTCACGCGTAGAAGGGAATTACGCGTAAGCTATTGTCTACGTCCAAGATGCTTTCTACGCCTAAGTGAACTTCATCAATAAACTCAAGTTTCATTCGACTACAAAGATCCATCAACAACACTAGTTTTTCAAACTGCTTTATTTGGGGCCGTTTCTTCACCTAACAACTGACACAAACATAAATAGAATGTCTATTCGCTCAACATATGCGAATATAAATTATAATTTTTTTACCCATTTCATCTACTAATTACCCACTAATCAAAATGATTTTTGTATTTATAACATTTTTCGTGTATGCTTGTTTTAATTTTATTGTTGAATGACAATATTTAATAGTAAGGATGTTAGTCATTTTCTGCCCAAGAAGAAATGGTATATATTCTAAAACCTACTGTGGTCTATTGATATTTCAACAAAAATAATAAAATTTCAAATATATGCAAAAGGTATAATACTTCACTAAAAATGTTTTTAGTGAGATAATATACCTTTTAGTTTGTATTTTCAATTTTTCAAAGGAATCGAAAACACATGTAAATTAATGCAAAAACACAACTAATGGAGGTCATCTAAGAGACAACACAGAACCCCTACTAGTTTATGAGGGGTTATAATATTTTAGCGTATGGATTAGATGACCTCTCGTGTTTCGTGATGACTCATGGACCGAGTATAGGAATTAAGTGGTTGTGTTTTTGCATGTCATGATTTTGATTGACCACGTGCCGACATTTGGATATTAGAGTTTTATTTTCTTAGTGTTTAGTTGGAGGAGAAAATGGACAGTGACTGATGGTATGTGTGAAAGCACAAACCTTTTCTTTATCTAAACCGGACCAAAATGACCAAAAACTAACCTCTAAAGCCAAACATATGTGTGTTTTTGTGTTTATGCATGTGCCGGTAACGGGTATCGCCAAACGGACTAAGAAAAGACAAAACGGAAGAAAAAGGAGCACGAGACTGGTAAAGTGTGTAAAGTCGTAGCCAGGGAACAGTTTCTGCACATTGATTCAAGATTGTGTTCCAAATTACTAAACACACCCTCAACTTAAACCAATTTTCACCTTTGGTCCCAAATAACATTTACAAAGTTAGTCCAAAATTTAACTTTGTTTAAATTTTACTTAAAACATTTACACCTTTTTTCCCTAATAACATTTACAAAGTTAGCCCAAAATCTACACGCGGATGATACCACCGTTAGGTCACCAAATTGTAACACGAGTGTTGGGATATGAAAGTGTTGAAGTCATCAAAGTCTCAAGATATGAAAGTATCTTGTAAATTGCAAAGCATCGGAAGAAGTCAATCATCAAAGTCTTGCTAAAGTTAAAGTCAAAGTCTTGCAAGATAAAGTCAAAGCACTGCTAGAGACGTAAGAACTATATATTCGTTTATGGAAAGTATTGTATTCCATGTTTAGATTACTTGTCGTACAAGGTTATCAATTGTAAACCGACTAGGATATCCTTGAGCCTATAAAAGGACTCCTAGATTGGCATTAGAGGTGCGATTTCGAAAAAGAGTTTTAGAGTTTACTGAATTAAGAGTTTAGAGAAAGTTCGAATATCTTAGAGTTGTATTAGAGTATCTGCATAATAAGCGATTTAGAGTTTATTAATAAAGTTTTCTTCTTAGCTTTGTTAAGTAAATTCAGCGTACTTAATAAAGATTGCTCGGTGTTTCTTTGTTAATAACTTAGGATTTATCCGAGGTTATTAAACCTTAACAAGCTAGTTTAGTTTGATTAAAGTATATCGATCCAACAAGTGGTATCGAGCTTGTGTGGAAACTCGACTAGGAAGAAACCCTACAATTTTCAAGATGTCGATTGAAGTCGCCCACAACCCTCAATCACCTCACTCGAAATTCCAATTATCAAAAGGGAGAATATGATCTACGGTGCATGAAGATGAGGCAAGATATTGCCATTCTGAGACCATGCTCGTGGAATGTAATTGTGAATGGGAATGAAGTTCCTCAAGAACCCATTCAAGTTCTTTGGACAACCTTTAGCACCAAAGGCGGTTTACCACAAGCAACCATAAGGAATCAAGAGAAGGCTCTTAACATTCTCTGTCGCCATTCCAGATGGTCATCTTCTCAAATTTCATGATGCTAAAGATGCTAAGCGACTGGGGGCTGCTCTCAGACCAGATTGGAGGAATGAAGCCTCAAGAAGATGCACGAAACTTGCTAAAACCGCGGTTTGAAACATTCACAGAGGGAGAAAGAGAGTCTTGATGTCGCATATGATAGGTTTGAATCTCCTCAACATGTTAGAGTTATACAAAGCGTAGTATCACTTGAGGATGCTAATTTGAAGTTTCTAAGAGTTTGCCATCTTCATGGCATGTGATTGCTACTATGATCGGAGGACGCAAGGATCGGATGTTATGGACTTTGATGATCTTTATCATCAATTGAAGGTATATGAACATGAGATGAGTGGTCCACCAAATTCTAAATCTCATAGTATTGCTTTTCTATCATCGAAAAGAAGGCGATTACTTCCAAAAGTCGCTTTCTCCTCAAAGTCTTGTTTCTCAAAGTCTGCTGTCTACAATCCCCATCATATGCTCAAGAGCCCCACCATCTACTACTTTAAACTCGGATGAAGTTGTGTGCTCTTTCTTTGCACAACAAGCAAGCTTACACATCACTTATGAAGAGGATCTAGCAGTTGAAGAAGATGCACTTGAAGAAATTGATATCGGTGGCAAGTTGCTTTGATCAACGCAAGGATCAAAAAGTACATGAAGAAGACAGCAAAAACATTGATTTCAAACCAAAACAAGGAATAACTTTTGACAAATCTAAAATTGAATGCTTCAATTGTCAAAAGATCGGTCACTTTGCAAGGAGTGCGGGTTTGCTAAGTATCAAGCAAACAGAGCATCCGAGAAACCTAAACTTGAGCTCAAGGAGATTCCAATAATTGAAACAAAGGCGTTGGTTGCTCAAGAGAAGTTATCGAGTAGACGGAGTGAAGAGTTTGATGATGAACCGGTGACTTCTTGTATGGTAGCGATGGAAGATGCGATTGAAGACACCGTGGAAGCATTGACCGAGAGCCGCTTTTGATGAAGAATCTGAACATGCCGCTTTGGAATCGATGATGGCTTTGGAGGATTTGATTGGAGCAAAGAAAGTGAAGATGATCCTATTATTCTTGCTATGGTGGCTACTTCACCAACTCGGTCTCCTATCTACGAGGTATGCTCAAACTGCTATGAGTTCTATCAAAATTGCTTAATGATTATGTAACGAAAGAGATAAGCGTATTAGGAGCTAGGTGCGAGGTAGCGAGTTACCAAATCACTTTAGAGTCTCAGAAGCTAAAATCATAACACATGAAAATAATGAAATGGCTTGGGTGAAAAGTATGAACAATGGATTACCGGTTAAAACTAGGTGAATGGAAACTAAACTGTAAAATTGCCGAAATTGAGAAATTAACTAAGGAAAGAGATGATTTGTTAGCTAAGTTTGTTTGCTTGGGGAGAGTCCGGTTTGTCCCATGTTGCTTATGTTGAAAAGCAGAGAAGGGCTTACATTAGAACAGGCTTAGGATTTGGAATGGACTTTAGCAAAGTAGATGAAAACCAACCTAGTAATCGGGATGATGGTGTTTTGAGGATATAACCACTAGTGATGATGAGCTCATTAACTATGTAGATTCATCTAGTAATGATGGCTCGATAAGTGAACCACCTCCCGAATATAAGAAAGACAATGGTTATCATCTCGTTCCTCATCCCATTAGTCATCACCCTCTAGGCACGATGTTTCTCGTTATGGTGTTGATAGTCTAGAGTTTAGGAAGAAGCTTATTGCAAAATCTAGATCCGAGAAACCCAAGGAAACTGTTGAAAACAATGTTCAAAATCCAAAGAAGACCTTTAAATCAAAGTCTTGCTCAACAAGCATACATACGCAAAACCTTTTCAAAACAAGTCTTGCTAAACCTTTTGGAATAATTTTGGTCAAAACAAATTTTATCACCCTCAAGAAGGCAAAACAATTTTGGGCATAGACATAAAAGAAATCATTTTGGACATATGGGTCAAAAGCGTGTTTTGTGTGTTATAGTCCTACTCATTTAATCAAAGATTGTGATGGACACTCGAATATCTAAGCAAGTTTCAAGGAATAAGTCTAACAATCGAGACCTAGAGAGCACAAACCAAAGTGGACTAATTCAAATAGGGTTAATCACGAAAACTTTACACGGATCATAGATACCCGCATCGTAGAAGACCTTCAAGATCTCACAATACTTTCCAAAGCTCGCTCGAGACAAGGTAATTGAAAACCATACTTGGGATAGAAATTCTAGGAGATCTCATTATCAACCTAGAACTTATCACAGTTCATATAGGGATCTAGATCACAAGAACCTCATGTTAAACCGAATGGGTTAAAGGGAAAGAACCTGGGAGACATACAAGATCGTTCAACAAAAAGTGAATCGATGTTTTTGTGTCAAAAGAAAATGTTAACAATCGGTAAAAGGAATTTATGTTGAAAAACCGAGAGTTTTGAAAATCCACATGCTAAAAATCAAAAGATAATTTTGGATCATCGCTTAAGAGATAGTGAGAATTACATACTCAAAGAATTTGAGTTTGTCACTTCTCAAGGAACACAAGTCGATGTGGCTTGGGTTCCTAAAAGTTTCTAACTCTTTTCTTTGTGTGCGGGGCAACCCGGAAGAGGAGCTTAAAGATCATCTTATTATGGATAGTGGTTGCTCGAAGTATGACAGCGATAAAGAGATCCTGTCGATTTTAGAAGTATTAGTGGAGGAAAGTTGCATTTGGGAATGATCCCAATGGAGGAAGGATTACGGGAAAGGAACAATTAAAGTGGGAGAATTGATTTTGAGAATGTCGATATGTGAAGGAGCTAAAGTTCAACGTGTTGTCGGTCTCTCAAATTTGTGATAAAAGCATCCTGTGTTATTCAACGACACGAATGTCTTATCCTTTCTTCGACTTCAAACCTGTTGATGATGACTTGGTAGTACTTAGAGTACCAAGGACAAATGATGTGTATAGTTTAGACATGAAAAGTCTACATTCTTATGGTAGAGCCACATGTTTGGTGGCTAAAGCAACATCTGAAGAGGCACATCAATGGCATAGAAGATTGGGCCATGTGAATTACAAGAACATCAACAAACTGGTCAAAGGAAATTTAGTTAGAGGTTTACCTTCAAAGACTTACAAGAATGATCAATCATGTTTGGCATGCAAGAAGGGTAAACAACACAAAGCTTCTCGCAAGAAGCTTGATGAAAGGAATATTAGAGAACCATTGAGCTATTACACATGGATTTATTTGGACTGTCTTTGTGGCAAGTCTAAATAAAAAGAAGTCTTGCTTTGGTTGTTACCGATGATTGTAGTAGATTCGATTGGGTTTTCTTTTGGGCTTTAAAGATGATACCTTTGATGCTATTCAAACTCTTATAATAGCACTTGAAAATCAATTAAGACTCAAGGTTAGAGGTATTAGATGTGATAATGGAACCGAATTCAAGAACAAGCCTATGGATGATTTTTGTGCTAACAAAGGCATAAAAGGGAGTTTAGTATTGCTAGAACACCACAAAGAAATGGTGTTGCGAGAAAGGAAAATAGAACCTTGATTGAAGTCGCAAGGACCATGTTAGGCGATTCTCATCTCCTATTCAATTTTGGGCGGTCGTGGCATCGCATGCTATGTACTCAACGGGGTTTCGTCACAAAACCACGTATGAAGACACCCTATGAATTGTCGATGGGCAATAAACCCAACATTCGCTTTATGAAGCCTTTTGGATGCCCTCTTACTATTTTGAACACCATTGATAATCTAGGGAAGTTTGATGGCAAGTCCGAAGAAGGTTATTTATTGGGATATTGCACCAACAAGAAGGATTGAGTCTACAATGAGTTACTAAGAAGATTCAAGATTGTCTTCATGTTGAGTTTTAGAGGATCAAGACAATGAGAAAGGAAAGGGTCCCGATTGGATGTTTGATCTTGAGATTTTATCTCCTTCAATGAATTATGTACCGTTAGAGAAGAAAATCAACCTTTGCATAATGAAGAAGATATTCAAGATGTTGTTCATGATATTCATCTTAGACCCGATACTATTCCCGATGAAGATCCTATGAGTCCAAAACAGCATCGATGTTCCTAAGCAAAGTCTTGATTCGCCAAAACAAAGTATCTTGTTGCACCAAAATCCTCATTATCTGCCGAGGATCAATCTATTCAAGAGGAACTTAATCGGATGCTTCTTCAAGATGTATTAGCACATTCTTACGGATGAACAAAGGAGAGCTTATGAAGAGGCAAAGAAGAAGAACAAGATCTGCAGAGTTCTCTAACAAGATTTTGACAAGATTTTCAATCAAAGTACTTCGCACCTATTGACATGATTTTAGATGATTTGGATGATCCTACCATGCCCGAGCTAGAAGAAACCGATGATGAGCTTGAAGATGAAGGTATTTTCACAAATTCCAATGAAGGTGCTGATTATACTAACTTAGATGATACATATGAAGTTCCACGGTCTCCAATCTTACGAATTCATAAGAATCATCCAACTGATCAAATCATTGGTCCTTCTACCTGGGAGTTATGACAAGACACAAAGCTAAGGGTTTCACAAAACCTCATAATGCTTTACTTAGCTTTGTGTATAAACAAAACAAAGCAAATCATAAGGACCATCAAACCCGCTTATTCACTTGTTTCATCTCTCAAGAGGAACCCAAGAATATTGCTCAAGCTTTGACTAAAGAAAGCTGGGTTGAAGCTATGCAGGAAGAACTTCTTCAATTTAAACTTCAAGAGGTTTGGGTTTTATGTGACCTTCCAGATGGGAAGAGAGTTATTGGAACAAGATGGGTCTTTAGAGTAAAAAGAGATGAAAGAGGCAATGTTATCAAGAACAAGGCAAGGTTAGTTGCTCAGGGTTATAGACAGGAAGAAGGGGTAGATTATGATGAGGTATTTGCTCTTGTGGCAAGGATTGAAGCAATTAGAATCTTTCTTCCAAACCAAAACCTAAGCACTTATGATGATTATAAACACAAAAGTACTATCAAAATTCAAACTTTAACTCATTTAGGGTATAGAATTCGAACCAACAAAACACACAAATAATCAATCTTTATGATCTAACCATGGCTATTGATACCAGTTGTTGTATATTGGTTATTGTAACACACAAACAATAGATTATATGGTTCGAATCTTAGCAAGAAACTTAGAGAGAGAAAGTGGGAGATGGGATCCTTTCTAAAGAGAGAAAGTGAGAGAAAAACAAAGAGAAGGTTAGATTAAGAAATTGAATGTCCAACCCTCTACCTTGGGAGGTAGAGGGTATTTATAGTTTTATATAATAAGCCCTCTGTCGGGCTGTGGATCAGGCATACAGTGGGTAAAGACCCGTCTGTCCTCCAAGGTGTTACTCTAACTAACTAACTAACTAACTAATAGATAACATAATGTCTACGATCTAACATATGCTAGAAAATAGTTGTGGTGACTGACACTTCACTATGGATTTTCTAAATCCTAAAAGGAATAAGCGATTTATTCGGATCTAACTCGGTTCTTGGCCAAAATAGCATTTTCTTAACTGGTTCTAACTGGTTCTTGGCTAGAATATCTAGTTCTTAACTAGTTCTAACTGGTTCCAACCGGTTCAGTTGTTTCGGTCATTTTGACAGTATTTCATTTGAAACGGAGTTACTGGTTCAAAAGTTATGGCCGTTTGAAGTTTTGACGAAAAGTCAACTTTGGTCAAGCCGCAAGTGGTCAAAACGCAAATAGTCAAACCGTAAAAGTCAAAACTCAGTTTTTGATCAAATCGCAGTGTTCAAATTGCATTGGTCAAATCGCAGGATTGTCAAACCGCTGAATACAAACCGCTTTTATCAAACCGCTTATCAAACCGCTTAACTCAAACCGCTTAACAAGCGGAAGGATACTCGATCAAAGATGGTATCCTCACTCCGGAGGAAAGAGAATGGGTAGGTTGGGAGGGCATTTTGAGTAAACTCACCTTGATTTGTTCCTCCATCTTCATATAAGCATCCTCACCAATTTTTGATTTGTAGAACCCTTTCATCTCATCGGTCCAAGTCTCCCACTTATAAATGGTAAACACCTCTCCGCTGTGAAGAAAAGCTCTACATCGCTAACCGCTTATCCTCTATCATTTTGTTAATATCTTCCTTTCACCATTGTACACCTCTTCATAAACCTTAGCATAAGCTTGATTTTCGGACGGACCTTGAGCCAACAAAGCGCACTTGTCAATACTATCCGCTTTCCTTCTAGATGCCATAACAATACTTTTCACTTAGTTTTGATTCTCTCTCCAAGTTCTTAATCTTCAATCTTAGCATATCTACCCTACCTTCTTCACAAATTTCTCCATTTTCTTCTTGTAATACTCCATTAAATCACTAGGCCAACTCTTCTTTTCTTCAATGCTGATAAACAACCCTTTGTTACATGCCTCATCAATCCTATCTCTAATCACCTCCCATTCCAAATTCTTCTCCATCTCAACTTCATCAGCTAACGTAGCAAACTTATTACCATTACTAACACTACCCTCCATACCACTCACCTTATTACTCTTCTCATCACTGTCCAATTTACCCTTACCCTTGCTATTTTGCCCTGTCACATTCTTTAAATCCTCCCTTGATTCAGTAGGTTTCTTCACTGTAGTTTGTTGCACATATTCATTTCTGTTACTTCTTTGAACACCACCACCTCTTCCATTTACACTACCTCTACCCCTTCCGCTAAAACCACCTCTACTGTTTGAACTCTCCCCAACAAAAAACCTTTGACCACCATAACCATTATTCCATCCTTCATTTCTATTATTTCTCCTATTACTCACAGACTGCCAATCATTGCCATTATTACTCCCATTTATATCATTCACCGATTTTTGAACATTTACCTCATCACCTTTCTTCTTCTCAGCATCAGTTAGCTCCCTTTTAGTACACCTTTCATAACTATGCCCGAAAACTTTACAATATGAGAAAATAGGAGGTCTCCATGGATATTCAACTCTCAACTCCATAGACCTACCCAAAATTTTATAACAGACTTCAATACTATCAATAAGCCCATCCGCAAAGATCCACCTCTATAAGAACCCTAGCAAAACCAGCCCTCCCACAACCATTCATACACATATCCGTAGTAATCCTCATTTTATAGATATTAAATACACTAATGTCTAATCGATTGTAAACCAATCCTTTCTTCTATACGCCTAAAATGTTAAACTAACATCACGTATGCAAGACCGAGTATATGTTTAAGATAATTAGCATATAGAAAGGTTTGAAGTGGTTGGGTGGATGATAAAGTATTGTTTTTAGTAAAGTAAGATTTCATAATTAACCTTGAACACGTGTTGGAGTGCGAGGCAACTTAAAGTTTAGATTAAACGATGTCAAGCAATGCAAAATTGAGTAAGTCTAGATTTCAATGCAGGAAGCATAGTGACGGAACAGGCCCTGCATCGGAGCTAGTACACTAATAGCTGACATACATAGTACGATGATGTACGAATAGCACAGACGCTTGGTCCACAACTAGCATGGAGACAACCTTGACCTCGAAGACCAAGTCTGGTGCTT
Source organism: Chrysanthemum lavandulifolium (assembly GCA_022545495.1). Taxonomy (NCBI): domain Eukaryota; kingdom Viridiplantae; phylum Streptophyta; class Magnoliopsida; order Asterales; family Asteraceae; genus Chrysanthemum; species Chrysanthemum lavandulifolium. The sequence continues at coordinate 371,297 of CM040245.1, forward strand.
ATCAGTGCTGTATGTGCTGCACCTAGAAGACAAATTAGCTTCCACAAATGGTTTTGTCATGGAGCTAATCACAGGTAGCATAAAAGGAACTGTTCACACACATGAACAGGGACCTTCCACACACACACACACACACACTCCGATACAGACTTCTCTCATTCTTTACCCTACTTTACTGACCACTTATACCAAGTACTTACTCCCACTGGAGCTTGGTCTCGGAATAAAAACCCAAGGCGAGCTAACGACGTTTTCTTATTTCAACTTATAAGAAAATTACCCTAGAATACTCGGGTTGAGATACTGACCTTGCCATGATTAGGCATTAGCTTCTCACAGTATCCATAGGTGTACTCACCGAGTACAATCAAAGTAATTGAATTTCCTCGGACCTCTCAATATAATGAGACCGAGAGATAGAAATTCTTTACTTTCATGTTTAATCCTAATACCAAGGATAACATCGCCTCCCCATGTCCTTCATGGAGAACCTTGATGACAAAAATTCCTTTGTCGTCAACTGATTTTGGTCAGTGCAAAGATCAACATGTCATCAACATATAGACAAATGATGACTCCTTTACAGCATTCATCAAATTTGCTATATACGCATTTGTCGACTTGGTTAAGAACATAACCACTAGACAAAACCACTTCATCAAATTTTTGATGCCATTGCTTAGGTGCTGCTTGCTCCATAAAGAGACTTAATCGGTTTATACACCTTGTTTTCATTTCGTGCAAGATGAAGCCATGAGGTTGGTTCATATAAACCTCTCTTCCAATTCACCATTCAAGAAAGTCGTCTTCACATCCATCCGATGAATAATCGATTGTGAATAGATGCCATATCAATCGCCAGCCTTATGGTATTGATACGAGCCACGTGGGCATAAGTATCAAAATAGTCTATCCCCGACTTTTGTTTAAAGCCACGAATAACTAATCTAGCCTTGAACTTTTCAATAGTTCCATCTACTTTCATTTTCCTTTGAAAATCCATTTGCAACCCGCAGGTTTGCAACTGGTGGTAGATCAACCAACACCCAGTGTTGTTGCCCATGATGGAATCCATCTCATCATTGATTGCTTCTTTCCGTAAAGCAATGTCACGGGACTTCATTGCTTCTTCAAATGTCTTGGGATCATCCTCAACAATGAAGCAATAGGAGTATTGGTGTGAGACCTCATCCCTTGTACCTTCAACTAAGTATAGTTGAAACTCGTGTCCAAATGACTTTGAAGTCCCGACCTTTTGCTCTTCCCGAGCATGTGTTCAGTTGTTGAACCACAACCTCATCGGGGACCACCGATGGTTCATCATCGTGGACCTCCGATACACCAAAGTCATGAGTTCCATTAGAAATCCTCGACTTGGTCTAGGGACCGATGTGAATCTATTTTCATCAAAAGTTGCATCCCTTGATTCAATTATAGAGTTAATTGAAACATGTTCATTAGGTTCAATAACATAGAACCTAAAAGCATTGGAATGCTCGATATCCAAAAAGATGCGATCAATGCCTCTTTCACCCAAAGTCTTTTGCTTTGGATCGTGGAGTCTTACAACAGCCCTACAACCCTGCACCACGAGATAGTTCAGTTTGGGTTTCTTTTAGTCCGTAGTTCATAAGGGGTAACCTTGTTCCTTTTGTTGGGAACCCTATTTAATAAATAGCAAGTCATTAACATAGCTTCACCCCGAACCCTTGACTCGATCTGAATAGGACAACATGGAATTAACCATCTCCTTCAAAGACCCTTGTTTTTCCTTTCGAAATGCCATTTTGCCGAGGAGTATAAGGGCGATCGTTTCATGGATTATTCCAACAGATCGAAAATCAGAGTATCCATGTACTCACCTCCCCATCGATCCTTAATCTTTTGATCAAAGACCCAAGTTGTAATTCAACTCGCTTTAAACACTTTGAATTTATCTAATGCTTCATCCTTGGTATGTAACAAATAGACATAACAAAATCTAGAAGCATCATCAATAAATGTCACAAAGTACTTCTTATTCCCCAAAGAAGGAGTGGCATGCAAATCACACAGTCATTTGTGAATAAGCTCCAAGATCTTAGTCTCACGACTAACACCACGAAATGGTTTCTTGGTTATCTTGGTCAACATGCAAGTTTTACACTTTTCGGTGTCCATGTCAAAAGCGTGGATTAAACCATCCCTAGACATATCTTGCATCCTTTTATAGTGAACATGACCAAGTCTAGCATGCCAAAGGTTAGAATCACTCGATCATATGTGGTCACAAAAGTCGAAATAACACCACGATTGGTAATATTAAGCCCGAACATTTGATTACATAAATAACCAAAACCAATAAAACACCACATTTAGAAAGAACAAATTTATCGATTCAATAACTTGTTTATATCCATGATTATTCAAAACACTACTTGAAACCAAGTTTTTCCTTATATCGGAACATGAATAACATTAAACAAAGTTACAATCTTTCCCGAACTAAACATAAGATCTACACAACCACGACCATGCACCAAGGTCATTGACTCATTTCCCATGTGAAGAATAGAACCATCATTCGGTGACTCATAAGTCTTGAACCGACTTCTATCTTTACACACATGAGCTATTGCTCGAGTCAACCCACCACGCAACATCATCATCCTCACATAAAAGATTCGGATACATATGTAACATAATAAATCGAAAAGACTTATTAAACATATTTCGACCTTTCGGTGAGTTGGTGAACCACCACTCCCCGAACTTTTAGTGCACGATCCATTGGCTTTACCACCAACATTAACACCCTTGCGATCCCTTTTAATGCGACCCGGTCTTGCCACATTTCCAACAAGTAGGTGTTGCCTTCTTGTTAGGATCCGCCTTGTGTTATCATGATGTTTGCGCTTGCTTTGTTGTCATTGTACAAACTTGCCATTTTGCCATTTTCAGGGGCCATTTCGCCAATTTTCAAAGTTGAAGGACTAAACTTGTAATTTTCTCAAACTTTTATATTTTTCACCAAAGGACTAAATTTGACAACTTTTGATTTTAAAAGGACCTTTGGTGACTTTTCTTTTGAAATTTTGACTCGTGGACTATTTTTGACAATTTTTGAAACTTGGGGACTAAAGCGCAATTTTTGCAAATTTGATATGTTTTCATCCGATTTTGATATTTTGCATTTAAAACACATAAAACACCGATTTGTGATATTTTCATCATTTTTATGCATTTTGAGTGTTTTCGATGATTTTGCAGCTTTATATTGTACAAAAATGATGAATATTTACACACTCATCACCACCACAACTATTGTCTAGCATATGTTAGCTCGTAGACATTACGTTATCTATTAGTTAGTTAGTTAGTTAGAGTAACACCATGGAGAACGGACGGGTCTTCACCCAATCGTATAACCGATCCATAGTCCGACAGCAGGCGTACATGTGAACTATAATACCCTCTACCTCCCAAGGTAGGGGTTAGACGTTGTTGGGTATGAAAGTCTTTGAAGATATCAAAGCATCAAGATATGAAAGCACCGTTGTCGTAGCAATCGGAAGAAGTCAAAGAGTCAAAGTCTTGCTAAAGACAAAGTCAAAATCTTGCAAGATAAAGTCAAAACCTTGCTAGAACAAGAACTGTTATATTCGCTTATGGAAAGTATTGTATTCCATGTTTAGATTACTTGTCGTACAAGGTTATCAATTGTAAACCGACTAGGATATCCTTGAGCCTATAAAAGGACTCCTAGATTGGCATTAGAGGTGCGATTTCGAAAAAGAGTTTTAGAGTTTACGAATTAAGAGTTTAGAGAAAAGTTTGAATATCTTAGAGTTGTATTAGAGTATCCGCATAATAAGCGGTTTAGAGTTTGTTAATAAAGTTTTCTTCTTAGCTTTGTTAAGTAAATTCCGTGCTTGATAAAGATTGCTCGGTGTTTCTTTGTTAATAACTTAGGATTTATCCGAGGTTAATCTTGTGAGTAGACCTAAGCGAGGTGGACTACTAACTAGCTATTCTATTCCCGCAATGGCGCCAAAAACTTGATAACGCCACACGCGTCGTTCGGGGTCAAGGAAACTTCCTTTTCTTGAGCAAGTTTTATAACACCCTAGGCGGTGAACCTAATTGTTGTAGTGTAGTAATTAGGGTAAGCCACGGGTATTGATATCGTTCTCTCAGGAGAATAGGAATGCTAGTAAGGAGTTACTACGCTAAGGTTAAGGTTGAGGAAGATTATTTTTATCTTTTATGTTTTATGAAATGGAAAGGTACGAATCTCGGTATTGGATTTGGGGGTTGGTATTTCACCGATTACTCTACTATTATCTAATTATCTAAACTAAGGTTGTGGGAGTCTATGTCTAATTAATGTGTGCTCGTATGATAGTTTAAAGATGTGTTTACTTAGGTTGTACTACTCCTTAATTATCTCCTATTGATGGTTGAGTTGTCACGTCTTATTCCTAGTTGCGTTGTGTGTCTAAAGTTGTAGGGTATGCGTTTCTCCAAACTCTTTGAACTTACCAAAGGGTCTCGCCTACAAACCCACTAGGGATGATAAACTCCTACTCTAAGGCACTCTTTGGATGGTTTAGCCTACAACTACTCAGGTAATTATATTCTAAGGTTCACAAAGATGAATCAAGCATTAAGTACACAACGAATGACCTATCGCATTACTAGATCATTAATCAACTAAGATAAGAAACAACCAATCAATATTCAATAATTAAGTTTCAAACACACCATTCACAGTAATCTCATTAAAATAAAATACACCATTTAAAGAAACAGAAATTCCATTACATGAAATAGTATGAGTAAAACCATCATCCAACAATCTTGAAAGGAAACAACACCTCTAATTATAGAAGGTGCATAATAAAGTTTAATAACAATACTAAGCGAAGGCAATACTAAACTAAACACTCCTATGGCTTCAACAACAATTTGCAGTGCCCCATTGCCCACATGCGATATTGCTCCCCATAGGCGCCTTCCTCTCCACTCTAAACCCCTGCATTGTATTACAAATGTGAATACCACATCCAAGATCATATACCGAAATTTTTATGATTTAGAGTAAATAATTAAATTACAAATAAGTTACACAAGGACCGGCCGAGGACCCAAAGATACTTCAACTTTTTTGTCCGCAATTCATCAAGATAGAGAGCACAGTTTCTCTTCCAACGCCCAACGACTTTGCAGTGGTGGCATGCTTGATCCCTTTTAGGATTTTCCTTCCTAGGAGTAGGGTTCTTCTTATGTTTCAAGATATGCTTGAAATCTTTCCAAGAAGGAGGAAGTTTGTCAATAACATAAGAGACTGAAATAGCCTCATCCATGTGCATATTGTGTTGTGTAAACCTTCCAAGTATTCCAAGAAGTTCATTGTATTGTTCCATAACCGGTCTTGAATCACCATTTTGTAATTTGTGAAATTACTAACAAGGAACTTCTTACTGATGCATCCTCGACCATATATTTGGCATCCAAGGAATCCACAGTTCTTTGGAAGATTCGGAGTTCGATAAATATCAAAGAGAATCGACATACCATTGAATAAGACCTCTGCATATGTAGTCATCATTCTCCCACTTGCTCCTCATCCCGATCCGCCCACGTAGCATCATCCCCACCATCATCGTGAATTGGAGTAGTCGACATAGACCACACTCATGCTCGATGCGAAGAAGTGCATCTTCTTCGCCACCTCTTAAAGTCCACCCTTCAAACTTGTCCGGCTTTGCAAAGTTTGAAGCCATATGTTTCATAGCAGCAGCTTGCCATTGATTATCACTAAATAGCTTACTTTGATTGTTGGTGGTTATTCGTCCCAAATCGTGGTGTAGATAATCAACTTCAGTGAACGATCAACTGTTTCAACAGAAACAAACAATGGTCGTGAAGAACATATACCACCGGTGGTTACCGGATATCACTTGGAATCGTGTGATCACTTTCCAAAGTAAACTATTCGACCCTAATGCCCGGGTATCACGAATATCTACTTGGGATAAGACCAATGCGCTTAGAGAATTAGCACAATTCTATAACCCTTTCGCTAATAAGTGTTTACGTTTTACGTGTGTTTTCATGCATGTTCGATCTCCTATTTATAGGAGGTTACTCTTGATTGTTCAATGGAATTATGAGTATTAATCGCCCATTAATAGCCTCATAATTATCCCCATTATAGTCGTTAGTGGTTACATGACCAATTAAACGTGGTCATAATGATGCGATTATAATCGTCATTTATCAAGATGCTTATATCGGTTTTCATAGTGCTTTCGGTGGTTACACCGCCTGAAACGCCATCGCTTCGTAAACACAACTTCGGTGAGATACCACCCGGTGGAAACATCGATCCTGTTTGGCATCGCTCGGTGGAAACACCGATAATCGATGTTAACCACAACAAGATTTTCACCAAGCACTACCAATACATACCACTATAGAGTCGTGGTGTTCATGGACCTTATGGGTGTACACTCCGTACCTCCTAACCCACGTGTATTTCCGGTGTGTTTGATACCTGTTTTGACCCGTTACACAAATTACCCATTTTGCTAATCACAAAACTCATTTCCTCATACATGCATGCCATAAACATAATTATTTTTTAAACGATTCATTGAGCACTTTGACCTATTATATGCAAACATGAATATATACCTGGAGTTATGACCTTAATGAGGAAACATATGATAACAATACTTTACACAGACAGAGAGAGAGAGAGATGCAACTCCTCCCGATCTTAATATGTTTTCTAATTTCATTTCCTAAGAAGTATAAATGGTGAAAGCCTTGCGGGGGTTTATCCACGATATCTTCACAGACTCTTAAGACTACATGAACTAGTTTAAATGGTGTTATAACTCAACGGTGGGGAGTCTAATGCGGTCAATGAAGAGCTCAATTCTTTGTCCCACTCGTGATACACAACCGATGTGTTAATATATATTGACTCATTTATCACATACACATATAGGCAATCGGTTATACATTGCAATGTCGACTGATAAACACACGTTTGTATTCACAACAACCAATAAATTATATCATAAGTTAAAGGTGATATATGTAAAGTTTAGATGATTGGTGGGCCCACAAATACTAAAAGACCCATGTTTACAAGCAATAATCAAAATAGCACCATTTATCAAAAAAACTCGCAGCGAAATGGTAGTAGGTTACTGTTGTTTTAGTATATGATAGCTCAAACACTTGTTTTGCGTGATTCTCCAAGACCAAGCGGTTGTGGCGGCAATCATAGGACTTGAGCTCGTCTGTCACCGTTTGATATTCGCAAAAAACAGTAGCTAAATCATTTCATTTCATTACATTTGCAAATATTTATCATAGTCTTTGTTGTTACACGGCACCCACCTCGAGAGCTAGTTTAAAGAATCCAAGTGATATATGATGCATTGCGACCTTTTCGATTCTCGTTATTCGAGATAACCAATATGACTCGCAAGTCATAGCATTGAATTCCTCCTAAATATACAACCATTAGTTTCACAAAACACGCCTACTTAAAATGACAAAGTCTCTATCCGCAACTTATGACCATCTATTGAATTATGCATAAAATATGCTTTTTAAATGCAATCCAACATTCCACAACTACTAATAATCACAACTTGTTAATTTTAAATGCAATCCCAAACACCCAAGAAACAAATAAGCTAATAACCAAAACTTAGTGTAAAATAAGTGAGTCAAACCTTGTGGAAGAAGCCATAGAAGCAAGGCGATTTAATATGTTAAAATGAGAGAAACAACAATGATGAGCTCATTTTACTAACACTTTTGGGAGGATAGATTTAAGGAGGTGGTGGATGTTCCGGTGCTAAATCTGGACCATAGTAAGGAGGATACGGTTGTTTGGTTTGATAAATTGGGTAGAGAAAAGTGTTTCAGTGTGAGGGAAGCCTATATTGCTGTTAGAACTGATTTTCCAGAAGTTATTTGGCATAATCACATATGGTTTTATCAATGTATTCCTAGGCACGCGTTTATAACTTGGATGGCTATGAAAGGTAGACTTAAAACTACTGATAGGTTGTCTAAGTGGTTTAGTGTTCAGGATGTTAGATGTTGCTTATGTGGTAATGATAATGAGTCCCATGCCCATCTCTTTTTCTCTTGTAATTATTCAAGTAAGTTATGGAATAATGTCAAATCTATGACTCAAATGGAGGATGTTAGTAACAGTTGGGCTAGTGCCATTTACGGTATTGTTAATAAGCCGGCTAGGAATAGCATTTGGAGTGTGCTCCAAAGACTATGTTTTGGAGTCGTGGTGTATTATATTTGGCGGGAAAGAAACTATAGAATTTTTAGGAAAGACTATAGATCCGTGGACACTCTATTTGACCAAATCATTAGTATTGTTAAGTTGAAAGTAAGGGGTCTTACTATTAAGTATTCGCTGGATGTGTTGAAAGCTTTTAAGATATGGGATATTCCTTTAAGTAGGGACATGAGGTATAGAGGTACTGTTAGGGAGTTGGGGTGCTTATATAATGATGATGCAGGGTAGTTTCTTGACCATTTGTTGGAGTAACAGAGGCCTGGGAGGGACAGGTTTCTGGATGAGTAATAAGGTGTTTGATAGAGGTCATGCTGGGAAACACTTTCTATTTTTACCTCTCTTTCTAACCTGGTATGTATTTGGTTTATCTCGAATTGGTACACGGTTACTTTTGAGCAGGTTTATTGGTGCTTTGTTGATTCTGTTCTACCAAGATTGTGATGTTACAATCAGGCTCTTCTGTATCTCTCTAGCTGGTGGGGGTAGTGTTCTTATCTTCAGCCTGCTTGTCTTTCTTGGGAGCATGATGGGGAGGCCTAAGGAGAGTCAGCTCTTTTTCCTACCTTGCTTTTTCCTTGTGGTTTTACTTGGGGTAGGTTTTTAAGGAGGTGATTTCCTTTATGTTGCTACACCGCACTCCTCATATTGGTTGGTTTGGATTGTTGGCTCAAAGGTTTTCACTTGTTTCTGCTTAACCTTTCTTGTCTCTAAGGATGAATGTATGAAGATGTCTTATGCTCTTGGCTTGTGTGGGATCTATACTCAGAATTTAGGCTTGTGGATTTTGGTACTCATGTTGATTGTGGTTAATTTTGAAGGATTGAAGGAATTAGGGTTTGAAATATTATTTGGGGATTTTTGATGAAGAAGTTAGTGTGCATTGGGATTGTTTTATAGACGGGTTCAAGTGGTAAGAGAATTAATGCGTGTGGGTGAAACAAGAAAAGATATTTACCAAGCTTCATGAGTAAGTCTTCTGTTTATCTTGATTGTTCTATTTCATTGAGAATGGTTTCCGCTTTCTACCGAAGTTATAAGTGAATTCGACCAAAATTAGATATCCACGCCGCCTTTGGTCAACTTTGACCAAAACTTGGGAAATTTCTATTTATTCTCTGGCATATTTTCGCCCACAATAAGTGATTCGATTGTTACTTTCATTAAAACCCTTCCTTTTGTGCAAAATCGTAACCCTAATCTTCAAAATCTCTCATGGCGCTTCAATTTAAACATGATCATAATAAGGTTGCTTTTCTTGGATCCGCTCGAGGAGATGAGCTTTATAGGCGATGATTTCTTTCTTACTAAGATCAAAGATTGTATATGCATTGACGCATTCTCCAAATGCTATATATGAAACTTTGATTAATCAATTTTGGGCGTCGGCGAAAAGAGAGGTGAATCTTGAGATAGTTGCAAGTGTTGATGGACAAGTGTATGTGGTGACAGAGAACCGATCGAAGACAACTTGATTGGATGATGAGAATGGAATTTATCATTCGATTCTCGATGGTACTTGAAGGGCTTAGAGCAATTGGATATCAAAGTTCGAGACGGATATGTGGTTGAAAAACAAGCTTTGTCCTATGTGGAGGTTCTTGGTTCATACGTTGCTACAGTGTTTGAGCAATAAGTCTGGAGGATGGGATCAGTTTTCAACACAAATGGGATGTGGTATTGTTTGCTTATCTAAGGGTTTGACTTATAATTTCTCTAAGTATATCTTTGATAATATGGTAGAAAATATAACTAGGAAAAAGGGTAAGTTTTTGATGTACCCTAGGTTCTTACAGATGATATTGAATGTTTCTACACAAACCCGTGATTTTCATCCCATAAGTGTTCTCACTCTAAGTTATTTGCTACAATGAGGACTAAATTTGAAGGGACACATTTTCCTTTGTTAGCCGCCATGTTACCTCGGAGAATGAGACCGATAATGAGCTTAATGTAGTTTACCTTCTTCCAATCCCACCGATGGAAATCTTTCAAGTAGATGGTGATGAGGTCCTTCGTTGTTCTTGAAGCATCTATACCTTCACCAAGACCATGTTCTAGTCCAAGATTTATCCAAGTTCCTATTGAAGAAGTTCGGGATCAAATTGTTGAAGTTCGTGGTTGATCTTGACAGATTGTTTACACCTAGTCTGTTAGGACTCAATTTGGTGAAGGATGTTCTAATGTTGATCGAGTTGATGTTGCTCTGAGCAGCTTTAATGAAGTTCCATTCAAATGAGCAATCACATGATGTTGATGAGGATCCTATTTCACTTACTTCATTATATGATCCGGTGAACAAGCTTACGGTGAGGTATTTGTAGAATTGGAGACTAAAGTTGTGAAATTGGAGGAATTCTTGAGTAAGACAGTAACAAGAGATGTTTGGTTTCTTACGAGGAGGAGGTCAAGAGAATCTTAATTAATCTCTTGAGATATTGGCGATGTGGCACTTACATCGATGTTTCTTCTCCTATTGCTAAATCTTCACGAAGAAAGGAGTCTAGCAGGAACCTATTCTATATACTAGCAAAAGAAGAAGACAATATTTGGATAAGGTATCTGCGACACTTCAAAGGAGCTAAATATGGAAGATGCATCTACCGATGGTTTAGTGAAAGAGGTTACTCTTGATGGTCAAATTTCATCTATACAGAACATTCAAATGTTTCACCTTCAGAGATGATGAAGAGGTTTTTCTTCTTTGGGAGAATGTATAAGTTGAATGCTTCTCCGAAGTTTTCTCACCACTGAGAAATTGTCTCAACCTATTTCCTCCGATGTGGTTTGATTGTTTCTTCGAAGCTCACATTGGTTCTCGCTGCAATTGGTTCTTTGAGACATCTTCCGAGAAAGGACGGACCCACGTGATTGATGATCTGCTCAAGTCGTGTAGAGTGACTAAAGAACAATATGAAGCTCAGTCGGATTGTTTGTCGATTATGAGAATATCCGTAAGAGTCGTGTTGTGGCAAAATTTCTTCAAGATCGATATGCTTCTGATTTGTCTTTGATTTAAGCGGTTTGACTCAAGCGGTTTGTCTTTAGCGGTTTGACATAGCGGTTTGACTTAAGCGGCTTGACTCAATCGGTTTCTCTTCAGCGGTTTTATCTAAGCGGTTTGATAAGAAGCGGTTTGATAAAAAGCGTTTTGATTTAAGCGGTTTCTATTCTAGCGGTTTGACAATCCTGCGATTTGACCAATGCGATTTGAACATTGCGATTTGATCAAAAAAACTGAGTTTTGACTTTTACGATTTGACTATTTGCGTTTTGACCACTTGCGGCTTGACCAAAGTTAACTTTTTACGTCAAAACTTCAAACGACCATAACTTTTAAATCGTTTAATTTAAAATAACATAAAATAATATAATTAATACAAACCGCTTAAAGCAAACCGCTTTAAACCGCTTAACTCAAACCGCTTCTTATCAACCCGCTTAGATCAAACCGCTTGAGTCAAACCGCTTAAGTCAAACCGCTTATGTCAAACCACTAAAGACGAATCGCTAAGTCAAACCGCTTAAGTAAAACAACATGTCAAATCTGCTTCGTAAACCGCTTAAGTCAAACCCTAAAGTCAAACCGCTTACGATACAATGAATCTAGACAAACCGCATCCAATCACTTGACAAATCGCTTAATTGATCGGATCAAATCACACCCAAATGACATCAAACCGCATACACAAAATATTACGAGACCGAAACCGCTTCCTTGAAACTCTTCAAAACTAAACTTTTCCAATCCAAAACACTATAACCAAGATGAATTAAGCCTTCCAAATAAAAACCTAAGCACTTATGATGATTCTAAACACAAAAGTACTATCAAAATTTAAACTTTAACGCTTTTAAGGTATAGAATTTAAACCAACAAAACTCACAAATAACCAATCTTTATGATCTAACCATGGCTCTTGATACCAATTGTTGGATATTAGTTATTGTAACACACAAAAAATCAATTATATGGTTCGAATCTTAGCAAGAAACTTAGAGAGAGAAAGTGGGAGATGAGATCCTTTCTAGAGAAAGAAAGTGATAGAAAAACAAAGAGAAGGTTAGATTAAGAAATGAAACGTCCAACCAACTACCTGGGAGTTAGAGGTGTTTATAGTTTACATAATACGCCTCTGTCGGCCGTGGATCGTGCATACAGTGGGTAAAGACCACCCGCCCTCCACGGTGTTAATTTAACTAATCGGCTAACTAATAGATAATGTAATGTCTACGAGCTAACATATGCTAGACAATAGTTGTGCCGAAAGATACTTCACTATTGATTTTCTAAATCCCTAACAGAATAGGCGCCTTAGTCGGATCTAACTAGTTCTTGGCCAAAATAACATTTTCTTCAAGGGTTTTAACCGGTTCTTCACGGTTCTTGGCTAGAATATCTCGGTTCTTAACTAGTAGTAATGGTTCCTATTGGTTCAGTCGTTCAGTCATTTTGACAATTATTTCACTAAAAGCGAGTTACGGTTCAAAAGTTATGGCCGTTTGAAGTTTTGACGTAAAAGTCGACTGGGTCAAGCCGCAAGTGGTCAAAACACAAATAGTCAAACTCGCTTTTTGATCAAATCACGTTGTTCAAATCACATTGGTCAAATCGCAGGATCGTCAAACCGCTGGAATACAAACCACTTAAATCAAACCGCTTAACTCAAACCGCTTTATCAAACTGCTTTGATCAAATCGTCAAGACAAACTTCATGAGTCAAACCGCTTAAGTCAAACCGCTTAAGTCAAACCGCTTAAGTCAAACCGCTTATGTCAAACCGCTTCCGATACAACGAATCTAGACAAACCGCATCCAATAACTTGACAAATCGCTTCCTTGATAAGATCAAATCGCACACAAATGACATCAAACCGCATACATGAAAATAGTACGAGACTCAAACCGCTTCCTTGAAACTCTTCAAAAACTAAACTTTTCCAATACAAAACACAATAACCAATATCCAACAGTTGGAATCAAGAGCCATGCTTAGATCATAAAGATTGGTTCTTTGTGTGTTTTGTTGGTTCGAATTCTATTCCCTAAAAGTGTTTAAGTTTGAATTTTGATAGTACTTTTGTGTTTAGAATAATCATAAGTGCTTAGGTTTTGGTTTGGTAGGCTTAATTCATCTTGGTTATAGTGTTTTGTATTGGAAAAGTTTAGTTTTTGAAAGTTTCAAGGAAGCGGTCTGAGTCTCGTACTATTTTCGTGTACGCGTTTTGATGTCACTTGGGAGCGATTTGATCTGATCATGGAAGCGATTTGTCAAGTTATTGGATGTGGTTTGTCTAGATTCGTTGTATCGTAAGCGGTTTGACATAAGTTGTTTGACTCAAGCGGTTTGACATAAGCGGTTTGACTCAAACAGTTAGTCTTTAGTGGTTTGACATAAGCGGTTGGATTTAAGCGGATTGACTCAAGCGGATTGTCTTCAGCGGTTTGATCTAAGCGGGGTGATAAGAAGCGGTTTGAGTTAAGCGTTTTATAAGAAGCGGTTTGATAAAGAGGTTTGATTTAAGCGGTATGTATTCCAATGGTTTGACAATCCTGTGATTTGACCAATGCGATTTACACCGCAATTGAAAAAAAAAAAAAAAAAAAAGCGAATTTTGACTTTTATGGTTTGACTATTTGCGTTTTGACCATTATGTGCTTGACCAAAGTTGACTTTTACGTCAAAACTTCAACGCCATAACTTTTGAACCGTAACTCCGTTCAACAAATACACTCAAAATGACTAGAATAGCTTTGAACCAAGAGGAACCATTTAGAACTAGTTTAGAACGATATTCTAGCCAAGAACCACTTATAAGCAGCTAAGAAAATTCTATTTTAACCAAGAACAAGTTAGATCCACTAAGAACTCGCTTATTCTCGTTAGGATTTAGAAAATCCATAGTGAAGTGTCAATCACCACAACTATTGTCTAGCATATGTTAGCTCATAGTCATTACGTTATCTACTAGTTAGTTAGTTAGTTAGAAAAACACCTTGGAGGACGGACGGGTCTTTACCCACTTGTATGCCCGATCCACAATTCGACGGAGGGCATATTATGTAAAACTAAAATACCCTCTACCTCCCAAGGTAGAGGGTCGGATGTTTCATTTCTAAATCTAACCTTCTCTTTGTTTTTCTTAGTTATTTGTTACTTGTGTTTATATTCCGCTGATAAACATTAGTAGTAGAGATTGTCTTTTATTGTGCTTGTGATTACATAGGCATATATAACGATCCACGAGCTCAAGATCTATCAAGGTCTTTGTTTGTTTCAACATGTATTTTCTAAATCCTAACAGAATAAAGACTCTTAGTCGGATCTAACGGTTCTTGGTAACAATAGCATTTTCTCGAATCTGGTTATAATCGGTTCTTGCCCGAATATCGGTTCTTAACTAGTTCTAACTGGTTCCTACTTGGTTCAGCTGCTCCACTCATTTTGACAGTATTTTGTCGAAACGGAGTTACGGTTCAAAAGTTATGGCGTTTGAAGTTTTGACGTAAAAGTCAACTTTGGTCAAGCCGCAAGTGGTCAAACGCAAATAGACAAATGATAAAAGTCAAAACTCGGTTTTTTTTTTTTTTTTTTTTTTTTTTTATCTAATTGCGGTGTAAATCGCAATGGTCAAATCACATGATTGTCAAACCGAATACATACCGCTTAAATCAAACCTCTTTATCAAACCGCTTCTTATAAAACGCTTACGTAAACTGCTTAAGTCAAACCCCTTAAGTCAAACCGCTTCCGATACAACGAATCTAGACAAACCACATACAATAACTTGATAAATCGCTTCCTTGATCAGATCAAATCGCACCGAAATGACATCAAACCGCATACGCGAAAATAGTATGAGACTCAAACCGCTTCCTTGAAACACATCAAAAACTAAACTTTTCCAATCCAAAACACTATAACCAAGATGAATTAAGCCTTCCCAATCAAAACCTAAGCACTTATGATGATTCTAAACACAAAAATACTATCAAAATTAAAACTTTAACACTTTTAGGGTATACAATTCAAAACAACAAAACACACAAATAACCAATCTTTATGATCTATCAATGGCTCTTGATACCAATTGTTGGATATTGGTTATTGTAACACATAAACAATCAATTATATGGTTCGAATTTAGCAAAAACTTAGAGAGAGAAAGTGGGAGATGGAATCCTTTCTAGAGAGAGAAAGTGAGAGAAAAACAAAGAGTATGTTAGATTAAGAAATGAGACGTCCAACCCACTACCTTGGGAGGTAGAGGGTATTTATAGTTCTACATAATACGCCCTCTGTCGGGCTGTGGATCAGTCGTACAGCGGGTGAATACCTGTCCGTCCTCCACGGTGTTACTCTAACTAACTAACTAACTAATAGATAACGTAATGTCTATGAGCTAACATATGCTAGAAAATAGTTGTGGTGACCGACACTTCACTATGAATTTTCTAAATCCTAACAGGAATAGGCAGTTCTTAGCCGGATCTAACTTGTTCTTGGCCAAAATAGCATTTTCTTAGCTGGTTCTTACTGGTTCTTGGCTGGAATATCTGGTTCATAACTAGTTCTAACTGGTTCCTACTGGTTCAGGCTATTTCGGTCATTTTGACAGGTATTTCGTTGAAAACGGAGTTATGGTTTAAAAGTTATGGTCGTTTGAAGTTTTGACGTAAAAAGTCAACTTTGGTCAAGCCGCAAGTTGTCAAAACGCAAATAGTCAAACCGTCAAAGTCAAAACTCAGTTTTTTTGATCAAATCGCAGTGTTCATATCGCATTGGTCAAATCGCAGGATTGTCAAACCGTTGGAATAGAAACCGCTTAAATGAAACCGGTTTTTATCAAACCGCTTCTTATCAAACCTCTTAGATCAAACCGCTGAAGAGAAACCGATTGAGTCAAGCCGCTTAAGTCAAACTGCTATGTCAAACCGCTAAAGACAAACCGCTTGAGTCAAACCGCTTAAATCAAACCGCTTAAGTCAAACCGCTTATGTCAAACCGCTTACGTAAACCGCTTAAGTCAAACCCCTTAAGTCAAACCGCTTCCGATACAACGAATCAAGACAAACCGCATCCAATAACTTGATAAATCGCTTCCTTGATCAGATCAAATCGCAACGAAATGACATCAAACCGCATATGCGAAAATAGTATGAGAGTCAAACCTCTTCCTTGTAACTCTTCAAAAACTAAACTTTTCCAATCCAAAACACTATAACCAAGATGAATTAAGCCTTCCCAATCAAAACCTAAGCACTTATGATGATTCTAAACACAAAAATACTGAGAAACCATCGAGGAAACAATAGTATTCGTTCCCTGCTAATCTCTCAAGCATCTGGTCCATGAAGGGTAGAGGAAAATGGTCTTTACGGGTGGCTTCGTTTAACTTGCGATAGTCAATACACACACGCCATCCCGTAACCAATCGAGTTGAATTAACTCATTTTCTTCATTTGTGACAACAATTATGCCACCCTTTTTGGAGCAATGAATTGGGCTAACCCAAGGACTATCGAGATCGGGTAAATTAAACCGGCATCAAGAAGTTTGAGAACCTCTTGTTTGATAACCTCATGAATCTTAGGATTCACCCTTCTCTCGATGTTGGACCGCCGGTTTGAAGTCATCCTCCATTAAGATTTTGTGAGTACAAAACTCGGGGTTGATAGTGGTTTGAAAATCCTGTGATTTGACCATTGCGATTTACACACCGCAATTAGATTTAAAAAAAAAAAAAAAAAAAAAAAAAAAAACTAATTTTGACTTTTATGGTTTGACTATTTGCGTTTTGACCACTTGCGGCTTGACCAAAGTTGACTTTTACGTCAAAACTTCAAACGCCATAACTTTGAACCGTAACTCGTTTTCGAAAAATACCACAAAATAGACCGAACAACTGAACCAAGTAGGAACCGCTTAGAACTAGTTAAGAACCGGATATTCCGACCAAGAACCGGTTAAGAAAATGCTATTTTTACCAAGAACCGCTTAGATCCACTAGAACCCGCCTATTCTGTTAGGATTTAGAAAATACATAGTGAAGTGTCGGTCACCACAACTATTGTCTAGCATATGTTAGCTCATAGTCATTACGTTATCTACTAGTTAGTTAGTTAGTTAGAAAAACACCTTGGAGGATGACGGGTCTTTACCTCATCAGATGCACGATCCACGGCCGACGGAGGGCATATTGTGTAAAACTAAAAATACCCTCTACCTCCCATGGTAGAGGGTTGGATGTTTCATTTCTAAATCTAACATTCTCTTTGTTTTTCTCTCACTTTCTCTCTCTAGAAAGGATCGCATCTCCCACTTTCTCTCTCTAAGTTTCTTGCTAAGATTCGAACCATATAATTGATTGCTTGTGTGTTACAATAACCAATATCCAACAGTTGGAATCAAGATCCATGGTTAGATCATAAAGATTGGTTATTTGTGTGTTTTGTTGGTTCGAATTATATTCCCTAAAAGTGTTAAAGTTTGAATTTTGATAGTACTTTTGTGTTTAGAATAATCATAAGTGCTTAGGTTTATGTTTGGAAGGCTTAATTCATCGATCACAGGTTGTCTCGCCTCGTAGGAGCCTTTTATCCGGTTGGCCACTAGTTGTGAGTCAACAAAATAGCCAAGTTTTCTACTTCCATATCTCAGGCCAACGGAGACTCGCTAACAAGGCTTCAGACCGCTTCATTGTTCGTAGCATCAATTCAAACGGTGCGTAAGTGTATTCCTTCCCTTTGGGATCAACGAGCATGAGACCGCACGGAACCATCGGAGCTGGAGGCTCCGTCGAGATAAAGTTTCCACCCTTCGATTGCCATAGCGTGCTCCTTTTCAACAACCTTTTGTCCTGTTTGTTTGGAGGGTGTTTACGCTAAAAGTGCGCCAATATTTGCCCTTTGACCGAGCTCCCGCCTTTGTATTCAATATCATGTTCTCCTAGCTCGATAGCCCATTTAGCTATCCTTCCGATTTCTCCGGCTTTGAAAGTATCCTTAATTGGCTTGTCGGTAAGTACGGTTATGGGGTGAGCTTGAAAGTACCTTCAGGCGTCTCGCGGATGAACTAAAGCCAAAATTAGCTTCTCCAATGCTAGGTATTTTAGCTCGGATCCTTGTAGTACTCTACTAACAAAGTATATGGGATTTGCTTCTTCTCCCTTACGCCAATAACACTAACCGATGCTTTCGAAAGAGGCTGCAATATACATGAACAACACTTCGCCTTTGATGAAATTTAGACAAATCCTTAACCCATAATATACCTGTTAATAATCCACGTGCTAACAGTCCATATGTGGACCTCCAAAACAATCTATTTGGGTTTAGTGAGGCTTACCTTCGTGAACTTGTGTAGGATGAGGAAAATTTTAGAGAGATGATGGAAAACGAGGCACGCGAGGAAGCTGCTCGTTTGGAACAGGAAGCCAGGGAAGCTGAATATCTTAGGCAAAACTACTTTGACATCATGGAAAGAAAGTACTTTGTTGGCGAGTTTAATTCCTCTTCGAGTGACGAGGGTTACAACTCAAATGATTCGTATTCTTAATTTGTAGTTTTATTTTCATCAATCTCGTTGAAGTTTTAATGTTTAATGTACTTCGTGTTTAATGTTTAATGTTTAATGTTTTTCAATAAATGAAGTGTTTGTTTTAGTTTAGGGGTTGAATTTAAAAAATTTTGAGTTGAGGTTTAACCTTGGGAATATTATGATAAGGGGTGTTTTTTGTTGAGTTAAGGTGAAATGTTAAAGCTAATGTGGTGCTGACGTGGCACGGTGTTAAGGTTTAACTAGGTTATGATAAGGAGTGCTCTTACAGGGTGAAAATAAGTAAAAAATCATGTGAGGATATAAGTGTCAATACACTTTAAATTAGAGTGATCCAATCAATCAAAAGAGTTTGCAAATCACTGCTTTAAAATAAAGCATGCAATTTTGCCATTTATTATTGTAACACTCTCCATTATATAATGTCTTGTAGATATTACCATATCTGGTTACAAATGATATATATTTAGCCACAACAAAGCAATAATTTCGACAACGAAACAAACTCACACACAACCTTTAAATATTTTACTTTCAGTTGGATAGTAAAAGTAGTAACCCATAGTTTCCTTAGGGTATCCTACAAAGATACACTTTACAGATCTTAGTTGGAGTTTATCTGTTGAGTCACGTCTAACATACGCCTCGTAACCCCAAACCTTTAAATAAGACAAGTTAGGAGAATCTAGCCGCCCAATATCCGATCATGTTACTAACGTTTATCTAGGGATATGTTTTCAAAACCCTTTTTGTGTAATAATGATAGATTTCGTCCGTACACTTGGCTAGTGGTATTACCTTTTTCCGTTCGATAGTATCGGCTTCGGCCGGGACTTTGAATATTGAGGGCAATATTCAATTCTAAGTGTGGGGGGGAATTCTGTCGAATTTTGCCGCATTTGTACCCTTTAGTCCCTAGTACCCCCGTTTTGAACCAAATTTAAAAATTTTTGCACGAAAATAAAGTGTTAATGCTTCGGTATTAATGGTAGTTTAGTCTTGATTAGGTTAGAACAAAGGGAATCCCGACTTTGCTAGAATGTTGATCTAGCTGCTCTCTTAACATTTAGGCTAAGTTTTTACGAGTTGTGCAAATGAAAATGCTAAGCATGGAGTAGTTGGTTCTCTTTAGAGCTTATATAAGTAATCTATGGCTTTTTCTCCCAGTAGCTCCTAATTGAACCTAAAATACGTGCTCATTGTCAAACTTTTGAACATTCAAATCGTCTTGTTACAACAAAAAGTTTTTAAGCAAAATTGATATAGAGCTCAAGTTCAAATTTTTATTTAAATTTTTGGAAAAGCATACTTTCTTAAAATCGGAATAATGTTGCAAAGTGAAAGTATCGTAAAAGTGCTTGAATGATGCAAAAATAAATTGCAAGTCAAAAAGTGAAGAAAAAAAATGATGAAAAAAGTTTAAAAAAAATGAAAAATGAAAAAATATGAGTTCCTCGAATAAAAGTTCTAAGTTGCTTATGAATAAATGTGCGAAACTTGCTTTTTCTTGAATTTAAGTTGGAAGTTGAACTAGGATTCGTCAAGGTTGTCTAAAAGCTTGACGGTGATTTAGAAATTCTTGAAGTCAAAGACCCCGAAAGCTCCGATACTATTCTCGAGGGTGAAAACCTAGCCTCCTTAAATGGACAAGCTGAGAAGAAAGTCGCTACATGGAGTGATCTCACCTTTGAATCTCGAACTTCTAAATTATCGTCGGTTGTTATCCATTTAAGTTTAGTTTTAACTTAACGGTAGCCTCGTAAATCTTTGGAATCGAATTCCCGCTAATTCCGGTACTATTCTCTGTGGGGTGTCAAAAGCCTGGTCACCTAAACCAACTGGTTGGGATGTGCCGAGAAGAAAGCCGCTACATGGAAGAGGCCCTTCGATCCTTAGACTTTCGTAGTTTCTGGGAAGTTAAGATTTTAGTTAAGTGGATAACAGCCATAACAAGGTCGGTTTCAATGGTCAGACTTTTGAAAATGAGCACACGAACTTTAGTTGTATTAATTGTGGGAGTAAAAAGTTAAGTCTTGACTTACAGTTATTTGTATAAGTAGTGTTAGTATTTTACCAAAACGTTTGCACAATAAGTTTAGACTTAGTTTGGGAGTATAAAAAGAGAATGACAATTACAATTCCCTAGAGACACCTATTTTGTGTGAATCCCGTTCCATGATACCACTTTTGTTAATCAAGCATGTTGTTTACTTTCGGTCAAGTTTGAATTTCTCGCTTTGAATAAAAAAGTTCAAAATGGGGTATGCTCGTAACTTCTTTCATTACTTCATATGATTGATTGCTAAGGACTAGCAATTGCCTAGTGTGGGGGGATTTGATGAGTGCTTATTCACTCATCATTTTAACCCGCGTAAGACCTCAAAAATGACTAAAAACACCCAAATACGCTCAAAATACGTCAAAAATATCCTCGGAGTGTATTTTATGTCTTGCAGGTACAAAAGGATTGAAAATTGAGCGAAAACGGGCAAAAATGCGTCGAAATCAGAAAATGGCGAGTTTAGTCCCTGAAGATTTTAGAATTGGCAGAATATACCCTCAAGTTTCAAAGATGGCAAAAATGGTCCTTACACTATTGGAGTATGACAAAACCAACCCTTAAATTATAAATTCAGAAATCACAGCTTTGGTCCCTGGAATTTCAAATTATACATGTTAAGTCCCTAAGTTATTAATTGGATCAAATTCAAGTCCTTAGTCCAAGTCCATTTACCACCCGGTCCAGTCCAAACCTTCGGCCCAACTCATATCCCAAGTCCAACCCATTTTTCCTACCCAACCCGGTCAACGAGTTAACACCCCTCTCTTTCTTCTTCCTTCGTTTCCCGCCCAAACACACAACACAGAAACACAACCGTTAAAAAACTCTTTCTCCCACACCTTCCCTGACAAACCCCATCACCTCCCTCATTCCCTGCAACCCCTCACCCCATCACCTATCCACGCCTACGCCTCTCCCAAGGAGAGACAGAGAGACAGGGGAAGAGAGAAGAGAGAGACCAAGGAAGAGAGAAGAGGGAGACCAAAGAAGAGAAAAGAACATCTTAGTTGTAGTTTAAAAGAGATGGTAGCCATTGTTCACCAGTAGTTAGTTTTCTTTTAGTTTTCAGTTTTGAGTTTTAGTCTAGTATTGGTCCAATTTTTCACCGTTTTTAGAGACATTGTTACCATTTACGTTTTCTTGTCAATTTATTGTTTTATTAATTAGTTTTCAAAGTACTTTGTGATTTCAATATTGTAATCTCGTGTTCTTTAATAAAAGTAATTTTCTCAATTCTAAATCTCAATTTAAGTTTCTGTTTCAAACTGTTTTGCAAGCTTCTACTGTTGATAGACAAGCTCATGTAAGCTTGTTATAGCTTATACAAGTTTGTTTTAGCTTAATCCTATTCTAAATTTCCGTTTTCTCAAATGGTCAACATAAGTCAAACTGGTTGAATCTCTTCTGAATTGCTGATCTAGTTATGGATATGGGTTGAAAGTGAGTTGAATTTGGGATAGAAATAGTTTGAGGTAGTGGTTGTTTGTGTTGTTTAGCAAGCCATTGTGGCTGGACTACTGTGAGTACCCCTTCTCCTTTCAAATCTTTTATAGTCATTGATAATTGTTAGCCTAGCTCAGTTAGTGTTATAACTTGCTTAATTTAGCTTAATCAATTGTTGTTTTCATACTTCTGTCTTTAATTCCTAGGTCTGCATATTTCTGTCTAAATTTCTCTATATAGATCAGTTTTGATTTAGTATAATCTAGGTGAGTTGATTAGTTCATTTGGTAGTAATATTCACATACTGAATCTAGAAAAAGCACTGTGGTGGATCAGTTTAGTGTTTTAGAATTTTTATTATCAAAATAGTCAATTAACTAGTGTTTGGATCTGTTCTTTTATTGAGCTTGAGGATTGGATTGTGGTTAAGATTAGTTTGCATAGTTTCATTTAGTATAATCAAACAGTCTATGGTTAAGGAGTTTGAGCGGTGATGCGAAGGAATTTCAAATGAGTTCAATGGGAGAGTTAACATTCTTTTTGGGACTACAGGTTAAGCGGGTCCAAGGAAGGGATTTTATTAGCCAAGACAAGTATGTTACGAGACATACTTAAGAAGTTTAATTTTGATGATATGAAGGTCACATTACTACCAATTAAATCTATCAATTCATTGGGAAAAGATGAAGATGGACGACTGTTGAAGTCAAGTTATATAGATCTATGATTGGCTCTCTTATGTATCTTCTTGCATCAAGGCACGATATCATGTTTGCGGTTTGTTTATGTGCCGATATCAAGTTTCACCAAAGATCTCTCACCAATCTTTGTCAAGAGAATATTACATTATTTGAAACAACAACCTAAGTTGGGGTTGTGGTATCTAAAGAGTCACCTTTTCACTTAGAAGCTTTTTCGGATAGTGACTATGCAGTGATAACTATGATAGAAGATCCATGGCCGGTGGATGCCAATATCTTGGAAGAAGGTTAGTCTCATGGCAATGCAAAAGCAGACAATTGCAACAACATCATCTCTTGAAGTCAATATGTAGCTGCTTTGCAGTTGTTGTGGTCAAGTTTTATGGATGCGTAATCAACTCTTGGATTATGGGTTCAACTTTAAGAATACTCCTATCAATATTGATAATGAGTACTATTTGTATTGTGAAGAATCTCATGTATCATTCCAAGACAAAGCATATTCGATTGGCATCATTTTATCGGAGATCGTTATGAGCATAGGCTCATTAATGTGGTTAAAGTTCACACGGATGATAATGTGGTGATTTACTCACTAAAGGTTTTGATGTGTCACGATTCAATCACTTGGTCGTGAGCATTGGAATGATTAACTACTAAGCTATGTTTAAGGGAGGACTATAAGATGTTAGGTATAGTCCCGTGTGTTTTGAGGGGAGGATGTTAGTGTATACTTAGATTATTTGAAGATTTTGGCAAAGTCTTGATTTCAAAAAGTACCGCTTGGGAAGAATCGCTTATGTGGAAAGTCTTGTTTGTCGTATTAAAATCTTGTTCCAACGGTAATATTGAAGGGTAATTGGTAATAACGGTAACTTTGTTATTTAGGTTGTGATTTTCAAATCTCACCTATAAATAACTTCTTCCGATTTTCCTCTCATATTATTACTTCACATCTTTTCCATACTTATCTTCCAATTACCATCTTATTCAATACAATCTTTCTCTTGTGCTCACTCTTTCAACAATGGTGAATCGTTTAAGCTGTTTGAAGCACAATATGGTGGCTAATTTGGATAAGGCCGAGGCAAATGTATGCTTTTATGATATCATTGATTATCTTCTTGGGTCGCTTATTAGTTATGCTCTTTGGTTGAGCGGATATAATAGAGCCATGGATTCAAGAATTTTGGGCTAATGCTAGAGAGAATATGGAGGAGGATGAATATTATATTAGATCCTTAGTTCTTTGGAAAGACTATTAAGATTATGAAGCTTCTATTCACAGATTTATTATTTGAAGATGAAGATGGGGCTATTAGATTTGAAAAGCAAGCGATTTGGGATACTTTTAGCAACTGGGTTATGAAGGTTCTTTGGTGAACAAACTTTTAAGAAGGCCTTATTCGTCCTCAATGGAAGTTTTTGATCCATGTCTTGCTCCATTGCATAAGTTCTAAAAGCACTTCTTGGGGCAGTTTGGTTCAAATATTGCATCTGCGATGGTTGGTTTAGCTACGGATAGAGTCTTTAACTTTTCACGGCTTATTTTGGATGGAATGCTCTCTCATATCATCTAGGGCTACTTGGTTGATGTACCCAAGATTTATACAGTGTTTTCTAAACAAGCAATTGGTCGATATTCCTAAACCCACCGCTTTACTACATTATTGTGCAACAAGCCAAAATCTATACATTCATGGCTAGGCGCAGATGATTTATTGAGTGGAGATATTCCTTAACTACTTCCATGATGGAAGTTGTTCAAGCCGTGACGCGTCTTGACGAGGATGAAGAAAGTGAATGTCTTGCACGAGGTCTTGCTTCACAAAGTCTTTGCTTCACAGCATCGCATCCGCAATCTCGCTTCCAAAATCTTGCATCTGCAAGCACTTGCTTCACAAGGTATCTTGCCTCGGTGAAGGTCTTGCATCATTACAGGTCGCACCGATTCTTCAGATCATGAGGTTCAAGTTGATATTGAGCGCACACCTACTCCCTCTCCACAACGTTCTGTTTCAGAGGTTCAAGGTGCTGCTACTACGATTCCTCGTGAAGGTCTAACTATGGATAACTATGCTTTAACAAGGGCACTTGCTAGATTGAACAAGACTGTTGAGCGTTAAGCTAAAACTATTAGGAAGTTGAAGCGAAACTACTTCTGGTTAAGAAATTTTGTTAAACCCTATATTCAAGGTTTCAACTTATGGGTAAAGGAGGAGAATAAACGTCGTAAGGCACTTCGTAAGGAATTGAAACGGAAGAAGGTTCCTAAATCATCTTCTGTCAACTTGGGGAGGAATTTAGACAAAGAAAATTTGAAAGAAGATGTTATGAAGACAAATGAATCTGAAGATGTTTTGAAGAAGAAAGAAGGTTTTTCTGAGGAACAAGAAGAAGAAGTACAAGTTCAAGGTACTCGATGTTCAAGGTCTTGATGATCAAATCATCGAACATCAAAATCTTGAGTTTCATGATACATCTAGGCGGATGTTATACCACCAATAACTCAAGGGTTTTGAATTTTGAAGAAGAAGTCGGTCCTTCTACATGTTATAGAGGAAGAGGAGGAACCTAGATTTAAACCTATTCATTCACCAAGTGACGATGAATTAGGTGCTACAATTCTTGATCTGTCACAACCAAGAGGAGGAGTTACTATTAGAGAAGCACAAGATGAAGAACAACCAAGAACCGATCAACACGCAATTGATCCAAAGACAAAGGAAAAGGTATTTTGGTTGAAGTTAAGAAGAAGAAACTTACTTTAGCGGAACTTAGAGCATTTGAAGTTGCAAGGAATGAAGCTGCAGCTAGAAAAGTTCAAGAAGAGTTAGATGCTAAAGATAGAGAAGAACAAGAAGCTCAAGAAGCTCTAAATAGAAGCGACTCAAAAGGTGCAAGATGAATTGGATCTCGAAACTGTTGAACCTCTACAGATCTCCAACACCGTTAGATTCATGTCAAGAAGACCTAATTTGGCTAAAGAAAGGAATGCAATGATGGCATACTTAAAAGGCGAGGATTTAAAGGATTGCAAAAGCTAAATTATGTGGATATGAAGAGATTATATGATCTTTGAGAGAAGCTTATAAGAAAGATGTTGCGGGCATTAAAGATTTTAAAGAAGAAGCTTATTGAATTTGTCGAAAGGAAGAAAAACTTAAAGAGGAAAAGAAAAAGCGAAGCTACTGATGTTCGGTTTTCAAAGAAAGAGAAGGTTGAATTAAGATCCGGGCTGTTGATGAATTGAAGAATTATCTCGAATAGTAGATTTTGATTATACCAAGGAAGATAATGACATGAAGATGAGCGGATCGAAGATCGCTTTCAAAGTTGAGAAATCTAAGAATGGAGATTACATGGTTTTCACAAAGAAGATAAAAGTTTCGTAGTTTTTAAAGGCTATGGGATTTGTTTGCATATTATAGCAGTAGATCTATTCTACTTATATCATCTTTGTGAAGACTTATTTTGAAGATAATCCATTAGAAGGGATTGGATTGGTTTTACAAGGAGATCTTATAACCATGTGGGAACCGATGAAGAGAGTATCTTGATGATATTTGGAAGGATCAAGAAAAGCGGGAAATAGTTTCTTTGGAGATTCTTTGAAGAACTGGAGTTCATGTCTTGGAGCTAGAAAATGGAACAATGATTCACATGTTTGCGAAAGAAGATATCCTCTTACGCTTGATCTAATGAGAAGAATGCTAGAGCATGGGTTGGAAGTAGAAGAGGATGATGAAACGCTTGCATGGTGATCAATTTGTTTATAGATTTGGACTACCATTCTTGAGAATGATCTTTAACCGGTATGAATGTTATTTGAAAATTACTTTTGATATATCGATTTTTTATTCAAAGTCTTCGCGATCGACATACTTTCATCAAAGCATCTTGTTCTTGAACTAAACCGATTAAGTAAATTTTAGATGAAATCTTTTGCTAAATAATAAATATTTTTGAAGTAAAGGTTGAATAAATGGTTTTGTGATGATAACATCAATAGGTTATCAATCCACCATGGTTACAAAAGGATTGACTAATCCATGAGCAAACGGCTCGTAAAGATATATCAAATCCGTTTTTAGTTGACAACTTGCTAATAAGTTGGATGGTCATCAACTCACCATATCAAGAATGTGAAGAGTTGGCTAGCCCACAAGAAATGGCTTGTGGTAAAGGCGTGGAAAAACCATTTTGGTAATTAGTTCACCATTAGATAAAAGAACTAACTAGTCCGGAAGGTACGACTTTTGGTAAAGACAAAACAAATCATTGATAGTCGATGGTTTGCTAAAAATCATATGGTTATCAATGTACCATGGTCTTACACACCAAAACATTTGGCTACTCCAAAGATAATGGCTTTGGTAAAGAGTTCTAAATCCATTGAATTTTCAATGATTCACATAGATGTGATGAGAATAGTATGCAACTTAAACTTGAATTATTGTACACATTGTCATATGTTCTTTGTGTTCTTTGAAAAGATGGAAATTCTTTGAATCTTCTGTGATGAAAACAATTCTAAGAGATACTTTGACAAGAGCACGAATCTACAGAGATATAATCTAAAGACTAAAGAACAATCCATTTTAAAGATGAAGCTATTAAAGATATATTACAAAGGAACTTGAAGTCAAGCTAGTAGAATTCAAGTTGTGGGAGGATTGTTGGGATATGAAAGTCTTTGAAGTCATCAAAGTCTTGAAGATATGAAAGTCTTGTAAATTGCAAAATCTTGGAAGAAGTCAATCGACCAAAGTCTCGCTAAAGATAAAGTCAAAGTCTTGCAAGATAAAGTCAAAATCTTGCTAGGACGGAAGAACTGTTATATTCGTTTATGGAAAGTATTGTATTCCATGTTTAGATTACTTGTCGTACAAGGTTATCAATTGTAAACCGACTAGGATATCCTTGAGCCTATAAAAGGACTCCTAGATTGGCATTAGAGTGCGATTTCGGAAAAAGAGTTTTAGAGTTTACTGAATTAAGAGTTTAGAGAAAGTTCGAATATCTTAGAGTTGTATTAGAGTATCTGCATAATAAGCAGATTTAGAGTTTATTAATAAAGTTTTCTTCTTAGCTTTGTTAAGTAAATTCCTCGTACTTAATAAAGATTGCTCAGTGTTTCTTTGTTAATAACTTAGGATTTATCCGAGGTTATTAAACCTTAACAAGCTAGTTTAGTTTGATTAAAGTATATCGATCCAACAACGAGGATCAATAGTGGTATCATACGCCATCTAGTTGGGTGAAACACTTTTGTTTTTGAAGTTTTGCACTATACGCATGGGTTTTGCGTATACACTTCATACGATCAAAAGCTTTAATTTTTACATTTAAAAACTCAAGATTCTTGTGGTTTAAGGTTTATTTTGTGTTAAAGTTTAAGTGTTTGCATCAAGTTTCAAACTTTACGCGTGTAGATTTGTTTTCAAGCTTGGTTTATTTTGTGTACCTCTTGCTACACGTAAGGTGAAAAGTAGATTTGAATCGGCAAGTTTCATACTTTTGTGATATTTTGGTGATTTTGAAGCTGTTTCATTATAAAGATCAGGTTTACAAAACGTTTTTGGGAATCTAAATCAGTTTTGGTAAATTTGTTACTTCCTACGCCTTGTAATACCCTAGTTTTACTCGTAAGGATCTACTCATAAGTCATCCTACGCCTATCAGTTTCCTACGCCTAAGGTTTTCTGCATTTTCTCTTTGAAGTTGTTGGTTTACTCGGTGTTTTCTTGCTTGGATAAGCTGAAACACTTCGACTTGGATATCTTTTACACTTGGATAAGTGTAAAGGATTTTTAGGTAAAACCATAGTTTTACACATAAGCATAAAAGCTTCTGAGTAAACACTTTACGCCTAAGTTATTCTTACGCATAAGTTCATCTTACGCCTAAGGTAATCTTACGATAAGGTTCTTACTTCTAAGACTTTGGTTTACGCTAAGCCTAAGTTTTATCCAAAGTTTACGCGTGGCGATATTACGCCTAAGCTCTTTGTCTCACGCCGTAAGAAGGAATTACGCGTAAGCTATTGTCTACGTCTAAGATGCTTTCTACGCCTAAGTGAACTTCATCAATAAACTCAAGTTTCATTCGACTACAAAGATCCATCAACAACACAAGTTTTTCAAACTGCTTTATTTGGGGCCGTTTCTTCACCTAACAACTGACACAAACATAAATAGATTGTCTATTCGTCTAACACATGCGGATATAAATTCTAATTTTTTTTACCCATTTCATCTACTAATTGACCCAACCTAATCAAAATGATTTTTTGTATTTATAACATTTTTTCGTGTATGCTTGTTTTTCAATTTTATTGTTGAATGACAATATTTCATAGTAAGGATGTTAGTCATTTTCTGCCCAAGAAGAAACGGTATATATATTCTAAAACCTACTGTGGTCTATTGATATTTCAACGAAAATAATAAAATTTCAAATACATGCAAAAGGTATAATACTTCACTAAAAATGTTTTTAGTGAGATAATATACCTTTTAGTTTGTATTTTCAATTTTTCAAAGGAATCAAAAACACATGTAAATTAATGCAAAAACACAACTAATGGAGGTCATCTAAGAGACAACACAGAACCCCTACTAGTTTAGGAGGGTTATAATATTTTTACGTATGGATTAGATGACCTCTCGGGTTTTGTGATGGCTCATGGACCCAGTATAGGAATTCAGTGGTTATGTTTTTGCATGTCATGATTTTGATTGACCACAGTGCCGACATTTGGATATTAGAGTTTTATTTTCTTAGTGTTTAGTTGGAGGAGAAAATGGGCGGTGTTGATGGTATGTTTGAAAACACAAACCTTTTCTTTATCTAAACGGACCAAAATGACCAAAAACTAACCTCTAAAGCCAAACATATGTGTTTTTGTGTTTATGCATGTCTTGAACGGTATCGCTAAACGGACTAAGAAAAGACAAAGCGGAAGAAAAACGAGCACGAGATTGGTAAAGTGTGAAAAGTCGTGGCAGGGAGCAGTTTCTACACATTGATTCAAGATTGTGTTCCAAATTACTAAACACACCCTCAACTTAAACAATTTTCACCTTTGGTCCCAAATAACATTTACAAAGTTAGTCCAAAATTTAACTTTGTTTAAATTTTACTTAAAACATTTACATCTTTTTTCCCTAATAACATTAACAAAGTTAGCACAAAATCTACACGCGTATGATACCACCGTTAGGTCACCAAAATGTAACACAAGGATCAATAGTGGTATCATATGCCATCTAGTTGGGTGAAACACTTTTGTTTTTGAAGTTTTGCACTATACGCGTGGGTTTTGCGTCTACACTTTCATACGATCAAAAGCTTTGATTTTTACACTTAAAAACTCAAGATTCTTGTGGTTTAAGGTTTATTTTGTGTTAAAGTATAAGTTTTTTGCATCAACTTTCAAACTTTACGCGTGTAGATATATTTTCATGCTTGGTTTATTTTGTTTACCTCTTGCTACGCGTAAGGTGAAAAGTAGATTTGAATCATCAAGTTTCATACTTTTGTGATATTTTGGTGATTTTGAAGCTGTTTCATTATGAAAATCAGGTTTACAAAATGTTTTGGGCATATAAATCGGTTTTGGCAAATTTGTTACTTCAGCGCCTGTAATACCCTAGTTTTACTTGTAAGGATCTACTCATAAGTCATCCTCACGCCCATCGGTTTCCTCGCCTAAGGTTTTCTACATTTGGTCTTGGTCGTTGGTTTACTCGGTGTTTTCTTGCTTGGATAAGCCTGAATTGGTTATAGTGTTTTGGATTAGAAAAGATTAGTTTTTGAAGAGTTTCAAGGAAGCGGTTTGAGTCTCTAACTATTTTCGTGAATGTGGTTTGATGTGCAATTTGATCTGATCAAGGAAGTGATTTGTCAAGTTATTGGATGCAGTTTGTCTAGATTCATTTTATCGTAAGCGGATTGATTTAAGCGGTTTACTTAAGCGGTTTGACATAAGTGGTTTGACTTAAGCTATTTGACTTAAGCGGTTTGACTCAAGCGGTTTGTCTTTAGCAGTTTGACATAAGCGGTTTGACTCTAGCGGTTTGATATAAGCGATTTGATAAGAAGTGGTTTGAGTTAAACGGTTTCATAAAAAGCGGTTTGATTTAAGCGGTTTGTATTCCAGCGGTTTGACAATCCTGCAATTTGACCAATGCGATTTGAACATCGTGATTTGATCAAAAAGCGAGTTTTGAGTTTCTGGTTTGACTATTTGCGTTTTGACCACTTGCGGCTTGACCAAAGTTGACTTTTACATCAAAACTTCAAGCGGCCATAACTTTTGAACCAGTAACTCCGTTTTGGTGACATACCTATCAAAATATACGGAGCGGCCGAACCGGTGGGAACCGATTAGAACTAGTTAAGAACCGGATATTCGACCAAGAACCGGATAGAACCGATTAAGAAAATGCTATTTTGCCAATAACTGTTAGATCCGACTAAGAGCGCTATTCTGTTAGGATTTAGAAAATCCATAGTGAAGTGTCAGTCACCACAACTATTTTCTAGCGTATGTTAGCTCGTAGACATTATGTGATCTATTAGTTAGTTAGTTAGTTAGTTAGAGTAACACCTTGGAGGATGGACGGGTCTTTACCCACTGTATGCCTGATCCATAGCCCGACAAAGGGCGTATTATGTAAAACTATAAATACCCTCTACCTCCCAAGGTAGAGTGTTGGACGTGTCATTTCTTAATCTAAAGTTCTCTTTGTTTTTCTCTCACTTTCTCTCTCTATAAAGGATCCCATCTCCCACTTTCTCTCTCTAAGTTTCTTGCTAAGATTCGAACCATATAATTGATTTTTTGTGTGTTACAATAACCAATATCCAACATTGGTATCAAGATCCATGGTTAGATCATAAAGATTGGTTATTTGTGTGTTTTGTTGGTTCGAATTCTATACTCTAAAAGTGTTAAAGTTTGAATTTTGATAGTACTATTGTGTTTAGAATCATCATAAGTGCTTAGGTTTTGGTTTGGAAGGCTTAATTCATCTTGGTTATAGTGTTTTGGATTGGAAAAGTTTAGTTTTTGAAGAATTTCAAGGAAGCGGTCTGAGTCTCATACTATTTTCGCGTCTGTGATCGATGTCTTTTGGGTGCGATTTGATTTGATCAAGGAAGCGATTTGTCAAGTTATTGGATGTGGTTTGTCTAGATTCGTTGTATCGTAAGCGGTTTGACATAAGCTGTTTGACTCAAGCGGTTTGTCTTTAGCGGTTTGACATATACGGTTTGACTCAAATGGTTAGTCTTTAGTGGTTTGACATAAGCGGTTTGATTTAAGCGGTTTGACTCAAGCGGTTTGTCTTCAGCGGTTTAATAAGAAGCGGTTTGAGTTAAGCGGATTGATAAGAAGCGGTTTGTTAAAAATAGGTTTGATTTAAGCGGTATGTATTCCAGCGGTTTGACAATCCTATGATTTCACCAATGCAATTTAAACACTGCAATTAGATAAAAAAAAAAAGAAAAAAAAAACTGAGTTTTGACTTTTACAGTTTGACTATCTGCCTTTTGACCACTTGCCGCTTGACCAAAGTTGACTTTTTACGTCAAAACTTCAAACGGCCATAACTTTTGAACCGTAACACCATTTTCAGCGAAATACTGTCAAAATAGCGGAGCAGATGCGAACCAATGAAAGCGATTAGAACTAGTTAAGAACCGGATATTCCAACCAACAACCATTTATAACCAGTTAAGAAAATGCTATTTTAACCAAGAACCAGTTAGATCCAGCTAAGAACTGCCTATTCTTGTTAGGATTTAGAAAATACGTAGTGAAGTATCGGTCACCACAACTATTGCCTAGCATATCTTAGCTCACAGGCATTACGTTATCTACTAGTTAGTTAGTTAGTTAGAAAAACACCTTGGAGGACGGACGGGTCTTTACTCTTGTATGCACGATCCACGCCCGACAGAGGGCATAT
Source organism: Chrysanthemum lavandulifolium (assembly GCA_022545495.1). Lineage (NCBI taxonomy): Eukaryota > Viridiplantae > Streptophyta > Magnoliopsida > Asterales > Asteraceae > Chrysanthemum > Chrysanthemum lavandulifolium. The sequence goes on from CM040245.1 coordinate 404,362, forward strand.
TATGTAAAACAATAAATACCCTCTACCTCCCAATGTAGAGGGTTGGATGTTCATTTCTAAATCTAACCTTCTCTTTGTTTTTCTCACTTTCTCTCTAGAAAGGATCGCATCTCCCACTTTCTCTCTAAGTTTCTTGCTAAGATTCAAACCATATAATTGATTGTTTGTGTTACAATAACCAATATCAACAATTGGTATCAAGAGCCACGGTTAGATCATAAAGATTGGTTATTTGTGTGTTTTGTTGGTTCGAATTCTATACCCTAAAAGTGTTAAAGTTTTAATTTTGATAGTATTTTTGTGTTTAGAATCATCATAAGTGCTTAGGTTTTGATTGGGAAGGCTTAATTCATCTTGGTTATAGTGTTTTGGATTGGAGAAGTTTAGTTTTTGATGAGTTTCAAGGAAGCGGTTTGAATCTCATACTATTTTCGCGTATGCGGTTTGATGTCATTTCGGTGCGATTTGATCTGATTAAGAAAGCTATTTATCAAGTTATTGGATGCGGTTTGTCTAGATTCGTTGTATCGGAAGCGGTTTTACTTATGGGGTTTGACTTAAGCGGTTTACGTAAGCGGTTTGACATAAGCGGTTTGACTTAAGCGGTTTGATTTAAGCGGTTTGACTCAAGCGGTTTGTCTTTAGGGGTTTGACATAGCGGTTTGACTTAAGCGGCTTGACTCAATCGGTTTCTCTTCAGCGGTTTGATCTAAGAGGTTTGATAAGAAGCGGTTTGATAAAAAGCGGTTTCATTTAAGCGGTTTCTATTCCAGCGGTTTGACAATCCTGCGACTTGACCAATGCGATTTGAACACTGCGATTTGATCAAAAAAATTGAGTTTTGACTTTGACGGTTTGACTATTAGCGTTTTGACCACTTGCGGCTTGACCAAAGTTGACTTTTTACGTCAAAACTTCAAACGACCATAACTTTTAAACCATAACTCCGTTTTCAACGAAATACATCAAAATGACCGAAATAGCTCGAACCAAGTAGGAACCAGTTAGAACTAGTTATGAACCGGATATTCCGGCCAAGATCGGTAAGAACCGGCTAAGAAAATGCTATTTTGGCCAAGAACCGTTAGATCCGCTAGAACGCCTATTCTGTTAGGATTTAGAAATTCCATAATGAAGTGTCGGTCACCACAACTATTGTCTAGCATATGTTAGCTCGTAGACATTACGTTATCTATTAGTTAGTTAGTTAGTTAGTTAGAGTAACACCGTGGAGGACGGACGGGTCTTCACCCACTGTATGACTGATCCACAGCCCGACAAAGGGCGTATTATGTAGAACAATAAATACCCTCTACCTCCCAAGGTAGAGGGTTAGACGTCTCATGTCTTAATCTAATATTTTCTTTATTTTTCTCTCGCTTTCTCTCTAGAAAGGATTACATCTCCTACTTTCTCTCTCTAAGTTTCTTGCTAAATTCGAACCATATAATTGATTATTTGTGTGTTACAATAACCAATATCCAACAATTGGTATCAAGAGCTATGGTTAGATCATAAAGATTAGTTATTTGTGTGTTTTGTTGGTTCGAATTGTATACCCTAAAAGTGTTAAAGTTTAAATTTTGATAGTATTTTTGTGTTTAGAATCATCATAAGTGCTTAGGTTTTGATTGGGAAGGCTTCATTCATCTTGGTTATAGTGTTTTGGATTGGAAAAGTTTAGTTTTTGAAGAGTTTCAAGGAAGCGGTTTGAGTCTCATACTATTTTTGCGTATGCGGTTTGATGTCATTTCAGTGCGATTTGATCTGATCAAGGAATCGATTTATCAAGTTATTGGATGTGGTTCGTCCAGATTCGTTGTATCGGAAGCGGTTTGACTTAAGGGGTTTGACTTAAGCAGTTTACGTAAGCGGTTTGACATAAGCGGTTTGACTTAAGCGGTTTGATTTAAGCGGTTTGACTCAAGCGGTTTGTCTTTAGCGGTTTGACATAGCGGTTTGACTTAAGCGGCTTGACTCGATCGGTTTCTCTTGTTGGTTTGATCTAAGCGGTTTGATAAGAAGCGGTTTGATAAGCGATTTGATAAGCGGTTTCAGTTAAGCGGTTTCTATTCCAGGGGTTTGACAATCCTGCGATTTGACCAATGCGATTTGAACACTGCGATTTGATCAAAAAGACTGAGTTTTGACTTTGACGGTTTGACTATTTGCGTTTTGACCACTTGCGGCTTGACCAAAATTGACTTTTTACGTCAAAACTTCAAACGACCATAACTTTTAAACCATAACTCCGTTTTCAACGAAATACCTGTCAAAATGACCGAAATAGCCTGAACCAGTAGGAACCAGTTAGAACTAGTTATGAACCAGTTATTCCAGTGAAGAACCAGTAAGAACCAACTAAGAAAATGCTATTTTGGCCAAGAACAAGTTAGATCCGGCTAAGCGCCACTATATGCGATCCGCGACCGAGGCGGGCGTATGTAAAACTATAAATACCTCTACCTCCCAAGGTAGAGGGTTGAACATTCATTTCTTAATCTAACTTTCTCTTTGTTTTTCTCTCACTTTCTCTCTCTAGAAAGGATCCCATCTCCTACTTTCTCTCTCTAAGTTTCTTGCTAAGATTCGAACCATATAATTGATTGTTTGTGTGTTACAATAACCAATATCCAACAATTGGTATCAAGGGCCATGGTTAGATCATAAAGATTGGTTATTTGTGTGTTTTGTTTGTTCGAATTCTATACCCTAAAAGTGTTAAAGATTAAATTTTGAGAGTACTTTTTGTTTAGAATCATCATAAGTGCTTTGGTTTTGGTTTGGAAGGCTTAATTCATCTTGGTTATAGTCTTTTGGATTGGAAAAGTTTAGTTTTTGAAGAGTTTCAAGCAAGCGGTTGAGTCTCGTACTATTTTCGTGTATCCGGTTTGATGTCATTTGGGTGCGATTTGATCTGATCAAGGATGTGATTTGTCACGGTTTTGGATGCAGTTTGTTTAGATTCGTTGTATCGGAAGCGGTTTGACTTAAGGGGTTTGACTTAAGCGGTTTACGTAAGTGGTTTGACATAAGCGGTATGACTTAAGCTATTTGACTCAAGCGGTTTGTCTTTAGTGGTTTGACATAAGCGGCTTGACCCAATCAGTTTGTCTTCAGCGGTTTGATCTAAGCGGTTTGATAAGAAGCGGTTTGAGTTAAGCGGTTTGATAAGAAGCGGTTTGATAAAAAGCCCTCTGCCGAGCTGTGGATCAAGCATACAGTAGGTAAAGACCCGTCCGTCCTCCAAGGTGTTTTTCTAACTAACTAACTAACTAGTAGATAACGTAATGACTATGAGCTAACATATGCTAGACAATAGTTGTGGTTACCGACAAGTCACTATGGATTTTCTAAATCCTAACAGGAATAGGCAGTTCTTAGCTGGATCTAACTGGTTCTACCATCACTTCCACCAAAAGTCACATTGCCTCCTTCAATAGGAACAAATTGTGCATCATATCTCTATTCCATACATGCTTCTTGAACAACCACTATCAACAATACCAATATCTTTATGCTTAAGAGGATGATCCTATAGTAACAAAAATATATACAAAGAATGTTAGTATACAAAGGGCTCAAGTCATTGCGACTTGAACACCTTGTGGATCATAAGATTTAGGTCTAGCGGATGAGAAAGATCCACCATTGTTCTTGGGTTTCCATTGAAATTTAGGTCCTTATTATTCCAAGAACAACTCTTTGAGGACTTGACAACGATACCCCAACATCCTTTCCCATCATTCATAGAGTCAACATATGCGGGCCAATAACCATGTTTAAAGTATGGGCTAGTAGGTTGCATAAGGTCTATCGGTGATCTCCTCCAAGGAGAGTCGGTATTAGTTGCTTGTGGGACATAAGGTGGAATATTATTAACATTGGTCCACAGGTCTAGGTTTCTACGAGTAGCACATACACCCAATCTTTGCTCATAGAAATCACAATCCTTAATTAAATGAAATTTACTTCCACATACAAAACATGTCTTCCTTTTGGAAGATTTATTCAACAAAGAAGATGTTCTATTACATGTAAGTACTTAAACCGAAACATTAAAGGAATTGTTTTAACATAATTATTATGCAAAGATTTAAAGGACAAGTCTTTAGAGGAAGCAGTCTTGGAAGTTGATTCCTCGGCCACTACCCTAGAAGGCTTGTAGATAGACTTGGGTGTAGGCTTGGGTGTGAAGCTTAGGTGAAGGCTCGGTGAGGGCTTGGGAAGGTCGACTTATCACTTGAATCACGGTGGCATGAGAAGTAGACCCTTGATCCGATGAATTGTCCTTTGTCGAGCAAGAGAAAAGTCATTAGATGAAGTATCGAGTGCGGCAAGTCTTTTGACTTTTCCATACGGATGGTGTGATCCATCAAAGTCAGCGATAATGGGCGGTCGGTGGGCATGAATTAACCTCTAATAGGTCGAGGGACGGCATGCAAATCACCTTCTTTAACAAAATTTGCTAAGCTGTTGGGTGTAGATTTCGCCCATCATTCTTAGCTTCGATCCTACATACTTTTGAAAACCTAAACCTATTCGAGAGGTCATTTGCCGACTACTATAGATTTCTCTAGCTAGATTGTCACACGATATTAGCCATTGTTTATGTCTAGCTATTTCCTCACTAGTTTCTCTTTAAGCTCTAGGTTCTCGACAATAGCATCGACTTTTTCCTTTTCGGTCGTTTTAAGTTAATGTCGCAATATCTAGATCAAATCGTAACCCTTTATCTTTTCTTCATAAGCTATCGATTCTTTTGAAACCATACCTTTTGTCTTTCTAATGTTTTTAACGATAGTTTATAAGCTTCATTATCAACATAATTAGAATCGAATTTTCAAAATCAAGGTTCTCAAAATCAAGGAATTATAATCAAAACCGATTCCAAGCTCCATGACAAACTTTTCAAGCTCGACCCCTCGAGCTTCCATTGACATTGTTAGTTACATCAAAAACAATGAAGCTAAGATGGTGTCCATGCAAAATCAGATTACCTCTATGAAAAATGATTTTACATCTGAGATTAGAGCTACTAGTAACAAGATTGATCAGCAAAAAAGCAAGATTGATAGCGTGCTTGCCATTCTCGTGAGTCAAAATAATCAAGCTTCAACTTCAGGATCTCTTCCAAGTAATACCATTCCCAACCCTAAGGGAGAGTTGAATGCTATTACCACTCGTAGTGGTAAATCATATGATGGACCCTCGATTCCTAGTCCTTCTCCGTTGAAGGATGTAGAGCGAAAACCGAGTATCAAAGGGCGAGGTGCATATCTCAAGCCAAGTACCGCACAAGTCAACCGAAGTTGTCCTACCTCCAGTTACGGAACCCGTTGTTCGATGACCAATTCTAAGCCTTCACTTCCTTATCCTTTAAGGCTTAATGATCAAAAGGCCATGACAAAACTAATCAACAAATGGAGATGAATTAAGCCTTCCGATCAAAACCTAAGCACTTATGATGATTCTAAACACAAAAATACTATCAAAATTTTAACTTTAACACTTTTAGGGTATACAATTTGAACCAACAAAACACACAAATAACCAATCTTTATGATCTAACCATGGCTCTTGATACCAATTGTTGGATATTGGTTATTGTAACACACAAACAATCAATTATATTGTTAGAATTTAGCAAGAAACTTAGAGAGAGAAAGTGGGAGATGGAATCCTTTCTAGAGATAAAGTGAGAGAAAAACAAAGAGAATGTTAGATTAAGAAATGACCGTCCAACCTCTACCTTGGGAGGTAGAGGTATTTATAGTTCTACATGTCGCCATGTGTCGGGTGTGGATCCGTCATACAGTGGGTGAAGACCCATCCGTCCTCCACGGTGTTACTCTAACTAACTAACTAATAGATAACGTAATGTCTACGAGCTAACATATGCTAGACAATAGTTGTGGTGACCGACACTTGACTATGAATTTTCTAAATCCTAACAGAAATAGGCAGTTCTTAGCCGGATCTAACTGGTTCTTGGCAAAAATAGCATTTTCTTAGCTGGTTCTTACTAGTTCTTGGCGGAATATACGGTTCATAACTAGTTCTAGCGGTTCTCTTTGGATCGAGCTATTTCGGTCATTTTCACGGTATTTCGTTGAAAGCGGAGTTATGGTTTAAAGTTATGGTGGTTTGAAGTTTTGACGTAAAAGTCAACTTTGGTCGAGCATGATGGTCAAAACACAAATAGTCAAACCGTAAAAGTCGAACTCGGTTTTTGATAAAATCGCGATATTCAAATCGCATTGGTCAAATCGCGGGCTTGTCGAACCATTTGGAATAGAAACCGCTTAAATCAAACGCTTTTTATCAAACCGCTTCTTATCAAACCGCTTTATCAAACCGCTTAGATCAAACCGTCAAGAGAAACCGATTGAGTCAAGCCGCTTAAGTCAAACCGCTATGTCAAACCGCTAAAGACAAACCGCTTGAGCCAAACCGCTTAAATCAAACCGCTTAAGTCAAACCGCTTATGTCAAACAGCTAAAGACAAACCGCTTGAGTTAAACAACTTATTTCAAACTGCTTACGAATCTAGACAAACCACATCCAATAACTTGACAAATCGCTTCCTTGATCGGATCAAATCGCACCCAAATGACATCAAGCTGCGTACGAAAATAGTACGACTCGGACGCTTCATGAAACTCTTCAAAACCAATCTTTTCTAATCCAAAACACTATAACCAAGATGAATGTGTAAACATCTTAAAGAAAAGAAGAATATTACACTGAAACGACAGGCAAGCGGGCAACAAGCTGCGCCGCTAGCCCTTTTTGAATTGCAAAACTTATGATGATTCTAAACATAAAAGTACTATGAAAATTCAAACTTTAACACTTTTTGGGTATAGAATTTGAACCAACAAAACACACAAATAACCAATCTTTATGATTTAACCATGGCTCTTGATACGAATTGTTGGATATTGGTTATTGTAACACACAAACAATCAATTATATGGTTTGAATCTTAGCAAGAAACTTAGAGAGAGAAAGTGGGAGATGCGATCCTTTCTAGAGAGAAGTGAGAGAAACACAAAGAGAAGGTTAGATTTAGAAATGAAACATTCAACCTCTACCTTGGGAGGTAGAGGTATTTATAGTTTTACATAATATGCCCTCTGTCAGGCGTGGATCGAGCATCTGATGAGGTAAAGACCCGTCCGTTCTCCAAGGTATTTTCTAACTAATTAACTAACTAGTAGATAACGTAATGCACGTGAGCTAACATATGCTAGACAATAGTTGTGGTTTCAGACAATTCTATGGATTTTCTAATTCCTAACGAGAATAGGCGCTTCTTAGCTAGTTCTAACTGTTCTAATGGTTGAGGCTTGTTCGGTCATTTTGACACGTATTTATTTGAAAGGATTCACGGTTCAAAAGTTACGGCCGTTTGAAGTTTTGACGTAAAAAGTCAACTTTGGTCAAGCCGCAAGTGGTCAAAGGCAAATAGTCGAACCGTAAAAGTACATACCGCTTAAATCAAACCTCTTTTTATCAAACCGCTTATTATCAATTCGCTTAACTCAAACCGCTTCTTATCAAACCGCTGAAGTCAAACCGCTTGAGTCGAACAGCTTAAATCAAACCGCTTATGTCAAACCGCTAAAGACTAACCATTTGAGTCAAACCGCTTATGTCAAACCGCTAAAGACAAACCGCTTGAGTCAAATAGCTTATGTCAAACCGCTTACGATACAACGAATCTGAGACAAACCACATCAATAACTTGACAAATCGCTTCCTTGATCGGATCAAATCGCACCCAAATGACATCAAACTGGGTGCGAAAATAGTACGGACTCGGACCGCTTCTTGAAACTCTTCAAAAACTAAACTTTTCCAATCCAAAACACTATAACGAAGATGAATTAAGCCTTCCAAACCAAAACCTAAGCACTTATGATGATTCTAAACACAAAGGTACTATCAAAATTCAAACTTTAACACTTTTAGGGTATAAATTGAACCAACAAAACACACAAATGACCAATCTTTATGATCTAACCATGGCTCTTGATACCAATTGTTCGATATTGGTTATTGTAACATACAAACAATCAATTATATGGTTCGAATCTTAGCAAGAAACTTAGAGAGAAAGTGGGAGATGGGATCCCTTAGAGAGAGAAAGTGAGAGAAAACAAAGAGAACGTTAGATTAAGAAATGAAACATCAACCCTACCTTGGGAGGTAGAGGGTATTTATAGTTTACATAATCGCCTACGCCGGGCTTTGGATCGAGAATCTGGTGGCTAAAGACTTGTCCATCCTCCAAGGTGTTACTCTAACTAACTAACTAACTAACTAACTAACTAACTAATAGATCACTTAATGTCTACGAGCTAACCGACGCTAGAAAATAGTTGTGGTGACCGACATTTCACTATGGATTTATAAATCCTAACAGGAATAGGTAGTTCTAAGCTAGATCTAACTGGTTCTTGGTTAAAATAGCATTTTATTAGCGGTTATAAGCGGTTCTTGGTGGAATATCGGTTCTTAACTAGTTCTATTTGGTTCCCACGGTTCAGTCGTTCGGTTATTTTGACAGTATTTTCTTTGAAACGCAGATTCTGGTTCAAAAGTTATGGCCGTTTGAAGTTTTGACATAAAAAGTCAACTTTGGTCCAGCCGCAAGTGGTCAAAACGGAAATAGTCAAACCGTAAAATTCAAAACTCAGTTTTTTTTTTTTTTTTTTTTTTTCCTATCTAATTGCAGTGTTTAAATCGCATTGGTCAAATCACAGGATTGTCAAACCGCTGGAATACATACCGCTTAAATCAAACCTATTTAACTCAAACCGCTTCTTATCAAACCGCCGAGGACAAACCGCTTGAGTCAAACCGCTTAAATCAAACTGCTTATGTCAAACCACTAAAGACTAACCGTTTGAGTCAAACCACTTATGTCAAACCGCTAAAGACAAACCGCTTGAGTCAAACAACTTATTTCAAACCGCTTACGATAAAACGAATCTAGACATACCACATCCAATAACTTGACAAATCGCTTCCTTGATCAGATCAAATTGCACCCAAATGACATCAAACTGCGTACACGAAAATAGTACGAGACTCAGACCGCTTCCTTGAAACTCTTCAAAAACTAAACTTTTCTAATCCAAAACACTATAACCAAGATGAATTAAGCCTTCCAAACCAAAACCTAAGCACTTATGATGATTCTAAACACAAAAGTACACATATAAGCCCCGCAAAAGTCATAACAAGCACGGAAATTACATACTAGCACCTCACATGGGGTGTTTGGATACTCACATCTCTCTCGGGTGTATATATGAAATATAACAAATAGGAAATGAAAGATAAACACTCATTAACCGGTCTAGTACATAGATTACCATAGGCTTGAGAATAGATCAAACCTCCATCGCTTTGGCGTAAGCACCTAGGAAAGACTATCAAAGAGGTCTTTTAAAGGGTTGTAATGTTAGGCTTACGGTAGGAAATAAAGGGTTTGGTGGGATAGGCTTTTAGTGGTGGCAAGTCAAAAATCTCTATGTTAAATGCATATGAAGAATGGCGTTGCTAAGCCAAGACTCGACACTCTAAACTCTAGATAAGCGAAATAAATAAACATAAATTCAAAGGATAGATGTAGGATGGTAGCCCGTATGTTTTTTTCATACACTTTTACTCTACCATCCTCTAAGATAACATCAAAATACTAGGGATTTATAGACATATCCCTACACTTGAGTTTTTAATAATCTAACACTAATTTGACCCGAATTGAAAAGATCAAAACACTGGGGTACATTATTATGTAAACAAAGGGAATTTGAATTTTAACGTTCCTTTCCGTCATTTCATAAACTTTAACTTTTCCCATGAATCCCAATCGTCCCAGCGTATACAAAAGGATATGACTCGACTTAGCAACTTATGCAAGCAACTAGATAATTGAACTAAGGGTTTAGGGTGATAACAAACAATTGCACTAAAAGTGAGTGCATAAGGGGTAGGCTATAAGCTTGTATAAGCTTATTAGAAGCGAAAATGAGATGTTTGAAGCTTGTATACAAGACTTAGACTTGGAAATTTACAACAAGATGGACATAAGCGAGAATTGTAACAATAAACCGAAATTGGTACTTGGAATGAATTTCAATACATTTAAATACTTAAAGTTGATACAATTTAACAAAAGGTTCGGGTTTCATCTTGAACTAAAGCTTTTAGATACAAAGCGACATTAAAGAAAAAATAAAAACTAGCGACTCTCCTTTTCTAGCGCCATTTGCCTTTTTATATATCGAACTCATTCTCTCTCTCTCCGATGAATTCCGCTGAATCCTCGACCATTGGATGGCTTTAATATGATCTTGGCCCTTCAAACGGATTTTGGCGCCAAATCTTGCTTTTGACAATTGAGGTTGAGTGAGGAGGTTAGGGTTGCATTAAATGAAGTTTGGATGTTAGTTGGAGGTGGGGGGACATGGTGGAGTGGAATGGAGGAGGGGGGATGGGAGTTGGATTAGTTGCAGAGAAAGCAGTTGAGATGGTGAGACTTTGGCGCCATGGTGGTTTGACCAGACATTTGACCCAAGGGTTAATAATAGAAGGGGGGTCACAATGCAATTTGACAGGGGGTCCAAGGTTAGGCAGGGGGTCCAAAATAGGTTTAAGGTTTAATAATTAGAGGGACTTGTTATGTAATTTCTGAAAAATCAAGGGCCAAGGCTGCCAATTCTGAAAAGTTATTCCAAGGGACCACAAGTGACAACCTTCAAAAGTATAAGGACCAAACTTGCCATTTTGCCATTTTCCAAGGGCCATTTCTGCCAATTTTCAAAGTTGAAGGACTAAACTTGTAATTTTCTCAAACTTTTTATATTTTTCACCAAAGGACTAAATTTGACAACTTTTGATTTTAAAAGGACCTTTGGTGACTTTTCTTTGAAATTTTGACTCGGGGACTATTTTTGACAATTTTGAAACTTGGGGACTAAAGCGCAATTTTTGCAAATTTGATATGTTTTCATCGATTTTGATATTTTTGCATTTAAAACACATAAAACAACGATTTGTGATATTTTCATCATTTTGATGCATTTTGAGTGTTTTCGGATGATTTTGGGTTTATATTGTACAAAATGATGAGTATTCTGCACTCATACATCCCCACTAAAACATTGCTAGTCCTAGCAATCTTTTGAGAAAACTTAATGGTTGAATCTCTTTACCAAAAGCCATTACTTACGGGTAGCCAAATGTTTGGTTCAAGTAAGAACTATGGTACTTTGATAACCATATGATTTTGAGCAAACCACCGACTTCAAACGGTTTGATTTGTCTTTACGAAGCCGTTTGGTTACGGACTAGCCAACTCTTAGATAAATTATCAATATTATCTTTGGTGAGTCGATTACCAATTATGGTTTTCCACGCCTTTACCACAAGCCATAAACTTGCGACTAGCCAACTCTTCACTTTTAAGGATATGGTGAAATGAATACCATACAATTTTGGGCAAATTGCAAGCCGTCAACGGATTTGAGATATATTTACCAAGAGCCGTTTGCTCTGGATTAGCCAATCCTTTTGTTTATTAGACATGGCGGATGATAACCAATAGGCGAGTAAGTGTAGAACACTTACTCCAAAAAAAATTTTTTTTTGGCAAAAACGGGGAATTAGGCGGTATAATTACATGATAAAATTAGTGAGAATTCTCCCCACACTTAGAAATGAATATTGCCCTCAATATTCAAAGTACCGGCGGTTATGCGAAACAAAAAACGTAAAGGAAATACTACGACCATTATTTAGAAAGAAGATTTTTTTTTTTTTTTTTTTGAATTTGAAACATTTTATATACAAAACATGTGGGGCAACCCCCACACTAGGGTGGTAGAAAGATAGAAAGAAGAAGTTGACTGTCAAGTTTTATCACACAAGCTAGCCACTTGTGAATGACTAACCGTAACAAACTTAAGAGCATTTCGAAATATGGGTGACAACCCGTATGGCATACTCTTGTTTTTGATTCTGAGTCGCTAGCTTGACTCGATCCCGCATTCATTGGTTCATGGGGAAAGTTTGTAAGTCCGGGACAACCACGGGGAATGTCCTCTCCAAAGTAATGCTTCACTCGATGACCATTCACTTTAAAATTAGGACCATCGGGTTGAGATAACTCAATGGTACCATAAGGATAAACCTTAGCGATGGTAAATGGTCTGACCGGTGAGTTTTAATTTTCAGAAAATCTTCAATCTTGAGTTGAAAAGAAGGACTCGATCACCGGCGTTGAAAACGCGGTTTTGATTTTGAGTCATGAATCTTCTTTGTCTTTTGTTTATAGATCAAAGAGTTCTCGTAAGCTTGATCACGGAGTTCATTTAGTTCATTCATTTGAACTTTCCGATGATCACCGGTATCTGAATATCGAAATTAGCATGCTTCAGGCCCGGTATGCCTTGTGCTCGAGCTCAATGGCGGATGACATGCCTTCCGTTTGACCACTTGGGTGGACCAAATTTGACTTTTTCGTCAAAACTTCAAGCGGCCATAACTTTTAAACCGTAACTCCGTTTTCGGCAAAATACTGTCAAAATAACCGAACACTGAACGGTGAGAAGCAGTTAGAACTAGTTAAGAACCGGATATTCCAGCCAAGAACCAGTTATAACCAATTAAGAAAATGCTATTTTAACCAAGAACCAGTTAGATCCAGCTAAGAACTGCCTATTCCTGTTAGGATTTAGAAATCCATATTGAAGTGTCGGTTACCACAACTATTTTCTAGCGTATGTTAGCTCGTAGACATTAAGTGATCTATTAGTTAGTTAGTTAGTTAGTTAGTTAGTTAGAGTAACACCTTGGAGGATGGACAAGTCTTTACCCACTGTATGCCTGATCCACAGCCCGACAGAGGGCGTATTATGTAAAACTATAAATACCCTCTACCTCCCAAGGTAGAGGGTTGGATGTTTCATTTCTTAATCTAACGTTCTCTTTGTTTTTCTCTTAGTTTCTCTCTCTATAAGGGATCCCATCTCCCACTTTCTCTCTCTAAGTTTCTTGCTAAGATTCGAACCATATAATTGATTGTTTGTGTGTTACAATAACCAATATCCCACAATTGGTATCAAGAGCCATGGTTAGATCATAAAGATTGGTTATTTGTGTGTTTTGTTGGTTCGAATTCTATACCCTAAAAGTGTTAAAGTTTGAATTTTGATAGTACCTTTGTGTTTAGAATCATCATAAGTGCTTAGGTTTTGGTTTGGAAGGCTTAATTCATCTTGGTTATAGTGTTTTGGATTAGAAAAGTTTAGTTTTTGAAGAGTTTCAAGGAAGCGGCCTGAGTCTCGTACTATTTTCGTGTACGCAGTTTGATGTCATTTGGGTGCGATTTGATCTGATCAAGGAAGCAATTTGTCAAGTTATTGGATGTAGTTTGTCTAGATTCGTTGTATCGTAAGCGGTTTGAAATAAGCTGTTTGACTCAAGCGGTTTGTCTTTAGCGGTTTGACAAAAGCGGTTTGACTCAACAGTTAGTCTTTAGTGGTTTGACATAAGCGGTTTGACTCAGCGGTTTGTCTTGACGGTTTGATAAGCGGTTTGAGTTAAATAGGTTTGATTTAAGCGGTATGTATTCGGCGGTTTGACAATCACCGTGATTTGACCAATGCGATTTAAACAACGCAATTAGATAAAAAAAATAAAAAATAAAAATAAAAAACACGAGTTTTGAATTATACGGTTTGACTATTTCGTTTTGACCACTGCGGCTAGACCAAAGTTGACTTTTACGTCAAAACTTCAAACGGCCATAACTTTTGAACCGTAACTCCGTTTTCGACAAAATACACATCAAAATAACAGGAACAGCTGAACCGATGGGAACCAAATAGAACTAGTTAAGAACCATATAATTGATTGTTTGTGTGTTACAATAACCAATATCCAACAGTTGGAATCAAGAGCGATGGTTAGATCATAAAGATTGGTTATTTGTGTGTTTTGTTGGTTTGAATTCTATTCCCTAAAAGTGTTAAAGTTTGACTTTTGATAGTACTTTTGTGTTTAGAATAATCATAAGTGCTTAGGTTTTGGTTTGGAAGGCTTAATTCATCTTGGTTATAGTGTTTTGTATTGGAAAAGTTTAGTTTTGAAGAGTTTCAAGGAAGCGGTGCGAGTCTCGTACTATTTTCGTGTCTGCGGTTTGATGTCATTTGGGTGCGATTTGATCGATCAAGAAGCGATTTGTCAAGTTATTGGATGTGGTTTGTCAAGATTTGTTGTATCGTAAGCGGTTTGACATAAGTTGTTTGACTCAGCGGTTTGACATAAGCGGTTTGACTCAACGGTTAGTCTTTAGTGGTTTGACATAAGCGGTTTGATTTAAGCGGTTTGACTCAGCGGTTTGTCTTGACGGTTTGATCTAAGCGGTTTGATAAGCGCGGTTTGAGTTAAGCGTTTTATAAGCGGTTTGATAAAGAGGTTTGATTTAAGCGGTATGTATTCGGTGGTTTGACAATCACGTGATTTGACCATTGCGATTTACACGCAATTAGATAAAAAAAAAAAAAAAAGCGAGTTTTAACTTTTATGGTTTGACTCTTTGCGTTTTGACCACTTGCGGCTTGACCAAAGTTGACTTTTACGTCAAAACTTAAAAGCGCGAGAACTTTTGAACCGTAACTCCGTTTTCGACAAAATACATCAAAATAGTGGAGCAACTGAACTAGTAGAACCGATTAGAACTAGTTAAGAACCGGATATTCCGACCAAGAACCGAGTTATAACCATTTAAGAAAATATTATTTTACCAAGAACCGGTTAGATCCGACTAAGCGCCTATTCTGTTAGGATTTAGAAAATACATAGTGAAGTGTCGGTCGCACAACTATTGTCTAGCATATGTTAGCTCGTAGTCATTACATTATCTACTAGTTAGTTAGTTAGAAAAACACCTTGGAGGACGGACGGTCTTTACTCTTGTATGCGATCCAGCATTCAACGAGAGGGCATATTATGTAAAACTAAAATACCCTCTACCTCCCAGTGAGGGTTGGATGTTCATTTCTAAATCTAAACTTCTCTTTGTTTTGTCTTCATAGCATATGTTAGCTCGTAGACATTCGTTATCTATTAGTTAGTTAGTTAGTTAGAAAACACCGTGGAGGACGGACGGTCTTCACCCATGTATGGTGATTTGTCTCTATTAGTTAGTATGCTTGATTTGTCTAAATATCTCACTATCACCAACAACGTAATCTCCATAACCCATAATAGCACCGAAATGATCATTACGAATCTAATAGTCGATGAATTTGCTCACGAAGTTCATGAGCGCGACCGGTTTCGATCGTATGCTTGGAACGACTGAGTCCGGTACCACGAGAATGATTTGAGCGATCTGCGGTTGAACACGACAAGAATGGATAAGCTGGATAATTGGGATCCCCATGCAAGAATGGGTTCCATTTGGTTAGTTACAATGGTTGGAACACTCGCATCGAAATAGAAGCATTCATATCGAAAGTGAGGCAATGGAATCATTGTGAATAGATGCGATACTAGTGTACTGTATTAGCCACATTCACGGTGTGATCACTTCTTAGGGAATAGTTCTACCGGTGGCATCCATTTTCTAGTGGTCATTATCGATTAGTCTTATGACCAGCGGTATCCAATAAAGCCTATTTTCTTGAATGTTCTTCCTGTGGGTTTCCACTTTGTTTCTAACTTTCTTTCATTTTGCCTTTTAGCCTTCTTAACATGAATTTTAGCATTAACAATATTAACTGGACAATTAACATCATTAGGCGAACATTAACACCACATTCATGATTAGAAAGCGAATTCAAGCGACATCGGTACAAGGTTTGCAAATAGTATCGAAATCGAATTAATTACGATGCGCCTATGGCTAATACTAGAATTAACACGATTCGTTTTATTCAATTCAAGCTTAAAGTTCCTAGATTGTTCTTCTACTCTCTTCCAGTGCACATGAGATTGGATATACTCAATAAGACTCCAACCTAGAAGATTAACAAGACACCATTTTTATGGAAAGTGATGAATCACATTAAGACTTATAATGAAGTTCTGAATTTGTTAAACTACTTGTAAAGTGGGTTGTAACAAACTAATGTCAGGAAGCGTAAATGTTTTTGTAATATCCCCAAAGAGAAAAATGTATTGTTGCTCTACTTGCTAAACTATTTAAAGGTAATCTTTAAATTGTTAAAAGGCAAGTGGGAGTTTTGTTTAGATCTTGAAAGATTAAATTACAAAATACATAATCTTCTAAAATGCACTAGCAAAGATCATGGTGAGGCTAAACATGTAAATGATAGACCTCAATATGATGAAATTATCATTCATAGATCCGAAAGAATATCTCAGATATTTAATATGCTGAGAAATATGAGTTCTGGGATCATGGTGAGCCTGATAATCATAATGATGAATTTACCAAATGTTGAATTGTGGTAAATCAATCATACTATGAATGTTGAGATGCTGTCCATAAAGATAATCAACTTTGGAAACTTGGTTTATCTTAATGAAGATGATTTTCTTAAAAGGATGGAAACCCTAGTGGTTTAAATCTTTGTGTAGAAATCATATGGACAATATTGTACACGTATTTAATGTATGTCTATTGATAATAATATTAATCATACTTAAGCAATTAACTATGATTGAATATTCTTTCCTAGACACATTAAATAGAAGTATAAAGATTATAATTGTCAAACTTAGTTTCATTGATATGAAATTTTGACAATGAATATCAAAACTCTTTGTTTTGGAATTACTTTTCGAGGGCGATAAGTAATGCAAAGGAGTTTTATAAATTCAAATAATCTTTGAATATACAGATCGCAAGAATTCATGAATGGATATATGCAAGCATCTAGGAGATGATTCTTATGTTTAAAATTAAATCCATGTTTGATTTAATAATTAAAATAAGATTGCTCATAAGTATTCCAGAAAGCTAGTGGGAGTATTATTTTTATTTTTTTAAATCTTATATGTTGTATGGGCAACTACATTCCACCTAAATTAAGTTTTAGTTGGGAATGAAACTTCGTTTTTAAGATTTAGAAATAAGACATACAACCTTAGAATATATGTTTATTACTATAAACATATGCGGTAAATAAATGAGTCTAATAGAACATGATGGATCATCTTATGGGTGGAGGCCCCAACAAATGTTGTGTGACTAGCAGTGGATGATGAACGAAAGGGACTCCTTACATCATGCTCAAGAGCTTTAAGTTTGATGTACAGCTCATCAAAAGTAAGCATATCCAGCCCACCCCTTAGTTTTGAAAGCAATGCTTACTTGTAGCCAGGATGGAGGTAAAGATCGCAAGAACTTAGAATTACAATCATCATTATCTGGATTTGCCTTCAACTGGTTCAACTGACTTAAAATCTTGTGAAACATGTCATAGCCCTTGTGAATTCCTTCCTCTTCAGAGATTTGAAATTCTTCAAACTGTTGTCTCAGCATCGATTTTCTCATTCTCCTAGACTCCTCATTCCCACCAAACTTTGCCTTGATTGGTAACCATATGTCCTTAGCATCTTGCATGAAGTGAGAATCACTCAAGTGATCCTCGAGAATAGCTTGAAGAAGGATCATTTTAACTTTGGTTTCTCTCGAACCTTGATAACTCTTCAATGATTTGGGAGGAACATAAATAAGATTACCATCGGGATCTGTGGTAGTTCTCTTCAAACTGTTCCCTTTCTTACAATCTCCCATAGATTCCAATCGATGTTAGAGATCGAGTTCTCGTCTTCATTGCCCATAAATTGTATTCCTCCTTTTTAAGGTAAGGAAACTTAGCATTCTTCGAGAGACTTAGTTGTTGCGGATGGGTGGTGTTACGGTTGTTGGTGACTTCAATATCATCTTCATTCTTGGCATGGTGAATGTTGTTTGGTTGTATTGGTGTTTAGAAAAGGCATTCTTAGTATCATAGAGCCTCTCACGAGGCTCGATACCACTGATGAAACTTTAGACCTTGATAGATCTTGAGCACTCGTTAGATCGTTAGTATTGCTTATGTAATCATAAAAACTAATAGAAAATCTCTACAACTTGTCTTCTTTAGCGAAATCAAACACAAGTACAAACAAAGATAACTAAGAACTCGTTGATCCTCTATGGATCTTTATATTGATAATAAAACTTTGTTTTCAACTCGTACATCATTCATACTATTGTGTTCCTTTTATAGACAAGGAACCACAACTTGTTTTCTAAGAAGCGTATAAACATAAAACTAAATAAGATATACATAATCACTTCGAATAAAGCTCAAGCATATCCTAACTAACTATAGAATCGCGGAATACTATCTCGCGAAACAAACTCTGAACTATATAACTTCGGTAGAATTATATCTTGATAGAATCCAGACACTTCAGTGAGAATCCTTGACAATTTCATCAACATAATTCATACTTAGCATAATTCCCAACACGGTTTATCTTCATCGGTTTGATATAAGCGGTTTGATAAGCGGTTTGAGTTAAGCGGTTTTCATGTCGAATAGGTCCATGCAAAGACATCTGCGTTAGCACGAGTATCTTTTCCAACTACGCTTTAAGGAGGTTGGAAGTTGCTTTCGATTACTACTTGTCGATCGGGGTGAGATCATTTACCACGATCGTTCTTTAGCGTTAAGCGCAGCGAGAACATCTTTCGGTTCCTCCGAAACTGTTTGACCTCTTGCTTTCTCGTTGTAGGCCCTTCACCTTATAGCCGGAGAAACCGTTCCAATGCCGAAAGGTGTTTGGAATTTGATCGCGGCATGTATGGTTGAGACAACGATGCCCATCTTACGCATTCTTTGTTCTCCCTATCAATAGGTTGTAGGAGATTCCGACCTTCACGATCGTGAAAACCGAGTTTCTGTTCTTTTCACCTCCGCTTCTCCAATCGTAACCTCTGAGGGACTTCTCCCGAGGGCCATGAGTGTTCCCCGAGAACCCTACTAAAGGTACCTTTGAATCTACTCTCTTTGACCTTATTGAAGGTTTGAGCTTTAGGAAACACCGTTCGTAGATAACCGGCAGAGCTACCGCGATCAAGGTAGGCTCTGTTTACTTCTGTTGGAGATCAAGACTTTGATGACCACGGGGTCATTTGAAAGAACTTTCCACGTGATTGAAGGAAAGTGACATCTCTACTCCGCACAAGGCTTCCTCTGCTTCCTTTCTCTTTGAACGAGTCTTCTTTATAAACCATGAGGATGGGTGCTTGACGGTGTGGTATCTTTCCCAACTGTGTGTCGGAGGTTTTTCTTTGCCTCTCTTTATACCCTTCACCAAATGTCCCAGTGGCGGACTTCACGGCCTCTTCTACTGCTTTTGAGCTCTCGGCGGTGATTGGTGTCGTGACCGTAATCGTCATGGAAATAGCAAAACTTGGAAGTATCTCCGGGCCTCCACTTTGTTTGCCAAGCGAGGAGGAGGATCAAAGGCCTTGCACCTTTTCGATGTGAGTATTTCCCTTGGGGATTTGGACGATTAGCCGAGGCCATGGTTGATGTTTTGTGGTATGGAGTAAACTGTCCACGCTCTTGTGTTTGTTCCTTAACCCTTCCCACGAAGGATGCTTGAGGCCTTGTTGTTATTTTCCTTGTTTTCGGCCGAGCCCGTTGGTGGACACTTCTTTTGCTTGATCCGGTGTAAGCCTTTTCCACTAATCCTTTATAGGTTCTTTGGAAGATCGGTGGAAAGGAATTCAACCAAGCTTACATTAAGTAAGCCATATACGAAACCCGAGATCTTGTTGGTCTTCGTGCAAACCCATTATCGCAAGGTGTCATCGATGTCTCGGTAATGAAAGTCACAGTGCTCTCGTTCTCCTTCACCTTGATGTTGTGTCTTTATTAGGTGCGTTCTTGTAAACTTTTACATTGGTGAAATGTGACTGAACTTGGCTTTAAGATCATCAAATTCACAATGCTACTGGTTTTGCCGTTCCACCATATCTGACGAGTCTCGTGGGGTGTCACGTAAACATATGACAAGCAGCAGGCATTACCCACGCATTCTAATAGCCCTTCGAACAAGTGTAAAAAGTTATCCGGATCCCTTTCCATCATAAGTACCAATATGTCTTTGGCATTTTCAACCCATCGGGCAAAGGGTAGTCTTCATCCACCTTACGAAGGGTGTTGTGGAGCCCATGGGCATATTATGTAAAACTATAAATACCTCTACCTCCCAAGGTGGGGTTGGATGTTCATTTCTAAATCTAACCTTCTTTGTTTTCTCTCACTTTCTCTCTCTGAAAGGATCGCATCTCCCACTTTCTCTCTAAGTTTTTGCTAAGATTCAAACCATATAATTGATTGTTTGTGTTACAATAACCAATATCCAACAAGCGGTATCAAGAGCCATGGATAGATCATAAAGATTGGTTATTTGTGTGTTTTGTTGGTTCAAATGTATACCTAAAAGTGTTAAAGTTTAAATTTTGATAGTATTTTTGTGTTTAGAATTATCATAAGTGCTTAGGTTTTGATTGGGAAGGCTTAATTCATCTTGGTTATAGTGTTTTGGATTGGAAATGTTTAGTTTTTGAAGAGTTTCAAGGAAGCGGTTTGAGCCTCATACTATTTTCGCGTATGCGGTTTGATGTCATTTCGGTGCGATTTGATCTGATCAAGAAAGCGATTTATCAAGTTACTGGATCCGGTTTGTCTAGATTCGTTGTATCGGAAGCGGTTTGACTTAAGGGGTTTTTACTTAAGCGGTTTACGTAAGCGGTTTGACATAAGCGGTTTGAATTAAGCGGTTTGATTTAAGCGGTTTGACTCAAGTGGTTTGTCTCTAGCGGTTTGACATAGCGGTTTGACATAAGCGGCTTGACTCAATCGGTTTCTCTTGACGGTTTGATCTAAGCGGTTTGATAAAGCGGTTTGATAAGCGGTTTGATAAAAGCGGTTTGATTTAGCGGTTTCTATTCCGGTTTGACAATCCTGCGATTTGACCAATGCGATTTGAACAACTGCGATATGATAAGGACGTGACAAATCAACCATCAATAGGAGATAATTAAGGAGTAGTAAAACCTAAGTAAACACATCTTTAAACTATCATACGAGTACACATCAATTAGACATAGACTATCACAACCTTAGCTTAGATAATTAGATAATAGTAGAGTAATCGGTAGCAATACCAACCCCCAAATCAATACCCGAGATTCGTACCTTTTCATTTTCTAAAAACATAAAAGATAAAAATAATCTTCCTCAACCTCAACCTTAGCGTAGTAACTTCTCACTAGCATTCCTATTCCCCAGAGAGCGATATCAATACCCGTGGCTTACCCTAATTACTACACTACAACGATTAGGTTCACTGCCTAGGGTGTTATAAAACTTGCTCGAAGAAAAGGAAGTTTCCTTGACCCCGAACGACGCGTGTAGCGTTATCAAATTAGTTGAAGGCATTTTCCTAAAAGGGGTTTTTTGCAACAAGATTCTCTGCTTTTTTCTTATCTAAATCCTTTTTCCAGAACACTTGTTCAGGTGTTAACAACGTCTGAGGCTTAAACTTGTTCAAGGAAATCCAATTCTCCTTCTTGTAATCATGGGGTGTGATAGTTATTTTCTTCTCTTTACATTTAGGATGACCAAAGTTGACTTATTACGTCAAAACTTCAAACGACCATAACTTTTAAACCATAACACCGTTTTCAACGAAATACCTGTCAAAATGACCGAAATAGCCTGAACCAGTAGGAACCAGTTAGAACTAGTTATGAACCGGATATTCGACCAAGAACCGGTAAGAACCGCCTAAGAAAATGCAACTTTGGCCAAGAACCGGTTAGATCCATTAAGACGACCTATTCTGTTAGGATTTAGAAAATCCATAGTGAGGTGTCGGTCACCACAACTATTGTCTAGCATATGTTAGCTCGTAGACATTCGTTATCTATTAATTAGTTTGTTAGTTAGAGTAACACCGTGGAGGATGAGACGGTCTTCACCCTGTATGGTGATCCACGACCCGGAGGCGTATTAGGTAGAACTATAAATACCCTCACCTCCCAGGTAGGGTTGGATCTCATTCTTAATCTAACATTCTCTTTGTTTTTCTCTCACTTTCTTTCTCTAGAAAGGATTCCATCTCCCACTTTCTCTCTCTAAGTTTCTTGCTAAATTCGAACCATATAATTGATTGTTTGTGTGTTACAATAACCAATATCCAACAATTGGAATCAAGAGCCACGGTTAGATCATAAAGATTGGTTATTTGTGTGTTTTGTTGTTTCGAATTGTATACCCTAAAAGTGTTAAAGTTTAAATTTTGATAGTATTTTTGTGTTTAGAATCATCATAAGTTCTTAGGTTTTGATTAGAAAGGCTTAATTCATCTTGGTTATAGTGTTTTGGATTGGAAAAGTAAGGCTATAGGGCGTGCTTATTTCCCTAACTCTTTGAAATTACCAAGGGTCTTGTTTACAAATCCTCTAGTGATTTATAGGCGCCTACTCTCGGTTGTCCTTGAATACTTTATCCTACAATTACCTAGATAATTATATTCTAAAGTTCACAAGAAATGTCAAGCATTAAGTACACAACGAATAATCTAGCGCTCTAGATCATTAGTCGACTAAGATAAGTATCAACCAATCAATATTCAATAATTAAGTTTCATATTCCCTAAGCAAACACAAATAAATTTAGGGGACATGGAGAACATGCAAGCATACACACAAATAATCAAAGACATAATTAAATTAATGAGTAAATACTTATCTTGATGTATAATAGGGTTTAGAACCTAAAATCTTGCACAAAAGCCTTGGTTCGGTTTAGGTTTTACTCCAAAGACTACACACAAAAAAGCGAAAATTCGGTTCTATATATGAGATTACATACTGCGATGGCGTCACCTTATGTTTCGTGGCGCCGTCGTGTCGCCGTCGTGGGGTTTCGTCTTGGCGTAAACCTTTTCGGGCGTCACATATAGCGTATTGTAGTCACTTGACTCGGCGCGTCTTGTTTTGCATCTAGGCCGTCCCGAGTAGCGACGGCCTACTCACTAGAACTGACGTCGTCCGCGAAAACATGCAATTTAACTTCGACCGTCATAAAATTCCTTCCGATGGCGTCGCGGAATATGCGATGTGCGCCGTCGCCTTATGTTCAATGACTTTGAGTGTCTGATTCGACTTTGGCCATTTTCTTATATATTCGCCTTTTTAGTCCAAATAAGCATCATTCCGGCATTTGCCTTGAGACCTAAAAGTGAAAAGGCGATATTAAGCAATAACGGATACAAAAGTGATCGAATAAGGGCTTAAATGACCCCTCGAAAAGGTACCTTTAAAACCTTATCATAATTCATCATCGCTTGGTGAATAAATAGGTTCAAGTGATGATGAATTATGATAAGGTTTAAAACCTGCTGAGGTCATTATCACTGATCGATCACTATCGATATCGTTCGTTCACTCACTGGCTCTCTGAAGGCAATCTTCGGAATGACGAACGGCTAATGAAAAATGAAGTCGGTCGGGCTAAAAGGCTGGCTGTCGACGCGTCGCTGCATATCTGCGACGCCGTCGAGAAGGGTACCTGCGGCGATCGTATGTTCGGGGACGACGTCGGTTCAAGAGTGGGCCGTCGTTGCTCGACCTGAATGCGACCGGGCGGCGTCGGCGTGCGGCGTCACGGGCATCATGGTCGACGCCGTCGAGGACTGGGTGAGGCAATGGCGGCGACGGCGGCGTCGCGAGGCTGGGTGACGGCCGTCGCGGTGAATGGGGTCGGGCCCTGGGTTCTTTGAGTAAAGTAAAAGTAGACCAAGCCGTGCGATGTGGGTTCTAAAGGCTGCAATCTGATCAGATGATTTACTCGTGAGTGGTATGTCTGATTGTTGTGTGTGCTGTCTGTTCTGTGTCCATGTGTTGTGAATATGAAACAATGAATATTGATTGGTTGATACTTATCTTAGTTGACAATGATCTAAGAGCGCTAGATTATTCGTTGTGTACTTAATGCTTGACATTCTTTGTGAACTTTAGAATATAATTATCTAGGTAATTGTAGGATAAAGTATTCAAGGACAACCGTAAGTAAGCGCCTATAAATCACTGGAGGATTTGTAAACAAGACCCTTTGGTAATTTCAAAGAGTTAGAAATAAGCACTGCCTATAGCCTTAGAATCACAACGCAACTAGGAATAAGGGCGTGACAAATCAACCATCAATAGGAGATAATTAAGGGTAGTAAAACCTAAGTAAACACATCTTTAAACTATCATACGAGTACACATTAATTAGACATAGACTATCACAACCTTAGCTTAGATAATTAGATAATAGTAGAGTAATCGGTAGCAATACCAACCCCCAAATCCAATACCGAGATTCGTACCTTTTCATTTTCTAAAAACATAAAAGATAAAAATAATCTTCCTCAACCTCAACCTTAGCGTAGTAACTTCTCACTAGCATTCCTATTCCCACAGAACGATATCAATACCCGTGGCTTACCCTAATTACTACACTACAACGATTAGGTTCACCGCCTAGGGTGTTATAAAACTTGCTCGAAGAAAAGGAAGTTTCTTGACCCCGAGCAGCGCGTGTAGCGTTACGAGCACCTAGAGCTTGGTATGAAAATTGAGGCTTATGAAATATGGCGAAATCATATAAACTAATAAGCTCACATATAAGCTTAAACAGACACCCCCTAAATCCGAAAAATAATCACCTATTTAACTACAATGTCTTTCCCATTCTATCCAACCAAAAACGAGTTTGAATTCGATGGTAACGAGTTTGAATGTTCGGAAGTATGAAGCCAAATACCCCTTTAAGATTGAACTAAGAAAGAGGACATAAACTAAAGACATGGCATTGTTTTACAACTAAGTGAACTAGCAAGTTCATTGATAAACTAAGGAACTACGAACTACATTTTCATCGAATTTACTGAGAGAGAGAGAAAAAAAAACTTACGGAAATGAAGTGGTCAATTTTTCATTACTCACTAGACTTGGTACGAGCTAATTCACACAGAAAGTCTTCATCCACCGTGTTAGACATCTATCCTTAAAATTTCATCCAAACCTCCCCATCAACTACCTTTCTCCATGTCTCCAGGTATATAATTCTTTCATTTTCACGATCTAGATATGGTTCAAGACATAAAACATAAAAGATAAAAATAATCTTCCTCAACCTTAACCTTAGCGTAGTAACTCCTTACTAGCATTCCTATTCCCTAGAGAACGATATCAATACCGTGGCTTACCCTAATTACTACACTACAACAATTAGGTTCATCGCTTGGGTGTTATAAAACTTGCTCGAAGAAAAGGAAGTTTCCTTGACCCAACGACGCGCGTGTGGCGTTATCAGACAACAAAGACGGAACCAAATATTTGGTACCGTCTCGTCCGTTGTGTCTCTGAAACAAAACGCTATATACAAATCATCCTCTTCCTCAAAACCCACTTTACCAAAGCGTGTAAAACTTAAACCAAGCTCATTATTGTCATCTTCCCACTCACTAATCATCAAGATAACATCATTGTAAGTATCCTAACTACATTTCATCTCTTAATTACGAGTCTAGGATTCTTCTTTATGCACAAAACTATCTCAAATCATTACATGGGGTTTTATGTATGCTTTTATACCAAATATGAATTCAATTGGCAAATTGCATAACTAGTCATTGAAATTAGGTACTACATTATCATATTGCATAAACAAATCATGTTTCCCACTAATTGATAGATAATGAATATAAGGCCTTATTCAAACAACCAAACACCCCATGTCAAAAGTTTTGAAAAGCTTCTCACTTGTAGGAAAATAATTTTTTGTCATTGCTAATACAAATAGAAACGTTAAATTTTCATCACTTGCATGCTCTTGAATACTAAAGGTATTGCATAACTAATATGCATTCCCGGGTATATTCAAATAAAGCCACATCGAATTAGGAGCATTTGGGTTATCTCATGGTATTTGCCAAACACCCCACTAAAACCATTTTTGTGCATAAAATAAGTCGAGATAACCGCAACTCCAAATTGTTTTCATGTAGGCACACACTAGAACCAAAAACGTTAAAATTTATTCTCATTTTTTTTTAATTCTTGTCCTTAGGAATAACCATGGTAGCCGCAAGATGGTTAGCAGAAAGGTCTTCTAAACGCTTCTGAAACCATTTTATACAAATTTTCAGCCTCTTTTGTTAAATCACCAATTTCACATCAGTTTTAAAAATAACGGCAATTTGTTTGAATAAAACCCTTACTAAATTCAGGACTCCTCGTTAGCCAAAGCGGCTTTCAAAGACGAAATAGTAGCGTTTAAATCTTCTTCCTTCTTCTTCATTGCATCGTTTTCCACGAGAAGGAATTCTAAATGTACGCAACCATTTTATACAAATTTTCACCTTCTAAAATCAACAATTTCACATCGGTAGCTACAAAAAGAAAAAGAAAAAACTTCTAAAGTGATTACAAACATAGATGAGCTATGTTTAAGTTCAAGTTGTAGATCCAACGCTGTTTTTAATGCTTTTAGATTGCAAGCAACGTATTCAACCCTAGTAGCAAGACAATTTACTCATTTTATTCCCATAAATAAAAAATAAAAACCGACTTAAGTACTTGAACAAAAAAACACTTACGTGGCAAGTTTGTAAGTCTCATTTTGAAGTTGGATTCTTTGTAGCAAACTAGAATTAGAATCCTTAATCCTTTGAAGCTCTTCCCAAGAGATCCCCCTCCTCTTCCAATACTAGATTCGGGACTCTCGTGTGCTAAACTTGCTTGCAAAGATTTAAACATTTGCTTCCGACTTGCAAATAATAGTGTTAGACTCTTCTTGCTTCTTTTTCAAAGATGAAATAGTAGCGTTCAACTCTTCTTCCTTTTTATCATTGCATCCTTTTCCACTTCAAGGTCTTCTAAACCGTTCGAAACCATTTTAAACAAATAATTTATTACATAATCATTCCAATTTCACATCGTTAGCTAAAAATACCTTCTAAACCGATTACAAACACGAGAATTTATTACATAATCATTCCAAACTAAATTATATTAAGCCCAACAGATTTTTAAAAGCGTCACTAAATATAGCAAGCATAAATGAGTCTTCATGGATCATATCACAACAACCCTATGTGAAATTCAATTTGAAGATAGAACCCAAACTACTTTAAAATCTCATAAGTCGAATCCGTGACAAATTTATTCAAATACTATTAGCACCATCGAAACCAATACATTTCCCACCCTACAAAGCATTCGAATCCATTGAACTTCATCACTAAACCAATGTTATGGGGTGTTTGATATTGCTTATTGAAAGAAATTATCGATATGAAATAATAACCTAACAAGAACATAACTAGCCACAATGTACTATTTGAAAGTTGCGTCGAAGATAGTTAGTTGTTAAGGTTCGAGTCAAATGCTTGTATCGAGTCATAATGGATGTTTTATGTAAATGTTTCCAAATTCTAAAGATATAAATTTTCTAGAATTTATTCCACAAAATCGCAAACCGCTTTTTGTCGGGATAACTGACGGCGTCTGGATTGCAACTGACGTCGGCCAGAAGGAGTAAAACAATGATTACTTTTTCTTATTTTCTCGAGCTACTTATAAATTTTGGAATTTTTCTCGTCTTAATTTTCCGTAAATTTCAGTAAACATCCATTCCACAAGCATTATATCTTAGTTTAGTAGAGTCTAATATATATTATTACCGCCGATTTTATCCCTAAGCCTCATAACTGCTCTAACTCCAACCTGTGGTGTGATGAACTTCAATGTCCCAAATACATTTACCCATTAACCTATAAGCATTTACCACTTAACCCACAATGAGTCCTTCTTACTCACAATATTCCAAATATACTTGCACATAAGGCTCTCATTCATCAAACTTATGGTCTTAAGGCCTAAACCACCTTGACTCTTGGGTCTACACACATCTTTCCAAGAAACACAAGAAGTCCCTTTCCTAACTTCATTGTTACCCCAAAGGAAATTTTTAAAAATCCTATCAATAGTGGCACAGATGTGCTTAGGAATAATGAACATGGAGGCCCATTCTTACCTACATCCTTACCACTACCACTACCACTAAACTAGGCTATTTCACCTTGTTATTGAAGGAAAATGAAGCCTTAGCATTACTTCCACCATCACACAATACCTCACCCCTTTTTAAGATTCTAGGACTAGTACTTGGATTAACCTTAACAGTAGTGGGCATATTATCATCATTACCAACAACATTCTTAACACTACTACTAACAGAAACATTAACCTTACCAACATTATTATCATTCAAAGATTCATTAACCAAAGTACTTACCATATCATTCTCAAAAGTCGTGAACCTCCTTCTTGAGATGTAAAGTTCCCCACAAGTCCTAGAGTCAAAATTTTACAGTAACAATCAACACCAGCAATGCATTGTTAGCATTATAACGTTAACAATAGCATTATCTGTATGTTGTGTTTGTGAATAAAATTTAAGATCAAAATTTTGTAATTGTGGAGCTATTGTTAACGTTATAAGTGGCTCCCTCTTATGCTTTTGTGGCCTCGAGGGCCTAATCTTGGGTGCTACAAGACTATATCTTACGGGAGAGTGACATATGTGGTATGGAAGATGATTATGTTTGTGCTATGGATTGTCTTCGTTATACGATTCCAAGCTTTGATTTTAGTGGTTTCACTAATAGGGACACCGCCTTCTTTAAACCCCAACATACATTGGCGAATGCACTTTTCATTAAAATGGCCAAGGATATGGAAGCTCACTTCGACATGACTGTGAGACAGAAAGCAGTTTTGAGTGTCTACATGCCCACATGCCCAAGATTTTCTATTAGCTATCCGCATAGACGGGCTAGGTCAATATATGTCACCGGTGGAATATCGTACTATCCTTAAGTATCGCCTTATGATTCCTTTATTTCCAGTTGATGAGATATGCCCAGGTTTGTCACTGGCGTGTTTGGATTCCATTGAACACGCAGCTCATTGCAAAAGAGCTCCCGAGCTTCAAATACATACATGATACGATTAGGGATGTCCTTTTGACGCTTGTAGGCGTCTTTGGGATCTCTGTCGAAAAAAGCGATTGTGAACTTTTGACCGACATGTTGGATGGAAGATCCACACCGAGCCGTGAGACGTTTTGGTGTTTGGATGGGTTTGAGGAAACATGCATGTGGATCTAGCATGGTTTCTCCTCCTGGGTTTGAGTAGCGGGGTTTCTGATGGGACAACCGCTTTGAAAGCCCTCGTCAAAGTGGCTAAACACGAGAAAGCGTCTTTGAAAATCAACATGTTTTTATTCCTTCGCGTTTGATACATTTGGTTCCTCAGCTTTGAGGGTTGTGGGCTTCTTGATTAGAATCTGACGAGTTATCATATGATATTATGAAATCTAGAAATAAAATTATTTTGAAAGTGCATTAGCTAGTTTGAGTTAAATAGTATTAATTTAAAAAGGTGGGATGGGGTCATAAAATTATTTAAAAAATCATGAAGGTGTTAGTGGTGGTATATAAGAGGGTGAAATATGGAAAGAATAGATAGATAGAGTATATATTACTCCTCCAAATATGTATAGACGACAACCACACAAATTTATGGTGGTGAATAATTAAGGCAGGCGGGTGATGATGATGATGTTAGTAAATATGAGCAGCAGCAGCAGCAGCAGGAGGATGATGGTGTTGTTAAGTAGTAATACTAGAAGTAGAAAAAGAAGTAGTAAATTAGCCTTCATTTCTGCTTCTGGAAACCTGATTGCTGCTGCAGCTTCATCTCATGGTGCAGTTTCTTCTGCGATTACTCAAGTCGCCGTTACCGCGGTCGCAATTGCATCGGGAGCTTGCCTTTCGACTCAGCTTGATTTTTTATGGCCCCCTAAACCACCTTCTCCATCTCCCAAAGCATTTATTGATGGCGTCGATGTTACCGGTTTACCCGTTTTTAATCACCCAATGGTATATCTTTATTATTTTTCTAAATGAATTACATTTGCATAATTAACTAATTAATTAATTCACCAACCAACCAGGTGCTCAAGGCAATTGCATTTGCACGCAACGCCCACAAAGGCCAGCTTCGTAAAACCGGAGACCCGTATCTAACCCACTGTATCAACACAGCTCAAATCTTGGCTCTCCTTGTTCCTACTTCAACCCCCGTTGTTGGACAAAAAGTACCTCCTATTCATTCCCTTAATTCTTTTTATTCTTACTCCTTACAATAATACAAATTATATTAATTGCTTCCTTCCAGGCTATTGATACAATCGTTTCTGGCATACTTCATGATGTCGTTGACGACACGTCCCAAAGTCTGTCAACCATCGAGTTAGAGTTTGGTCAAGATATAGCTAAACTCGTAGCTGGTGTCTCCAGGCTCAGTTATATCAATCAGGTACCTATTCATTCTTCCTAAAGCTAACCATTTACTATTAGTCTATTACTATGCAACAAACACGCTCATATCAATCTCTCTCTTGCGCACAGTTACTGCGCAGACACCGCAGGACTAATGTCAATCAGGCTACCTTTGGTTACGAAGAGGTATTATTTACTTCACTGCTTTTATTTATTATCATCAAACACATAATATATAATAATATCTCATACTAGGCACACAACTTACGAGTCATGCTCTTGGGCATGGTTGATGATCCACGTGTCGTGCTCATCAAGCTTGCAGACCGTCTGCACAACATGAGAACCATGTAGGAATTCCTTTCATATCAATCGTTACTAGTATAGTATGCGTGTTACTTGTCATTTTTATGTTTTTCATAATCTTGTTTGGTTGCAGTTATGCTCTACCCTCACCCAAGGCTAAGGCTGTAGCGCAGGAGACTTTGCTCATTTGGTGCTCTTTGGCTTCCAGATTGGGCCTTTGGGCTTTAAAAGCAGAACTTGAAGACCTCTGCTTTGCTGTTCTTCAGGTAACGTGTTCGAGTTCCAACCATTTCAAGTATTGATTGTTGTAGTATGTTCTAAAGTTAACTAGTACTGTATGCAGCCTCGGATCTTCCGCCAGATGCGGTCTGACCTGGCCACCATGTCGACGACAACCAGGAGCAGGGTAGGCAACCTAAGAAGACTATCTGCCAAAAGCAGCAGCTCAAATGCAGAACCAAACAGAAGGAACGCAACTCCTGACTGTGAAGCATCTTTAGATGATGTAGAAGTCAGCATGAAGGTAATTGTTAACAAAGAATGAATTTGTGTGATTAACTAATGCTATAGATTTATGATATGACATCAGGGTTTTTTTTTTCGAACCTGCAGGATCTTTTGCAAGCTGTCCTTCCATTTGATCTTCTACTTGATCGAAGGAAACGTATTCAATATATTCAAGATCTTGGGTCATGCTCGGAGGTCCAAACTAAACCAAAAGTTGTGCGGGATGCTGGTATTGCCCTAGCATCTCTGGTTGTCTGTGAGGAAGAACTGGAACGCGAGTTGTTTATATCAACCTCGTAAGATCATGTTAGATAGATCTTTAGCTTTTAGTCATGTTTACCCTGCCTTGACTTTGTTTCTATTCTTACATTTGCAGCTACGTTCCTGGAATGGAAGTCACCTTATCTAGCCGCCTTAAAAGTTTATACAGCATCTATAGCAAGGTATGAGTGATATCCATATTTCATTTGTTGAATATAAGAGTTAGGAAACCATGAGCCTTGGATAATGCATGATTCCAAGGAGTAACCTTGAGGTTGCTTGTTCCACTTCCCTGTCTTTCGACCCATTATGAATGAAGTACAACCTGATTTCACATAAATGCGTTAAAGGGACCACTAGTCTGACCTAAAAAGGGTTGCGGCTAAAAACATAAGATGCATTATGCTGAATCAAAAAAAATTTTTTTTGGTGAGATGTTGCTGCTTTCTTGCTTGTATATGTCAATTCCCTTTTGACTTGGGTTTGACCATGGGGATAAATAGGTTAAAGAAACCTTAAGCCCATTAAGGTTTCCCCTGCTGTTGGCTGGGTGCTGGCTTGTGTGCTGTGCTGACATACATTTTTCTTCTCGCAGATGAATCGTAAAGAAGTCAGTATCGATAAAGTATATGACGCGCGTGCGCTGAGAGTAATTGTTGGAGATAGAAGTGGAACTTTACATGGACAAGCTGTTCAGTGCTGTTACAATCTTCTAAATATCATACACAGGTTACAATAATTGTGACGCCTAACAAAAGTCTGGTACTGATTTAGATCAGATGGGAAATGGGTGGGTAGCATCAAAGCTGCTTCATGCTAGAACTTGGCATGCCATCAGCCATCCAAAGCATGTCTAACAACTGTTCCTGCAAATTAATGACTAGTCACTATATAACTTCATGTAAGATCAGTAATATAAGTGAAAGATGTTTATTATTTTGGTTCACCTTTCCTTGGCTTTCTGCAGACTTTGGACACCAATCGATGGCGAATTTGATGATTACATTGTCAATCCAAAGCCAAGCGGATATCAGGTTAAGATCACTTTCTCAGTATGTTAGTTTTGTTTCTTGAAATACCACACCCTGTTATCAGCGGCGAATCCAGATTTTAAAACCCTGACATGTCTAATTTCGTAAATATGTGGCAAAATACACTGATCTGACAGGTTGGAAGACGGGTAGTCTTTCATACGGGTCGGATCGTTACTAATACCATTGTTATATACGGAAAAAGGCTATTATGTTACTACAGTTGTTCTAGGCGAGTTTTTGTACCATAAAATACTCTGTAATCCTATTTAGTGCCATCTGATGCATCTTTCTCATATATGACCCTAACAGTATTAATCATGGTTAATATTGTAGGGTCATCATGTAAATATACATATACACTTTACATGAACACAAGCTCGATAAGGCCCACGCGCTTAACGAGCCGAATAATTTGATACTCGAGCTTAGCTTGAAAGTCTACTCAAGTAGCTCAAGCTCGAGTCTTTCTTGAGTAACTCGCAAGTAACTCCACTCAATTACACCCCTAGCGTCAGACATCAATCTGTGCATCGACATGTGACAACAGTTTTTGAATGCAGCGGCTGGCTTAATGAAATAGAAACTAGATAAACCAAAACATTGACATGATCAAAATATGGTCAGAGGCACAAAAGGCAACTAGTGACAATTACTTGTCAACATAAGGTTGCAAAGGCAAGGTCAATGACATGCCTAGATCGTGCAGGAATGCGACATGCAGTGGCTCAAAAGTTTTTGATATTTTTATATGAAAATTATAATAAAGGAGAAAGATATAATCAAAAGATAAAAGAAAACGAGTTGTAGAAAAGTTTGCCTGTTTATTGTTGCAATATTTACACACTTGACCAATAAAGTGGGCTTTCCCCTGCAGTCCTGCCTTTTGTAGGTCACCTGATCCCTTCTTAGTTTTCGTTGGAGAAAGAAAAAAAAAAATAATGATCTCCGATGGCCTTTTCCTTCCCCCGCCGCATCTCCCTCTCTTCGCCGAGCCTTTAATGGCCGGGGGAAGCTTTCCCTTATCTGAACTTGGCAGGCATTCTTGCCAGCCTGACTCAAAAATAGGAGGTTTGTTTGTCATCTTTGCACTATGTATATATCAAGCAAAATGTAAAAAGTCGTGAAGTCTTCTAACTTTGTATTAAGACCCCTATAATATGTTTCATTATGACATGGCCATGTTCCCTATGCTGTTAATATTTTCTTTATTTCTTGTTATCAGTGCTCTCAAATTCTGACCCTTATCTAATAATCCCAGTCTCTGCACACTGCAGTACATGGTCCAGAAAACTCACCCTTGGAAGTCCAAATAAGAACACAGGTACAAGACTAAAATATATCGAGTGTACAGACTACGGTATTTTAAAGCATGTATTAGCTGACATTAGCCTTTTTCTCTTATTTTTAGAGCATGCATGAATATGCTGAGCATGGAGTTGCTGCACATTGGCTTTACAAAGAAGCTGATAATAAGTTGCCTACTAAAAGCAGTGTAATTGGTTCTGAAATACCATCGTCCTCTTATCTCTCAAATGATATGGAAGATAAGAGTACAACTGAAGACCATGTGTTTAAGAAGTACAGTTCCCTAAAAGCTGGACATCCGGTCCTAAGAGTTGAAGGAAGTAATTTGCTTGCTGCTGTTATTGTCAGGTATTTCATCTTTGCTTAATGCTAATGTCAATAAACTGTATGATGACACCTGAAATGCAGAGTGGATGAGCATGGAAGGGATCTGCTTGTAGCTGCCAGCTTTGTACTTGCCGCTTCTGAAGCGGTTGCAGACAGAAGATCTTCTTCTCAAAGAAAGCGATGGGAGGCTTATGCAAGATTGTACAAAAAGGTAAGGTTGAATACTTGAATATAGGTATTCCAATTTACACATAAACATACATGCATATGCTTCTTTTCGAATTACCGTTTATATAAAATTTAATAGTTATGTCACTTGAAAGGATTCACTGTCCTAATTCATGTTTTGTGGCTTCTTTTTTGATCCATGCTGTTGAAATTTTATTTGCACCACATTGAAAATAACAAGTGTTATTTTTTTTATTGAGACATTTTCTGTTTCTTATATGCTTCATCGTGGCCGATTCTGTCTTTGTCTGGACTTATGATTTAGAGTTCCTATGGAGCTATATAAAGTTATACACACAAATAAATTGCTCTAAAATCCTCAAGGACCTAACAGTTTCATAGTTATGGATGATCTTCTATGTATATGCTAAAAAATCATCTTTATCTCGTAACATTGGTGTAGTTTGAATGGAGAACATATCCTGGTGCCAAATAATTTTCAGGTATCAGATGAATGGTGGTGTGAACCAGGGCATGGGGATTGGTCTACCTGCTTGGAGAAGTACACACTCTGTCGAGATGGTTTGTACCATAAGGTATGTGCAATGTTCTTTATATTTTGGCCGATGGTATACTCAGGATCTTGTTCATTCATATGTTGGTGAGGTGCACTTTGCATCAACATCTATAATCACGAACTTTGGTCCTTGCCAACCCATATGAATTGTTGGTTCACATAGAACATGGTGCTTTTTCATGACCATAGCAATGGACCAATTAGGGCTACTGTAGATTAAAAAAAACACTGGTCTGTTTTGCTAGGTGATTATTTTGTCCGTTATTCTTTGCCTTGTTCTTCACATGTTGTATTCTTGCAAAATGATCTTAAAAGCTGTTATGTAATTATTTAGATATTAATAGCAGTCCTTAACATGCAGCAAGATCAGTTTCAGCGCCTGCTGCCAACATTCATTCAAGTAATTGATTTATGTGAAGCGGAGGAAATTGAATACTGGGACGTTGTGTCTTCTGTGTCAGAGGGGAAACAGCTTGATTCTGTGTCATCGAACTCAACTCCCTCTTGGAGTTCACCTTCAACCTCTGGTTCCATGGAAGCTGGTATCAACAATAAGGTATGTGGGCATGCTCTTTGGAATGTTGAAATATTTTATTCCATGCATTTCAATATTTCATACATTATGCTGAAATTCGCAAGTTAGGATTCTCCTAAGGAGGTCTCAGGGTTGATTTAAGCCACAAAAAATTAAGGGGGTGCTTGGTAGGATGTTTTTTAGGGTGGGTAATGGTAAAGGTAATGAAAATTAATGCTTGGTGCTATATAATGGAATGACCCATTACCCAATAGTGGGTAATGGACCATTACCCAATAAATTGGGGAGAATGCTTTATTCTCCCTTTCCCTTTCCTGAGTTTGAACCAAGCACACCCTAACTATTCAGTCTTAAAACAAGTATGTTATGTGTTGTGCCTGGCACTAAAAGGTTGATCATGTAGGTGCTCCTGTTGAGGACGATGCTCCAGTGGGAGGAACAGTTGCGGTCTGAGGCAGGAAAGCTTGCCGATGTGAATGATTTTGGGGAAATAGCAGTTGTCTGCTGGCCAGATGGTGATATAATGAGGTTGAGAAGTGGTAGCACAGCTGCAGATGCTGCCACCATGGTTGGACTCGAAGGCAAGCTTGTTTCTGTAAATGGTCAGGTTGTGTTGCCCAACACCCAGCTTAAAGATGGGGATGTAATTCAAGTTAATGTTAGATAAATCATGTGTTGTGATTTGGAAATATATGTATTTTGTAAATGGTTATCTGTGTCACACAAGTCTGTTCAACCTGCTTGAGTTTAAGGGACCGAGATTTTTTATAAATGTAAGTGGGTCAATTTTCAAATTTAGGAATTTACATAATGAACTAAGGTTCATAGCTTAGTTGGTTATGGAGGGCACGAGGGGAGAAATGTAAGTGGGTCAAAATGAAAATTCGAATACATTACAATACATTTGTACACTTTTCACCTTTCGCTATAAATGTTGTGGATGTAGAGGTGGCAATTTAGGTCCCCCTGGTTAAATATGGGTCAAGTTTAGTAAATATTTATTAGATGGGTCTTGTTGAGTCTTCTTAAATATTGAAAATGGATCAAATTACGTATTTTGATGTAAAGTTCAACTATATAACAATCAACCAATGTGTCTTAGAGTGGGTCTAGCGGTCAATGATTTTTTTTTAGTTTTATTCACCTTTTCATTTTTTACCCATAATTAAATTCAAAAAAACGGATAGGTATAGGTAACCGACCTTTGCCGACACAAACCTGTTTATACCCGTGCTCTCAAGTGCCCCATCTAGACCCGAAATCCGCTAGACTCATGACCCGACTCGACCCACTCATTTTGCCACCTCTAGAGGTGAGCTAAGCAGAGGCACGTGCATAGAATTTCATGTCAGGCAAAGGAGAGATTGCCACCTATCTCTTTCCTTAGCCCTGGTTTTGAGTGGTTTTGTTAGAGATGATGTATGTGAATGAGAAAAAGGAGAAAGGCGGGTTGTGTATTTGTGTGTTTAGGGTATTTTTAATAAAAATAACAAAGCTTAAGTGTGTGAAATTGAGATGAAAGAAAACAAGAAAGCTTTTGTGGAACTGAATGGGAAAGGAATGAGTGAACCATCTCTCCACCCTTAGCAATATTAGATGGCTCTTGACATGATACAAAATACTATCTAACCTTATTTGATAAAAGTGACACAACTTGAGTGAAAATGACTTGGCTGGTTAATGTTAAAATTTCAAAGCTTCAAATAAACGATGGGTTCGAATATACATGTAACATCTCAAAATTTAAAGTTTAGTAATAAATATTTTAATAGTGTTTATGGAATTTTGAAAAATTAATTCAGTTATTATTTAACGGAATAACGACAAGGACTAACTATGCAAAGTGAGATTTAAGTGTTAAATTACATAATTGCCCTTAAATCTCAGTAACTCAATTCAAGGAATCTAATCCCTCACTTCCACACGTGTCTTCATGGGTGGCATGTGTGTTAGGAGGAAAAGAGGAAATTACCATATGATGAAGAAAACCTTAGAAAGCTATATTGATGAAGATGGGATTAAGTTTTGGTGAAGTTGCATCGGTCATAAGGATTAACTAGTTTCCCCATCAAAGTATGTATGAATTCATGTCATGATTTTGTTATGAATCTAATTAAGGTTTTAGATAAATTGGGTGTTATGTTAACCATACTCTTAGTTATGATGATTCATGATTAAGATGAGTATGTTATGTATGATTTATGATAAGAAGCAATTAGTAGAAATTATGTTATGAAATTAGTACATCTTATGATATGAGGTTACAATGAAATAATGTTGATGATTAGTTCATGGTAGTAAAAAGGATGTTTGGCAAGAGCGAAGCATTTAAGGGACCGGGAAGGGTCCCGGGCCCCTTAGGCCTAAGCCCGTTAATGTATTTTTAGCGATTTCATGTGTATTTCCGAAAAAAAATAATAAATAAATAAATAAATAAAACTTTATTTCGGCCCTCCCCTTTAATGTATTTCTAAAAAAAAAATTGTTTCGGCCCTTTCACAGAAAATTTTCAAGCTTCGCCATTGATGTTTGGCATAAGGCCTTAAGGTCACGTTAGTATGTAGAAATGAAGTTTAC
Organism: Chrysanthemum lavandulifolium; assembly: GCA_022545495.1. Lineage (NCBI taxonomy): Eukaryota > Viridiplantae > Streptophyta > Magnoliopsida > Asterales > Asteraceae > Chrysanthemum > Chrysanthemum lavandulifolium. The sequence goes on from CM040245.1 coordinate 442,418, forward strand.
TTGTTAAGGATGAATTAATGTTAATGATCCTAGTACAATGATTGTCGGGTGTTTAAGTGATCATGGAAGTCAATTGGGAAGCAAGATGAATGCCTAATCAAACACAATGTGTAACGGATTAATATGTAGATTATTATGATGTTCTAGTAGTCATGTTATTATGAATGTTCTATCATAATTCATATATATCGAGTTTACAAAAACATGTGGCGTAAGGCGGCGTGGCGGCATGATTAGTTAAAGGTTATATCAAGGATATGAGTATGAAGATATGTTAGTAGAAACATAAATCATATTTATGTTATCACAATCTGAGATTAATCTCAAGCGCTATGAAATGGTTCATTTTAGTTTTAGTAAAGTGCGGGTTTGGCTTGACTCTATACAATGTATAGACATACGACGATAGAACCCATACGTCGTATAAGCAAGTTTATATGATGTATAAAAATTTAATAGGAGTTTATGGGCGTTTCAATAAAGTTGTTATTGTATATTAAAATTGGATGAGTTAAATACTTAGGTATGTTTGACAAAATAGTTTAAGTTGAAACTTATAATTGTGAAATGACAAGAGAGAAGAAAGAAATCAATGTATGATTTAAACCATAAGGGTATTTACGTAAATTACATTTTCCATAAACTCAAACTCTTTTAGAAGTACTTTCAGTGATAGGGAAGAGATCTAGTGAGAAGAGAAAATAAAATGAAAAGAGTAAGAAATATTACGGTAGCACATTTCAAATGAAAAAGAAATCTAGGGAGATGCATCTACTTTTGTAGAAAAGTAGATGATCCGAAATGCTTGATTGTAGTTTCTTACCATTCTTCTCATTTCAACTTTATTTCATTTGATCCTGTCGCAGTTTTTCAATAAAATCGTGTGACATGACAATTAATCTTATTTTAAAATTGGGCGAATTACTTAAAAATGCATAAAACGTGACACTTTTTGTTTTTGTATCTAGTCATTTTTTCCCTAATATAACGATTAACACTAATAAACATTACCAAGTACGACAAAGGTAAAAACACATATCTGGACCACACATTTTCTCTCTCACACTTTCCCCTAAATACCCAACCAAACCCTAGTTTTAAAAACTTCCAAATTGATTATCTCTTACTAGCAATTTATTAAAATTGATTGGTGCAAAAAAATTGTAATACTTTACCCGATCCATGAACACCCTCAGAACACCGTCAAAATTGGATAATCTTGACATGCCCAAGACTAACCAAAATTGCAGACTACAAAAGAAATAATTTGGGCCTAAACCAACCAATAAATGCAGCCCACAAATATCTAGGGTATCACAACACAAATGTCTTCATTAACTATTTACAAATTATAATAGGCGCTGACAACAACACTGTTCTTTATCTTATCTGCAAGAAGAAAAGGCGACAAAAGAGTGATTATCGATATTTCTTTACTATTTATTACTTATTTAATCTTACTTGTTTAATCTTATTTATTACTATTATTATTTATTACTTATTTAATCTTCATGATGATGTCCTTCTCCATGTGCTCATGGATCAGTTGGAAGTGGTATGTGTGCTCACAATGTTTATCATAATTCATGTAGTAAACTGTTTGTGCAATCTTTATGAGGTAACAAATTGCCATTTCATTAAACATTCAACAAAAACTGATTGCTAAAACAAGTTCAAGTTACAAAAACTTTTGGCACATAAATAACTAAGAACCAAAGTTACAACAAACATCAAAATACATAACACGGATTGCTAAAACAAGTAAAGTTAATGCATAATATTGATTGCTAATACAAAAGCAATGAACACAACTAGGAAATTGATTACAAAAAAAAACTTTGTCATAAACTTTCAGTTTTGACTCGATAAAAGCCATCTCCCCCATCATTTTGTTCATCTGATCTTGGGAAACATCACCAACTTCATTTGAACTTAATATGCCTTGAATCTTCTACCCGCTTTTGAAGGGTCCAAGCAATTTTTCTTGAATGGATAGTAGTATCAAGGCGGCAATCACAATGAGAAGCGTTGATGTAGAATAACATGTCGCTTCGTTTTGATCTTGAAGTGGATGAGGATGATGCCATGTTTTAGGGTTTGTATGAAAAAAAGGGGAAAGTAGGTGAAAAAAATGATAATTTCATATATGTCCTTCAAAAATCACGTAATTACATCAATATCCTTATATATTTCACAATGACATCAATATCCTTTCAAACTAAACAAATACTCATGTAGATCCAAAATATTTTATTTTAACTTAATTAAATAATTTAAACGTATAAAATATCATTTAAATGTGAAATAAAGATATGTTTTACTTTTTTACCCTTCTTCCCCATCAAGATCTTCTCAAACACCTCTCTCCTTTAACACTCCAATTTACTTTTAATTAAACAAAAAAATCATCATAACCCATATGCTTGCAGAAAGGAATTTTTATTAAAGCAAAACAAAGAAATCATAAATCTATTATTTCATTGTCATTATTATTGTCTAGGAAATATCTTCAAGTTATCAAAACCAAATTGAGTTCTTCTTTTTCATTCAAGATACAACTAAAAAAAATGTTTTCTTTCTTCTTCTTCTTGGAGGTACACGACCAACATCATAAACAAGAAGGAAACACCATTTTTTTTCAAGATCAAGAATTATTAAGATCCATTTTTGTGTTCTAGTTAAGGTTTAGGATTAAAACCTTGAATTTTAATTAAGTTTTCCATCACCAATTTCTCATAATCACTCAAGTTGCAGATAGAGATTGCACCTCATTTCAGTGTATCCACTTTTGTCATCATAATCATTGCATCAGGTGAGTTCGTAGCCCCACTTTTACTTGTTTAATAGTTTTATAAACTCTTTGGGGGAGATACATGCTCAACTACTTGCTTTTACTTTACACTTATATGAACTTAAATAACTCTTGTTTCACTACTTATGCTAGTAAGTAGATTATGCCCGAACTAAATTGATCACTATGTTATGAACACTATTATTTGAACCTTTCGACATATATATCGAACTCTTTAAATTGATTTGGACCTTTTAACATATATTTGAACACTTTGAACTTGATTTGAACCTTTGACATATAGTTGAACTCTTTTAACTTGTAAAGGACCCTTTTGGTATATTTTGAACTTGTTTGACTTGATTTTGAACCCTTTGACTATTTTGAACCTTTTGATATGTTTTGAGCTCCTTGACTGTTTCGAACTTTTGAACTTGAATCAAATCCTTGAACTTAATTACGAAATTATGACTTATTTGAACTTAACGAACCATATGTGCTATGACATAAATGTCTCCCTATGTGAACGGAGCAATACCAATTCTCGCCTTATTGGTGGACTGTGCAAAGTCTCCCTATGTGAACGGAGGAATACCAAGTCTCGCCTTATTGGTGGAGCGTGCAAATTCTCCCATGTTCGGAGTGTTCTTAATTGTATATTGTTAATACAAATAAGCCGTGAAAACGTTTATTTATATTTTACGATCTTCTAATGTTTTGTTGATAACAAATATAAAATCATTTTAACGAAACAAATAGAGTACGTAAATAGTTTGAGTTAATAGTTTTCTAACACACTTACGCTTTCACATAAAACACTAAAACAAGTATAAGTGATTTTATGATCTAGATAAAATATGTACAACAACTAGTGTTTGCATATTGGGTTAAACATATACTTAAACTAAGTATACTAAATGGGTAAAAACTATGTGTATGATAAATTGGGTAAATACAAGTATATACTAAATGGGTAAATACTAGCAAATGGTTTTTGACCCATAACCCATGGTTTTACATATACCACTTAACCAAGTTCATTGTATCTAGAAAGAAAACCATGGATCAACCCATGACCCATGACCCTTAACCAAAAATACCCATGGGCAAAGAGGAGCGGACTTCCAACATCAAATTGGAAATCCTTGAATACCACGAGCAACTTCCAAACATTCCAAACGAGACCGTGGAATTTAAACAAATAAGAGGCATGATTCAAAACCTCGCTTACAACCTCACTAAGCCGTCAAAAAGGAAAAGGAAGAATTGACGAAAGAGACAATAGGAATGTGCTTAGTTTCATTTATTTTATGTTTGAATGATTTCTCTTTAGTATTTTTAGTTTATGGTATTTTGGATATTGTTACCTTACCTTGTAAGTGATGTTTTATGATAACTTGCTTGTTCCTATTTGCTTGTTTTATAGATTTAATAGTGTACAAAATCGCACATCATTTTCTGTAGGCTCGTGTTGTTTACGATCGCAGATGCCGGATCCCTAGGATTAGCCTAGCCGGATCCTTCCTTGAAGGAACCGTGGGATCCGTGGCATCGATCAACAATGCAAAGATTCAAGACATCAAAACGCTTTCTAGATAACATCACATTAGCTTAGCATATGTTTTTAGAACCCAACTAAGTCCACGTCAAGGATGAGAAAGGTTTAGACTCACTAAAGGCTTACTTAAGATCTTAGTCTGATTTTATCATCACTTCTAAAACTCACCATACTTCCGCTTCAACTACTCACAAAATATTTCTCATCTCTCAAAACACTTAAGAAAGCAAGCTAAACAATTTTAGGAAATTGCTTCTAGTCTTTTATATCTCAAGGAAAGACAAAAATTAGTTTTTCAATTCTTGAAATTTTTAAGAATTTTTCTTAATATCACCTCAAGCTAAAACCTGATCACTAGGATCATTTATTATGACTTGTCATCCTCATAACTCTTAATGTTATCCTAGGACATCCATTGGTAGTCTTCTTGTCCCACCCTTCTTCCATAAAAAGCAATCAATTGCTATAACACTTATTACCTCTAATCATTCAAGTACCCTTCATCCTAAACCCTTATGAGAACTGAAACATTCAAATGAGATAAGCCTTAGCTCCCGAAACCTCATTACAAACCCGTCATAATCACGAGAGCCGATCCCTAGGATTAGCCTAGCCGGATCCCTTACAAGAGGAACCGTGGGATCCGGGTGACGCTTTATGCCAAACATAGCTAAAACAATCATTTCAACTCACCTTCCTTACTCAAACACTTCATCTCATCTTAAATGAGTTCCTAGATCGATGAAACTCGAATCTCACCTTGTGCATGTCAATCATCACATTTTCAAGAACATTAGTGGATTAAGTCTTAAATGCAATTGCAAAGTTCTTCCCTTTATAACCCACATTACCAAGAACACTTTAGTTATCAAACACAAACATAATTATCAGCAATTACAACCATCCTCCTTAGTCATTTCATCATGAGAAAAGCCCCTAGTGCTTACTCATCCACTCAAAAACCACCTAAGAAACTTGCTAGAATCATACACGAAGTTTCCTCAACCGAATCATCTCCGATTAAGTCCACCTATGCTAGGATTTCTCCTACACCAAGGAAACCAATCAAACTAATTCCCAAGAAAAGTGTTCTCACTAAGATTTCATCACCAAATTCTATTATACCAAACATACCTTCCACAACTCAACCTAGTTCATTAATACCTAGAGCCATCTCCCAATCATCCCACACTCTCACAATGTAGAAGCTTTACCTTCTTGGCCATCTCATCTTTCACCATTACCAACTAATTCACTTGAAAGATAGAGCAACAAAATCAAAGTGTTGAATCAACACTTGATCCAAAAGCAAACTCTATTATTCCTCCGAATAGTCCATTTTGGATTATGAGAAGACATCAAAAGCAACCACCCGATCAAATGGAGGTTGATGCCTCTTTACCTCTACCCTCAAACATTGTAGAGTCACCACTTAATGAGCCTCCACCAAATCCTCCTTCATTTGATAATCCTCAATCCACTTGATGAGTGTGTAAATACTCATCATTTTGGGTCAAATCTGAACTGCAAAACGTTTAAAAATGCTCAGAAATGCATCAAAATACTGAAAATATTCCAAAATTGCATTTTATATGTTTCAGATGCAAAATGTTTAAAATCGGATGAAAAATGAGCTAAGTTTGCATAATTGGCGCTTTCAGGTCCCCAAGTTTCAAAAGTTGTCGAAATAGTCCCCGAGCACTTATTTCAAAAGAAAAATCACCAAAGGTCCTTTTAAAATCATAAGTTGTCAAAATTAGTGCTTTGGTGAAAAATGTCAAAAGTTTTGAGAAATTACAAGTTTGGTCCTCCAAGTTTCAAATTTGGCAAAAATAGTCCTTGGAATTTTGAAAATGTCTATTTTGGTCCTTGTACTATTGAAGCTTGTCAGTTTTGGTCCCTTGAAACAACTTTAGAAATTTGGAAGCTTTGGTCCTTGTACTTTCAAAATTGCAAAAAAGGCCCTTAATTATTAAACCTTTGCACCTTTGGACCTGCCATAACCTTTTTGGACCCCTGTCAAACCCTTGACCCCCTCAATTTGACCCCCCCTTCAATATATTAAGCCTGGTCAAACCTACAACAAACACCCCTACCCGCCTTTTTCTTTCTTCCCACCAAACATCTCTGCAACACTCATACTCCCATCCCCAAATCATCCTCACCCTCCTTGTTCCCCACCTCAACAACCTTCCAAGGTGCATTTAATGCCCTCCTCCATTTCACTCAACCCCAATTGTCAAAATAACTTTCCGCCAAATTTTGATCAAACGGCCAAAATCTATTCTACTAATCCAATGGCGAGGAAAGAGATGGGATTTGCTCGGAGGACTAGTGGAAGGCTTTTGGGTATAAAAGAGAGAGAAGCAAGAAGAAAGGAGAGTAGTTAGTTTTAAATATTTATGTATGTCGTTTTTAATATTAATGTTTTAATTTAAGTTTAAAGATGTAATCTTCTGTTCTTATGTACTCAAATTAAGTTGTTTCATCAATATAATATGTTTTCAAGTGTTAATTCAAGGTTTCACTTAAGTTTCATATCTTCATATTCACTGTTGCAAAATCCAGTTTCAAATTCTTATATCCAAACCTTTAATAGCTTATTTTTAAGTTCCAATAAGTTTACCTAAGCTTATTATAGCTTTTGGTAAGCTGGGAAAACAGTTTCAATCAAATTTGGTGTATGGTCAACAAAAGTCAAACTGTATTGCATTTTGGTTAAGCAGTGATGAAGATGGAATGTGGGTTTTGCAGAGCTTGATTTTGGGTTGGATTAGACTAGTTTAGGATAGTTGGGGTTCTGAATAAGCTGCATTTTGGCTGGACAAGTTGTGAGTTCCAAATTCCTTTGCATTTTATATTTTTTTGAATCTGCATAATCAGTGTACTGTCTAAATCATAGTTATAGTTTATGTACTTGCATAATTTAGGTGTTTTAATGATATTAGGACCTAAATGTGTGGAATCATTGTTTAAATCAATTTAGTAGTTAAAATTTGCAAATCAGTTGGTTAAAATGGTGTTTGGATCAGTTGTTTATTTGAGCTTGAGCTCTTGTTTGTGCTTGATGTCTGTCTACTCAGTCTCCATATAGGTCATTTGACTCATATCTGTCTTAACTTTGCACCTTATTGCTCAAAAAGTCAAAATCATCTTTACACTGTCCTAAATTCACAACTGTTAGAAATTTGTGATATCAAAAGTTTGATTTGTGTTCAAATATCATTAGAGTAGCTTAATTCAGTTCCATTTCATAATAAAACATCAATCTTAGTTCATAATTTGGTTTCAAATCTCATTAAAGTCAAACTCTCAAAATCTGTCAAAAGTCAAAAAAAAATGAAAAAGTCATTTTCATTGAACCTAAGTTGATTTTTAATTGATTCATTTATGGGTCAAATTTATTAAAACTTTGGGTTTTAAAACTTCAACTGGTCTAGTTTCTTATTATGATTTTGTAGATTTTAGTAATTTTTATAAGCCCCAAAGTAGCTTGTCAAATGGGCTTAAAGTGCCTCATGCACCGACTCAAGATTCATCGAGTCTCGCATTGCAGGTTGTGCAGAGCTTGTCAAAAGCTCCTTAGAGCTTGTCCAAGTCTCGGTTTTGGTTTATAAGTTCTTAGCCAGGTCTCCTTCAAGTTCCAACTTTTGTTTTGAGTCTCGACTTATTAAGTAGCTTATTTTAAGCTCTAAAGTAATAATAGAAACCGATTTTGACACTTAAGCCAAATCATTCAAATCATAGCGCTTAGCACAATAGAGGTTTAGGATAGCTGTAACTAGTTGCATTTGGGTACTTTTAGCATATTATAGCTTCATATCATTTTGGTGCTCATTTGTAGCTTTTGGCTTATTTGGAGTCTTATTCTTAAGCACTTGTATCGCAGCCTTCATATTCCTTCACACAGTGCCACTATTTTTATATTTTCCTAGATTCATAATATTATTTTAGACTTTTCCTGAATTTTTCATATTTTTCTAGGACAGTTTGCTATTTTCTTCATTTAAAAGCAGTTTTTAAGCCTTTTAATTAGCTTTTAATACAATTAAATCGGAAAAACTTCAAAAAATAAGTTTTCATTTTTCCTAGATTAAGATAAATATAAAAGTCAAAAAATATTTTTCAGATTTTTCTTAGTTAAATTTGTATTTTTAAGCAATTTAAGTAGTTTTAAATAGTTTTAATTCATAGAAAATACAAAAATAATCGAAAAATATAAAATTAGTTTTGAAAATTCTCTTTAGTTATTTTAGATTTTTCTAAGTCATAATTTCATTTTTCTAGCTTTATTTCATATTTTCTTGTATTTTAGGCTATAATTAAATAGTTAAAAATAGTTTTTAATTAATAATAATTAATTAAATAGTTATAAAAATATTTTTCTTTTTCTAAAAATATTCTTTTATCATTAGGTTTGTAAAAATGTCATTTTCATATTTTTAGGATTAATATTGTTTCAGTTTCACATTTTCTTTTGTACGTCACGTAGTTTTTAAGTTAAAATTTTATAAAAGAAAAATCAAAAACATCATTTTAAAAATAGTGATAGCATTTATTTAATATAGTTTATCTTTTTAATTTTCTTTAATTTGCATTTAAGCCCTGTAATTTATAAACTTTTCTTTAGGTATAATCGATCATATCTCTTTTCGCTCAAATCCTCTCGATCACTATTCGCTTGATTATTCTCGCACGTTTCGTTGGGACATAACGACACTGGGAAACACTATACTCTCCCGATCTTCATTGCATTGGTGTCCGAACTGCTTTAAGTTTCTTACGGTTAGCCATTCACAAGTGTCTAGCTTGTGTGAGATAACCCGACGGTTTGGATCCAATCAAATTTTAAGCGCCACGGGGAGTCAGTGCTAATTATCTTCCGCTTAGCGATTAGTGATTTGAATATTCACTCCTTGTTGATACCATCTATCTATATCTATATATATTTTCTTATAAAAATCCAAAACCCAAAAAGATTTTCATTCTTTGTTTTACATCATGATTTTCAAAAATACCAAAAATATTCATCTTTACCCTCTTACCCTTTTTGATTCTTTATCCCTTTACCCTCTATCCATTTGATTCTAACTTCTTCTATTCTCATGGAATCTCTCGACTACGACGAATTATGGGACGAAGTTGAAAAACTTGACGTTATCACAAATGTCAAGAATTGTGTTGTTCGTGATGATCCATTAATTCTGCGTAGGGAAATGGAACGAGAAACCGGGTAACAAAGGACCGGTACTTCCTCCGATAATGGAGTTGCTAACACGTCCAACCTACGGTTATCCAAAGATCTAACCCTCATTTGCTCCTAAGCCATCTAAAATTGATCCTAAACTTTCACAATTTACTGTTAAAAGCAAACATGCGAATTTAGACGGTGACTAGCAAGAATGACTTGCCTAATCTTCACGCTTCTCAAGAACCGAACCGAGACCATAACGGAAGTGGTGGAAATTCCTAGCTCTCGAGCACACCACTTGTCCCACCTCCGGATTTTTCAAAATGTTCTTGAGACTTGATAGTCATTCGGATCACCATGTTGGTTCTAAAGATTCTTTGAATGAACCGATTCCTTCTCATAACTCTCAAATAAAATCGTTTATTCCTTGTGTCGGTTGTGGTGAGCCTCTTTTGGTTCACCACATCGTTGGTGTACGTGTGTACAAGGTGGTAATGATATTCATAACGGAGTTGTTTGTTTTGTGGTTCGAGGAATTCATTTGATTATGATCCTAATCCGAACTCATTTAACGACCCTCAAACTTTTCCAATTACCCACCACACCGACTTATCTTCATATAATCAACATAACTCTGTGAATATTGTGGAGGTCCTCACCGAGATTTGAGTGTCAATCCGGAAACACATTTGTCTATGAACAGTTTTCGGTGATGCTCGAAACTTTGGTTATGACCAATATCCATATAATTCACGGGTCCGCACTCAACAGCTTTCTTGTTATGAGAACTGTGGAGGTCCCCACTTCACTCGATTGTCAAATAGGAATCCATTTCCTTGTAACAATCATGACTCTCACAGTTTGACAATTTCCAACCTCCACAAAGACCATACTGGTTCAAACTCCACCGAGCCGTTGTCGCAAGAAATTTCCCAAAATTTTGAAACCGCAATGAAAACACTTGATGATATGATTAGTAACTTTAAGAATCAAGTGAGTGGTGAAAAGACCATGGGAGAATTGCTAGTCAAGAACGAGAGGCCCGCAAATCTAGGGAAGAATTATTAGTCCTAGAGCAAGCTCTAAAGCGTTCCCAATTTCTTAAAGCACTCTATATGATGATGACGAGGAGAGTTTTATCCTTTTAATATTATTTCTCAACTCCTCGGTCGGTTGATATCCCGCAGCTGAGATTCCATCTCAAACAACGCTAACACACCAAGCTCCCACTCACTCTCTCGAACATGGGGACGAGCATCTTGACACTGTTCTCGAAAAGGAATCGGACGAATTCATAAAGTCTAGTGTTTAGAACCTTGTCCCAATCCCGAGAGAGTCACAGGAACTTCGAGCATATGTGTGATTCTCTTTCCCTCTTGAGTGTTCAAAAGATCATTTTGAAACTTTCTCCAATTGTAGCGAAGATTGTGCTTCTTATGGAAACATCGAGTATGTTGAGGCATCACTTCCACAACTGATGTCGATCATCTTCTTGAGGAGTTCACCGATGAACTCACTCACATCAATCCACTTTCATCGAAGTAACGATGTTCTCTTTGATTTGAAGCCGATCCGGGAGAGACGAAAGTCTCCCTTATAATGATCGCTCACTCACTTCTCACCCCAACAATCCAATAGAGAATGTTGATCACTTTGTTCTGAAGCATTCAAAACAACTCTCACTAATCCTCTATTTGAATTCGACTCGAATTCACTTTAATTTCGAGAATCCACTCTTTGATACCGATTGAGGATAGTGATGAGTCTACAATGGAACAAGAGTTCACAATTTCACTTCATGTGAATGATTCTCTTCATGAAGAGTTCTCCGATGAACTCTCTCATGACATATCTCCTCCGGAACATGATCATTTCTATTTTGATCTTGAGGATGATATTGGCTCGGAGGAAGGTGTACTCTATCATACGAGTTTGCTTATTAATGATACTACCTCACCCTTCCTCCCGATATGTCTACATTTGAGGATGAAGAATGGATCCCGATTGTTATCAAAATCTTTCTTCCTTTCCTCAAATATCTTGTGATTCTCTTCATCTTCACTCCTTCGGAATGAAGACACTATCTTTGACCCCGAATTTTCATTTATCATTTTGAGCCGGTTCTATGTATATCTTATCGGTGTGGAACTTTCACGTGCTTCAAATGTTTGTCCAAACATCTTGAATGAAAGTCCGATGGAGATTGTTTCTTCCATCTTACTTCCCATGAACAAATGAATTGGGGTCGAGTCAAGCTAGCAACTCGGTAATCAAAACAATAGTTAAACATGGGTTTTCACCGTGTGTGCCACCCTAGTGTGGGGAGTTGCCCCATTGTTGTATATAAAGTTTCAAAAAAAAAAAAAAAAAAAAAAAAAAATCTTTCAAAATTATGGCCATAGTATTTCCCTTTACGTTCTCGGTTTCGGCATAACCACGGTGCTTTGAATATTGAGGGCAATATTCATTTCTAGTGTGGGGGAATTCTCACGAATTTTATCATGTAATTATACCGCCTAATTCCCCATTTTGGCCAATTTTTTTTTTTTTTTTTTTTTTTTGCAAGTGTTCGCACTTACTCACTTATGGTTATCGATCCGCCATGTCTAATACACAAAAGGATTGGCTAATCCAGAGCAAACGGCTCTTGGTAAAGATATCTCAAATCCGTTGACGACTTGCAATTTGCCCAAAATTGTATGGTATTCATTTCACCATATCCTTAAAAGTGAAGAGTTGGCTAGCCCGCAAGTTTATGGCTTGTGGTAAAGGCATGGAAAAACCATAATTGGTAATCACTCACCAAAGATAATATTGATAATTTATCTAAGAGTTGGCTAGTCCGAACAAACGGCTTCGGTAAAGACAAATCAAATCCGTTGGAAGTCGGTGGTTTGCTCAAAATCACATGGTTATCGATGTACCATAGTTCTTACTTGAACCGAAACATTTGGCTACTCTAGAAGTAATGGCTTTTGGTAAAGAGATTCAAATCCATTAAGTTTTTCTCAAAAGATTGCTAGGGACTAGCAATAGTTTGGTGTGGGGATTGATGAGTGTGTAAATACTCATCATTTTGGGTCAATCTGAATCGCAAAACGTTTAAAATGCTCGAAATGCATCAAAATATCGAAAATATTCCAAAATTGCATTTTATATGTTTCGGATGCAAAATGTTTAAAATCGGATGAAAATGAGCTAAGTTTGCATAATTGGCATTTTCAGGTCCCCAAGTTTCAAAAGTTGTCGAAATAGTCCCGAGCACTTATTTCAAAAGAAAAATCACCAAAGGTCCTTTTAAAATCATAAGTTGTCAAAATTAGTCCTTTGGTGAAAAATGTCAAAAGTTTTGAGAAATTACAAGTTTGGTCCTCCAAGTTTCAAATTTGGCAAAAATAGTCCTTGGAATTTTGAAAATGTCTATTTTGGTCCTTGTACTATTGAAGCTTTTCAGTTTTGGTCCCTTGAAACAACTTTGGAAATTTGGCAGCTTTGGTCCTTGTACTTTCAGAAATTGCAAAAAAGGCCCTTGATTATTAAACCTTTGCACCTTTGGACTGCCATAACCTTTTTGGACCCCTGTCAAACCCTTGACCCCCTCAATTTGACCCCTTCAATATATTAAGCTGGTCAAACCTACGATCAAACACCCTACCCGCTTTTTCTTTCTTCCCCACCAAACATCTCTGCAACACTCATACTCCCATCCCCCCAGCTCATCCTCACCCCTCCTTGTTCCCCCCACCTCAACAACCTTCCAAGGTGCATTTAATGCCCCCTCCTCCATTTCACTCAACCCCAACTGTCAAAATAACTTTCCCGCCAAATTTTGATCAAACGGCCAAAATCTATTCTACTGATCCAATGGCCAAGGAAAGAGATGGGATTTGCTCAGAGGACTAGTGGAAGGCTTTTTGGGTATAAAAGAGAGAAGAGAAGCAAGAAGAAAGGAGAGTAGTTAGTTTTAAATATTTATGTATGTCGTTTTTAATATTAATGTTTTAATTTAAGTTTAAAGATGTAATCTTCTGTTCTTATGTACTCAAATTAAGTTGTTTCATCAATATAATATGTTTTCAAGTGTTAATTCAAGGTTTCACTTAAGTTTCATATCTTCATATTCATTTGTTGCAAAATCCAGTTTCAAATTCTTATATCCAAACCTTTAATAGCTTATTTTAAGTTCCAATAAGTTTACCTAAGCTTATTATAGCTTTTGGTAAATTTGGGAAAACAGCTTCAATCAAATTTGGTGTATGGTCAACAAAAGTCAAACCAGATTGCATTTTGGTTAAGCGATGATGAAGATGGAATGTGGGTTTTGCGAGCTTGATTTTGGGTTGGATTAGACTAGTTTAGGATAGTTGGGGTTCGAATAAGTCGCATTTTGGTGGACAAGTTGTGAGTTCCAAATTCCTTTGCATTTTATATTTTTTGAATCGCATAATCGAGTAATTGTCTAAATCATAGTTATAGTTTATGTACTTGCATAATTTAGGTGTTTTAATGATATTAGGACCTAAATGTGTGGAATCATTGTTTAAATCAATTTCGTAGTTAAAATTTGCAAATCAGTTGGTTAAAATGGTGTTTGGATCATTGTTTATTTGAGCTTGAGCTCTTGTTTGTGCTTGATGTCTGCCTACCTCTCCATATAGGTCATTTGACTCATATCCGTCTTAACTTTGCACCTTATTGCTCAAAAAGTCAAAATCATCTTTACACCGTCCTAAATTCACAATCGTTAGAAATTTGTGATATCAAAAGTTTGATTTGTGTTCAAATATCATTAGAGTAGCTTAATTCAGGTTCCATTTCATAATAAAACATCAATCTTAGTTCATAATTTGGTTTCAAATCTCATTAAAGTCAAACTCTCAAAATCATCAAAAGTCAAAAAAAATGAAAAGTCATTTTCATTTCAACCTAAGTTGATTTTAATTGATTCATTTATGGGTCAAATTTATTAAAACTTTGGGTTTTAAAACTTCAACTGGTCTAGTTTCTTATTATGATTTTTGTAGATTTTTAGTAATTTTTTATAAGCCCCAAAGTAGCTTGTCAAATGGGCTTAAAGTGCCCTGTGCACTGACTCAGTATTCACTGAGTCTGCACAGGGTTGTGCAGGGCTTGTCAAAAGCTCCTTAGAGCTTGTCCATGTCTGGTTTTTGGTTTATAAGTTCTTAGCCAGGTCTCCTTCAAGTTCCAACTTTTTGTTTTGAGTCTCAGCTTATTAAGTAGCTTATTTTTAAGCTCTAAAGTAGTAGCTAGAAACTGATTTTGACACTTAAGCCAAATCATTCAAATCATAGCAGTTAGCACAATAGAGGTTTAGGATAGCTGTAACTAGTTGCATTTGGGTACTTTTAGCATATTATAGCTTCAGATCATTTGGTGCTCATTTGTAGCTTTTGGCTTATTTGGAGTGTTTATTCTTAAGCACTTGTGATCCAGCCTTCATATTCCTTCACACAGGCCACTGTTTTTATATTTTTCCTAGATTCATAATATTATTTTAGACTTTTCCTGAATTTTTCATATTTTTCTAGGACAGTTTGCTATTTTGCTTCATTTAAAACAATTTTTAAGCCTTTTTAATTAGCTTTTAATACAATTAAATCAGAAAAACTTCAAAAAAATAAGTTTTCATTTTTCCTAGACTAAGATAAATATAAAAAGTCAAAAAAATATTTTTCCAGATTTTTCTTAGTTAAATTTGTATTTTTAAGCAATTTAAGTAGTTTTAAATAGTTTTTAATTCATAGAAAATACAAAATAATCGAAAAATATAAAATTAGTTTTGAAAATTCTCTTTAGTTATTTTAGATTTTATAAGTCATAATTTCATTTTTCTAGCTTTATTTCATATTTTCTTGTATTTTAGGCTATAATTAAATAGTTAAAATAGTTTTAATTAATAATAATTAATTAAATAGTTATAAAATAATTTTATTTTTCTAAAAATTTTCTTTATCATTAGGTTTGTAAAATGTCATTTTCATATTTTTAGGATTAATATTGTTTCAGCTTCACATTTTCTTTTTATGCGTCACGTAGTTTTTAAGTTAAAATTTTATAAAAGAAAATCAAAACATCATTTTAAAAATAGTGATAGCATTTATTTAATATAGTTTATCTTTTTAATTTTCTTTAATTTGCATTTAAGCCCCTGTAATTTATAAACTTTTTCTTTAGGTATAATCGATCATATCTCTTTTTCCGTTCAAATCCTCTCGATCACTATTCGTTTGATTATTCTCGCACAACTCGTTGGGACATAATGACCTGGGGAAACACTATACTCTCCTGATCTTCATTGCATTGGTGTCTGAACTGTTTTAAGTTTCTTACGGTTAGCCATTCACAAGTGGCTAGCTTGTGTGAGATAACCTGACGGTTTGGATCCAATCACCACTTCACTTGAATTTTCACCTCAAGAAACCCAAAAACATGACAAGGATTGCTATCATTGTAAACATGTTGAAAATTTGATACATGAACTACGTGAAGAGCAACGTTTCATGTTTTATCACCTCCTCGAACGTTTCGAAGAGGTTAACAAGCCTAAACTACAATAAGCATCATATTCTAAAGGTCAAACTTAGAACATTTAGGAAACCTTTCTCATCCTTGATCATCGTCAAGGTTTTAGTCGAATCCTAAGTTTGGGTTAACTTATTAGCATTAGTAGCACCTATTTGGCTAGTTCATTCTCTTAGTTTTGGAGATTTGGTTGTGTATCTCTTGTTTTATTGAATGAATAAATCTATGCTATTGATGTGCCCGGTAGGTGCAAGTTTTAAATTTATAAAGGTGAATTACCAATTTTACCAATAACACATACGAGCAAGTATACTCGTCCGTTATAGCAAGATTATGAAGGTAAGTCGGGATCGCTCATAGGATTTGAGTGAATCGTAGCACAAGTTTGAATTAACGAGTCGATCAAAACATATAACAAAGCAAATAGATATAATGAAATTCGGATGATTAAAACTACACTTGCTCAAACTAGTATCATATCATAGATTAATGTGATTGTATTAACTACTTAACATGTTGGTTGTGATAATTAGTTGAAAACTAATCTATTGTTCTTACAAGATAAACCTTCACAAGATTTTAGTTCATAAAACAAGCTTTAAGTTTAACCAATCAATTCAAGATATCAAGTTTCATAAGTCTACTTTCATAAACTTAAACACAAAACATCCACTTGTTCATCAAATTGCTTAAGAAATGGTCAATACAAAAGGTACCCGATCATAGACAAAAGGCTACAATTAATTTTCCACAACTAATCTTACGACCATTTAGATGTTTCCAACTAATCCAATTTGATAATCAAAAAGCGTTCTATTACAACCACACCTTAGTTCCTTTGTATAATCAAGAATAATGGGTAAAACAATCATCCATAGACAAAATGATTATGACTAGTTGAATAATACGAAGTTCTTCGACCCAACGATAGTTACCAATTAGCCAAACTTGATTAACAAATGTCACTATGAAACTTTAGCACAATTGGATCTTAGAATCAACTTGAAATTGAATTAAAACATGTTAATACAATCACTAACTAATCATATAATAATCAACATCATTTAAGCAAGTGTATAAAGAAACTAGCCACTCATAGCAAACATGAACATAAACTCATAACTTTGATCATTAGAAAACATGATTAAAAGTCTTACAATGCTTGGAATAAGATTACAAATGATGAAGTAATGATTCCCAAAGGATCGTGGTGGACTTCTTAGTGTTTCGCTTCCAACGGTGGAACTTCGGAACTCCAAACTTCTCTCGGATTTCTAAGGACGAATTTCGTGAGGTTAAGGCTTGGTTTGATGAGTAGAGCTTTTAATTGAAGTGTGTCTAATATGCTCACATTTAGCCTCTATTTATACTAATTCCAAGGCCTAGGGTGTTAAATGCTTGACTTGGCCTCCAAGGAGTAAGGAAGGGACTAGAATACACCAAGAGAGGACCTATAATCGTTGATGCAAAGGGAAGCTTAGTGATGAAGATTTGACAATCTGCAGCTTCTCCAACCGGATCGGTCATACGACCAACCGATCCGGTTGGTCTTCAATAATAACACACCGACCGATCCGGTTGCGGGTTGCGACCGATCGGTCGGTCATGGCAAAACATGTATTCGAGCCAAATGCCAACCGATCCGGTGAAGGTATAACCGATCCGGTTGGATCTTCCGAGATAAAAACTTGATCTTTCTCTCTCACTCGACTTGTAGAACTTGGTTCTTCAATCACTAAGGTCTTCAAAGGTACTTGGGATTTAGCTTAATCGAGACGGAATCTTCGATTAACTGCATATTTCCACATTTTCCTCCATTTCCCTGCACTTGGTTATGAATGCTAGACAAACATATCTAGATACGATTAAGTGCTAAAATCACACAAATATAACCAAATAACAGATATAAAAGTACACACAATGCTACTAAAAACATGCACAATCTGAGTGTTATCAAATTCCCCCACACTTAAACTTTGCTTGCCCTCAAGCAAATCTAGGACAAACATCCACTGGGACAAGATCGTGATTATGAAAAATGTGATGCAAATCAACCAAGTATAAATACGAGAAGATTCATCAATTATGCTTATAAAGGTGAAACATCAAGATGTTTGACAATATCCAATGATTTTCTTGCATGATTAACATTTCAAAACACCTCACTAAAAATAATGGAATATAATTCACTCAATCACTCATTTTAGTGGAGTAACAAGATAAATCACACTCATTGCTCACCATGATTAGATTATTACCATAAGCTTGTACAAGAAACAAAACTCCACCGACGCGGCGTGAGCACCAAGTAAAACATCTAAAGAGGGCTTTTATTCGGGTTATAATGATAGGCTAAGGGGTTAAGGGTATGGATAAGGCATGGGAATGTTTAATGAAATTGGTGTAAAAATAAAAATGAAATCAAGTCTAATACCCGTGTTGCTAGCTATCAAACATTCCACGAACCAAATAAACGATTATAGCTTTGCTTTCTTCTTTTTCACTTTCCACAGCTTTTTGCTTTGCCATGATAATTATTCTTCGATCATAGCACATTGGCTATTATTTCCATACTTTCAACACAATTTTTTTTTTTTTTTTTTTTTTTTTTTTTGAACATAAACTCAACACATGGCTCAATCAATCACATATGATGTGGTACTCATAATCATTTGAACAATCTTCACTTTCCATGAAACTAGCAACCAACCGTTAGACATTGATAAGGGTAGGCTAAGGTTTAAAGTGTAAAATCTTTTGTATTTTCCGGTGAAGCAAAATGAAAGGGATGGCTCGGAAGGTGTAACTAGGGTATCTAGTGCTAAAATGAGCACTACAAATGGGTCCATGGGTGGTTAACTAACCGATGAGGCTAGCTAATATATCATTAGATGTAAAATGGAAGGCCATTTGGGTTAAATCTAAGTTGCCTCTTTATCACACGAATTCACTTATATCGCACTAATGCAATCTCACCGCGTCTAGTAATGATTTACAAGCACAAGTTCTAGAATAAATAAAATCACCCAGCACACTCATAAAAGTTCTAAGCATAAAAGATGTATGCTAATAAGAAATAAGCTCAAATCCTCACAATTTAGTGGAAAGGGTATAATATGTGTTAGCAATGTTTATCGATCCAAAATGGATTGCAATAGTAATCGAACACATCTCGAAGTTTCAAATATTACCGCTTTTACCGTGGAATGATCCAGCTTATTCTAATAGATATTCCTAAAAGTGTGAAAACAACTAGATCACAAGGGCAAACAAAATTTTAAATTTAAGCATGAAAACTCTAATTTTTCCTATTCACCCCCCACACTTAAGTTAGACATTGTCCTCAATGATAAACGAACTTCAAAGTATAGAAATAGGAAAATAGAGATGAAACCAGATATGTCAACGAGTTTATCGACCTTAAAATTCTTTCTTCATTCCTCGCGCCCACTAGAGAAATCATCACCGCACACAATCTTATAAACAAACAAAAGGTTTTATTAAAGGATGGCACCCCCACACTTAAGTTCAACCAAAGGTTAAGACTTTGGGAGTGACCACGAGAAAATCAAAATATGAAACACACGGTTGCCTCCCGAGAAGCGCTTGTTTTATTACCGAGTCATCACCGACTCGATTCTTCCCGACTTATTCAAATTGCAAGGGCACTTTGAACATTTTAGAGTTCGAGGATGTACATGAATTCTTCACCAAGATCTTCAATATCGCTCCGCATTTAATTCAAGTAGCTTGGTTTCATGGGACAGCTTGTGGAATTCTTCCAGAAATGGTGCTACAAAAGTGATAGTTTCAATTCATTCTCATGGTGTCTCCAGACACCGCCGAATCGAAACTTCATTCGTTTGCTCCTTATCGTAGTATAACTTGATTCGGTGTCCATTAACAATGAAACTTCCACCTTGTTTGTCATATAGTTCGACATACCCGTATGGATATCCATGTTTAACGACGTATGGTCCAAACCATTTTGGTTGTAACTTAGAGCTTTGAATTTGAATTTCATGTTAAAAGCGTAACTTTATCTTGACTTTGAATTCTTTTCAATTCGTAGCTTTTTATCATGATAGGCTTTGTTCGGCTTTATACGCTTGGAGTTTTCATAAGCTTGGAGTCTTAATTCATCTAGTTCGTGCAATTGCGTAAATCTTTTCTCTCCACTATTTTGAGATCGGTGTTACATTGTCTCGAGCGCCCAATAAGCACGATGTTCAACTTCGAACCAAATGACAAGTCTTCCATACAGAGTCTGCATGACGGAGTTGTACCAATTGGTGTTTTATAAGCCAGACGAAATGCCCACGAGCATCATCAAGTTTCCTTGCCCATAAAGACGGATTGTCTTTTACGGTTTTTCCAGATTCTTTTGAGAGCTCTGCTGGTATTTTCGACTTGACCACTAGTTTGTGGATGATAAGCGCTGCAAATCGATGATGAACTCCATATCTTTTCATGGTTTTTCCATTTGTTGATTGCGTAAATGAGTTCCACGATCGCTTATGAGTGCTTGGGAATTCCATAACGAGCTAAAAGCTTTTTGAGAAAATTAACGACGACACGAGCATCGTTTGTTGGTAAAGCTTCACCGCCCATTTGGACACGTAATCTATAGCAACGAGAATGTATTCGAATTTGTGGGATTTAGGAAAGGTCCCATGAAATCTATTCCCAAATATCGAATATTTCACACACTTGAATGCTTGTTAACGGCATTTCATCCTTCGAGAGATTGGTGGTTCTTTGACAAGCGTCGATTTTGAACAAGTGTATGTGCTTCTTTGAATATTGTTGGCCAATAGAATCCAAAGATCAAAACTTTCTTAGTGTGGTGGAAGGACCATAATGTCCCCAGTTGGGCCATGATGACATTCGTCAAGAATTTTACGAGTTTGGAACCAAAAATACATCTTCGGATCATCCCATCGGACACATTTTGAAAAGATATGGCTCTTCCCAAAATAGTATTTAAGTTCGAAAAGAATTTGCTTCTTTG
Source organism: Chrysanthemum lavandulifolium (assembly GCA_022545495.1). Lineage (NCBI taxonomy): Eukaryota > Viridiplantae > Streptophyta > Magnoliopsida > Asterales > Asteraceae > Chrysanthemum > Chrysanthemum lavandulifolium. Next base: position 463,512 of record CM040245.1, read on the forward strand.
AGCATGAGTTAGTCCTTTTACGAGAATTCCTCCGTGAGGTAGTTTGCAAAGTCAAGAAACCAAGGATCGCATTTCCGCCGATGGTCATGAGAGTTTCATCGGAAAATAATCATCGATTTCTTCTTCTTTAACTCCTCAAGATTAGGATTTTCGAGACGAGATAAGTGATCGTGAAAGATTCTCGCTCCTTTCTTGTTGAATAGATATTTGAGTGTCGAATGATCGGTAAAACGATTGCTTTTGAGAGCACAAGATATGATCGAATTTGTCAAAGGCAAAACGATGACTAGTAATTCTTTTTCTATGTGACGGTATAATTTTGTGGGCACTATTCAAAGGTCTTGCTTGCAAAATATATAGGCGAAAGTGTTTCCCTTCGTTGTCCTAAGACAGCCCAACAAGAAATCGCTTACACACATAAGTTCGAAGGTAGTGACCAATTAGGTGAAACCATGATCGAGCACTAGTAAGTTGAGATTTCAAAGATTCAAAGCTTTATGCAATCAAAGATCAAGTCAAAGATAGATTCTTTCTCAAGAAGTTTTGTCATTGGACGAGATATTTTGGAAAATCTTTGATGAATCTGCGGTAAAACCAAAGATGTCCTAAAAACTCTAACGGCTTTGACGTTGGTTGGTGGTGGAAGTTTTGAGATGACATCGACCTTTGCTTTGTCGACTTCCATTCCAAGGCACTAGAGATTTTGTGCAAGCACAATTCCTTCTGTTACCATAAAGTGGCATTTCTCCCGGTTGAGAACAAGATGTGCGACTTAGCATCTTTCGAGCATTTTATCGAGATTAGAAAGGCAAGTTTCGAATGACTCTCAAAGATCGAAAAATCATCCATGAAAACTTCCATGGAGGTTTCAAGCATGTCTTGGAAGATGGCGATCATACACCTTTGAAAAGTTGCGGAGCATTACAAAGACCAAAAGGCATACGCCGATATGCGTAGGTTCCAAAAGGACAAGTAAAGGTGGTTTTTCTTGATCGTTAGGATCGATGGGAATTTGAAATATCCGAAAATCCGTCGAGGAAACAAAAGAATTTATTTCCGCTAGTCTTTCAAGCATTTGATCCATGAATGGGAGTGGAAAATGATCCTTTCGGTGGCTTTGTTTAACTTACGATAGTCAATACAAACACGCTAACCGGTGACAGTTCTAGTCGGAACTAGCTCATTTCTCTCATTAGTTACAACCGTCATTCCTCCTTTCTTTGGAACACAAGAATGTGGCTTACCCAAGGACTATCCTCAATTGGGTAAATGATTCCGATCAAGAAGTTTAATGATTTCCTTTTAACAACTTCTTCATGTCGGATCGAGTCTACGCTGACGTTCTACCACGTGTTTAATCCTTCTTCGAAATTGATTTTGTGTTTGCAAAATTAGGACTAATTCCTGGATATCGGATGTTTTCCAAGCAAAAGCTTGTTTGTGATTTTGAGTCACGGAAACTAAACTTTCTTTCTCATCATCCTCGAGTAATGAAGATATGACTACGGAAGAAGTGAGTTTTCCTCGGATAAGCATATTCAAGATGATTTGGAAGAGGTTTGAGTTCGAGATCGTGGGTGGTTCTTCGATAGAGGATTTTATTCGCATTTTTTCATTGAAAGTGATTTCCTCAAAATTTTCTTCCTCTTCCTCCATTTCTTCTTCTTCTGAGTTATCTCCTTCAAATTCTACTTTCATGAAATCATCAAATTCTTTGTCAAAATCTGTTTCATTGATTTTTTCAAAAGTAGTCATGAATGGATCGGATTCGTTCAGTAATGCATCTAATTCCTCATCAGTGACTTCATCAATAACATCGACGTTAAAACAAGTGTCATCACTGGAATGTGGGTAGCGCATTGCTTTATCGATAAGAAAAGTGATTCGATCTTCCCCAACTCCAAGGTTGAGTTCTTTTCCTTTAACTTTGATGATTGCGTCGGCGGTGTTTAGGAAAGGTCTTCCTAAAATGAGTGGGACTTTACTATCTTCTTCCATTTCCAAGATTACAAAGTCCACGGGAAATATGAATTTACCGACTTGAACAAGCATATTCTCAAAGAATTCCACAGGATATTGATAGGAATGGTTTGCCAATCGAATGCTCATTTTGTTGGTTTCAGTCGTTGTTGCACAACTTGGAATAGAGTGAATAAGGCATCAAATTGATACTTGCGCCAAGATCGGCTAAAGCATCACATTTAACGTTATTCCGAAAGTACATGGAATAAGAAAGCTCCTGTGATCTCCGAGTTTTGGTGGAATTTTGTTTTGAACTATGGTCGAGCATTCTTCGTTAAGAAAAGTTCTCGATATTTGCTCAAGCTTGCTTTTGTTATTAAGAAGTTCTTTCAAAATTTCCGTAATTGGGCATTCGGCTATAACATCAACGAGGAACATTGAGTCTAACCTCTTTGATTATTTCGATAAACTTCTTATAACGCTCTTCCATCTTCTCTTTCTTTAGCGCGTTGAGGATAAGGAATTTTCGGTGTATACGCCTTGACGGTGGAATGTCTTTCTTTTGGTGGTTTGAGTTGTGTTTGGTTCTTCGTTTTCATCCTCACTATCAACGGTGATAGGAGGATTAGGATTAGGTGGTGGATCGTCACGAGACCACTTCTTGTGAAACAAAGATTGATATGTTCATTTCGTGTTTGGGGTGGATCAGACGCCTTATCATTTGATGGTTTTGGATTGGATTGAGTGTTACTTGGCAATGAACCGGATGGTCAGAAGAATGTTGGTCGAAAGTCATGCTAAGCTTGTTTTCAAGATCTTGGATAGATGCTTGATGATTTTCCGTCCTTGCTCAACTTTGGCTTTAAGATTGAAAAATTGATTTTGATAAAATCATTTGCGGATTTTGACCGACCACGAATTCTCTCATGGTTTTTTCGAATTCGGTTTCTTCGCCTTTTGTCGGAAGTTTGGTGTGGTGGATCGTCGGTTCGTGGTTGAGAATCACGGTTGTCATCCCTGGTCGGCGATCTTGCCAATTTCGAATTTCGACCGTAATAGTTACTACGATATCCGCCTCCACGGTATCCTCCTTGAACGTAATTTGCTTCTCCTTCTTTTGGTCCACCCATAGGTTTATCGTCGCACCTCGGACGATGGGTGATTTCTCCACAATTGTTACATCCATCTCGCATTTCTTTCATTTCATCTTTGATATCCTTGTATTGCGAAGTTAATTTGTGAGGTTAACGCTTCCATCTTCTCCATGAGTTTTGAGGTATCGGTGTTTTCGACAAAAGCAACGGTTTTCTGGAGAGGTTTGGTTTTGGAATCTTTGGACCAATCAAGTTTGAGAAGTACTCGATCTTGAGCAATTGATGTGCATCGTTGGGAGTTTTATAGAGAAAAATTCCTCCGACATCAAGGATGCCTTGAGAGATTTCATCTAGTCCATGGTAAAAGATTTGGATAATGGTTCCTTTTGATAATCCATGTCCATGACAACTACGGCAAATCCTTCATTCGAAGCCAAGCTTGACAAGTGATTCGTTTGGGTTTTGGTTGAAAGCACGAATTTCTCCCATTAATCAATAACACATACGAGCAAGTATACCGTCCGTTATAGCAAGATTATGAAGGTAAGTCGGGATCGCTCGCAGGATTTGAGTGAATCGAGCACAAGTTTGAATTAACTGAGTCGATCAAAACATATAACAAAGCAAATAGATATAATGAAATTCGGATGATTAAAACTACACTTGCTCAAACTAGTATCATATCATAGATTAATGTGATTGTATTAACTACTTAACATGTTGGTTGTGATAATTAGTTGAAAACTAATCTATTGTTCTTACAAGATAAACCTTCGTCAAGATTTTAGTTCATAAAACAAGCTTTAAGTTTAACCAATCAATTCAAGATCAATTCAAGTTTCATAAGTCTACTTTCATAAACTTAAACACAAAACATCCACTTGTTCATCAAATTGCTTAAGAAATGGTCAATACAAAGGTACCCGATCATAGACAAAAGGCTACAATTAATTTTCCACAACTAATCTTACGACCATTTAGATGTTTCCAACTAATCCAATTTGATAATCAAAAAGCGCTTTCTATTACAACCACACCTTAGTTCCTTTGTATAATCAAGAATAATGGGTAAAACAATCATCCATAGACAAAATGATTATGACTAGTTGAATAATACGAAGTTCTTTTCGACCCCAACGATAGTTACCAATTAGCCAAACTTGATTAACAAATGTCACTATGAAACTTTAGCACAATTGGATCTTAGAATCAACTTGAAATTGAATTAAAACATGTTAATACAATCACTAACTAATCATATAATAATCAACATCATTTAAGCAAGTGTATAAAGAAACTAGCCACTCATAGCAAACATGAACATAAACTCATAACTTTGATCATTAGAAACATGATTAAAAGTCTTACAATGCTTGGAATAAGATTACAAATGATGAAGTAATGATTCCCAAAGGATCGTGGTGGACTTCTTAGTGTTTCGCTTCCAACGGTGGAACTTCGGAACTCAAACTTCTCTGGATTTCTAAGGACAATTTCGGAGGTTAAGGCTTGGTTTGATGAGTAGAGAGCTTTTTAATTGAAGTGTGTCTAATATGCTCACATTTAGCCTCTATTTATACTAATTCCAAGGCCTAGGGTGTTAAATGCTTGACTTGGCCTCCAAGGAGTAAGGAAGGGACTAGAATACACCAAGAGAAGGACCTAGAATCGTTTGGATGCAAAGGGGAAGCTTAGTGATGAAGATTTGACAACTGCAGCTTCTCCAACCGGATCGGTCATACGACCAACCGATCCGGTTGGTCTTCAATAATAACACACCGACCGATCCGGTTGCGGGTTGCGACCGATCGGTCGGTCATGGCAAAACATGTATTCGATTAAATGCCAACCGATCCTATGAAGGTATAACCGATCCGGTTGGATCTTCCGAGATAAAAACTTGATCTTTCTCTTCACTCGACTTGTAGAACTTGGTTCTTCAATCACTAAGGTCTTCAAAGGTACTGGATTTAGCTTAATCGAGGCGGAATCTTGATTAATCGCATATTTCCACATTTTCCTCCATTTCCACACACTTGGTTATGAATGCTAGACAAACATATCTAGATACGATTAAGTGCTAAAATCACACAAATATAACCAAATAACAGATATAAAAGTACACACAATGCTACTAAAAACATGCACAATCTGAGTGTTATCAGCTATGATTATTATGTGTGTTGTGCTTGTTATATATCTCATTCCCTCCAATAGCATCCCTTGATATTTCTTCACTGCTGAAGAAACTGTAACAGATAGCCGGATCCCTTCCAGATAAATAGACGGATCCCTCCTTGAAGGGAACCGTGGGATCCGTGGTACAGGAGCACAAATCTCTACTAACTTGAGTCTCTTTTGCAGGAAATTTATGCACTATACTCTTGTTTTTCTAACCTTGTCTTGTAGTTATTCAAAATACACATGAAGATATTGACACCATAAAGCTAGGGGGAGCTTTGTGTCAAAACGACATTGCAAAATCACTTGCAAACTTAAATCCATCTTTTGGGTTACACTTCATGACACCCCATTGCAACTTTGCAATATTTAAGGGGGAGCACGTTCTCGTCACTTAGACGAACCATTTGCAAACTTAATTGCAAACACAATTAGTTTATTTTACATTATGTCCTTGACGCCCTTTCAAAGGGATGGACTCGTCAAGGGGGAGTTAAGACGAGTACCATTTCCGTAACTTGCTCTCTTCACATTTTTACATTTATTTTTCTCTTTCTCTTATAAAAATTGTGTTGGTTTCTTTTAACACTTTTGTTTCGACAAAAGGGGAGAAGAAAGTAAAACTACAAATTCAAACTTTTACAATTTTAGATTTTCCTTAAAATAATTTTATGTTTTGTCATCAACAAAAGGGGAGATTGTTAATACAAATAAGCCGTGAAAACGTTTATTTATATTTTACGATCTTCTAATGTTTTGTTGATAACAAATATAAAATCATTTTAACGAAACAAATAGAGTGCGTAAATAGTTTGAGTTAATAGTTTTCTAACACACTTACGCTTTCACATAAAACACTAAAACAAGTATAAGTGATTTTATGATCTAGATAAAATATGTACAACAACTAGTGTTTGCATATTGGGTTAAACATATACTTAAACTAAGTATACTAAATGGGTAAAACTATGTGTATGATAAATTGGGTAAATACAAGTATATACTAAATGGGTAAATACTAGCAAATGGTTTTGACCCATAACCCATGGTTTTACATATACCACTTAACCAAGTTCATTGTATCTAGAAAGAAAACCATGGATCAACCCATAACCCATGACCCATGACCCTTAACCAAAAATACCCATGGGCAAAGAGGATGGACCACGGATCCCTAGCTTTGTGCTAGCCGGATCCTTGTGGTCGGGATCCGTGGGATCCGGGAAAGAAGAGAATTTCCTCTATAAATAGAGAACCATTTCTTCCTCTCTACTTGCACTTTTCAATAAACACTTCCCCAATGAAAACGTTTATTTATATTTTACGATCTTCTAATGTTTTGTTGATAACAATTCCCATTTTTTGCATAGCTGTTCTCCCTATTAACAAATTATAAGGAGAATATGACCTGACTATGATGAAGGTGAGTGTTTCCGTGCGGGATAAAGGGCCTTCGCCTATGGTGACTTCCAGTGGTACTTCTCCCAGGGGCCACGAGTGTTCGCTTGAGAACCCTACCAGTGGTGCTTTCGAGTCTACCCTTCGTGAGCGTATGGATGACTTGAGCTTTAGGAAACAATGCTCATAGATGATCTCGCAGGAGCTCCCACAATCCATGTATGCTGCTTTACCTCCTGTTGGAGATTCGTACTTTAATGATCACGGATCGGTTGAAGGTGTACGCCCCAAGATGTAAGGAAGATTATTTCCTACACTTCCCAAAAGTGTCCTTCCTTTCTTTTCAAAGTTGTATCGTGCTTGTGCACCATAAGTATCGGAGCTTCAGTGGGCGTGTTTTCCTTCTTGTTCCCCTTCCATTCACCCAGTTGGGTGTCGGAGAACTTGTCCTTTCCCTTTTTGATGCCTTTGACCGGATGTAACCGTCCGGACCGCACCGCTTCCTCGATCTGCTTTTTAGTTCTCTGCGGTTGTTCGTGTCGTGTCCATGATCTTCATGGAAATGGTAATACTTGGACATGTCTCGGCCTTGCTTCGCTTGTCATCCGTGGTGGCGGATCGAAGGATTTTATGACTTTCTCGGTAGCTAGGATCTCTCGGGAGACTTGACCAAGTTCGCCAAGAGTCCATGGTTCGAACCTTTGTTGTATGGGGTGAAGCGGTCTCGTTCTTCTTCTTGTTCTTGGATCCTTCCTGGAGGACCCTTTAGAGAATTTGTCGACATTTCCTACGCTTCTATCAGACCCCATTAGTCGCTACCTCCTTGGACTCAATCCAGTTTAAGCTTTCTATCAAGGCCTTATAGGTGTTGGGAAGATCGGTGGAAAGAAATTCTACCAAGCTTGATTTTGAAGGCCATGTATGAAACCAGAGATCCTCGATCTTCGTGCAACCCTAGCATTTGCAAAGTTTCATCAAGAAACACGGTAACGGGCCGCTTGTACTTTCGTTGTCTCTTTGCTTGATGGTATGCACTTAAGTGAGTCTTGGTATACTTCTTTCTCGACTAAAGTGTAACCGAATTTAGCCTTGAGATCGTCCGGACTTATAATGCTTCCCAACTTCGTCCGTTCCACCATATTCTTGCGGAGTCTCCGAGCGTGTAAGTGAACATATGGCATCTTTGCAGGCATGACCCACTTTGCATCTTGATAGCGCCTTGAATAGATGGAGGAAGTTATCAGATCGCATTTCCATCGTAGGTGCCTATATGAGTAGGCATCTTTACACCATCGTGTGGGGATAATCTTGATCCACTTTACGGAGGGTGTCTAAGCTCCGAGACCTCGCCAGTAGCAAGGGTTGTAAGGAGGTGGATAAACATGTGTAGGGTTATACGGGTTGGGAAATGGCGTGTGTAGGTAGGGTAAGTAGCGGGTTGGTACGAAGGGTTTACACCCAACGATTGCGTAGGAAGCTGTCCATAGGGTATTCTTGGTAGTTACGGTTGGGGAATGAACCATTCGGAGGATAGGTATTGTAGGTTTGAGCGGTGGTAGGGTTCATTTCCCAGAGGGTAATTGATTCATCTTTGAGTGTCGGAGGTGGGCCTCAGACACTCGAAACATGGGAGGGTCTTGGAGCCCTGTCCCTCTCTTCCTAAATGGGCGCTAAAAGGGGGTAGGTTTACTCCTCCGATTCCCACCGGTTGCTTCCTCCGTTGGAGTTCTCACCTCCTTTCACTGGGCATTATTTCCGCCGTCCGGTTCCTCCGGTCCTTCTTCAAACCCACCGTCCTTCCATTTAGCCTTGATGGAAGGAGAGCCATTCAGCAGGCCGAGCGCCTCGCTAACCGGGTTGAGGCCTGCATCCTCTATTTCAATATCCTCGTCATACTCCTCACTGGAGTATTCCAATTCCTCCGCATTTCGATGTTGCGAACATCTCTTGTGAGCCCTTAGCAAAGAATCTAAGGCTTCAAAGTTTGCCTCAACGGCGGGACTAATATCGGAATAGGATTAGCGGATGTTGAGGCGTAATGCACGGAGTAGTTTCAAACGAGATCGTGTGGTAAAGGTTGAGGTCATTATGGGGCAAGGTTATCGGCGTTAGTTGTGGTGAGTGGGACCGAGTAGAAACCGGGTGGAGGTGAGTCTTCTCTTCACGGTTCCATCTTGGAAAAGTAGTGTAGTTGGTTGGGTATTAGATCCGGGTGATTCGGGACTAATAGTTGTGGTCCCACGGATGGCGCCACCGATTGTACAAAAGATTGCACTACCGAGCTTGATGAGGATCAAAGTAATTGGGGTGTATGTTCCGACCAAGACTTGCATAACACGAGAATAAGAAATATGAAACACTACGTTAAGTGATTGCGGAGGGTTGGACCTGCGAACCACCTCCGGCGTGAGTAAGTATGAGTTATGGTTATGTAAGTGTGTAAGTAAAGAGATGAGTGTGAAATGAGCATACCATAAACCATTGTCCGCCTAACCTATTTATAGTGGAAGAAATACGGTTAGAGGCACTTCGCATGAATGTCGGAGATCATGGGCGTCCCACGATTGTGGGTAACCGCTAGGGTTAGTGACCCACGTTCCGAGACTGACGGGAAGCCAAGAGAGAGGAGATCGTGGGTTCGACTAAGTCAAGAGGTTCCTTATCCATTGTTCGTTAAATCAACCATACCCCGGGCGGCTTAGATCTGCGAATGGCGAATTCCCTAAGGTAACCTTCGCGCCAACGAATGGTTTGACCTGTGGATATTTTGGAATCCTAACACGGGCCTTCAGATGGAAGGGCTTCGACACGCCCCTCGGAGTGTCCTTCGAGCTACTCGGAGGGTACATCATCGATATACATGTGTATTTTTAAAGTTTGGAAGGATATTGGTGTAATTATGAAATTTGTAAGGATGTTGATGTAATTATGAGTTTTCTAAGAATATAGATGAAGTTCACCCTAAAAAGTAGGGTTAAATGTTATAAAAGGTTGGGCAAATTGAAAAAGAAAAAAAATGAGTTGGCATTTAACCTGGTTTCACGTGGGGACGAGCGGTCTATCAAATCCCTGCACATAAAATATACGAAATTTGAATGTTTAGTGTGATTTTAGAAAGAAAAAGATATGAGTTTATACAAAGATAAAATATGAGTTTTTAAGTAACGAAGGCTTTAAAATTTGAGTAAGTTTTGATAAGTAAAAAAAAAAAAAAAAATAGAAAAGAAAAGAAGAGGTAACATATAGGTCGAAACATCAAGGTTTAAACCGAACCGGACCGACGAAACCGACCTAACCGACAAAAACTGAACCGGACCGACGAAACCGACCGAACCGACAAAAACCGAACCGACCGACACCCGTCGGCTCGGTTTTGCTTCAGTTTTACATGCTTCGGTTTGGTTTGGTCCGATTCGACCCAAACCCACAAAACATGCCAAAATACACCTAGATCGACAAAACCGAACCGAACCGACGAACCAAACCGAACCGACAACGTTCGGTTCGCGTTTTCTTTCGATCTCCGTTCCCTTTCGGTTCTTTTTTGGGTAGGTTTATGACTGATGCTCACCCTACTAACATAAAATAAAAAAAAATAAAAACGCGTCTGTCGTTGGTGTGAAGGGGAAGGAGGAGGACACAAACACACACACACACAGAGTGAGTCAGTCACAAAAGAAAAGAGTTAATTAGTTTGTTAGTTGAGAGAGACTTGAGACCGTACGGACGGACGGAAAGAGTATAAAGAAAGAAAGAAACCCTAAAAGAAATAGTGATTGATTGATCTCAAAAGAAAGAAAGAATGGATCTCCTCCTCAAGTGATGGTTGTCTATCTAGGGTTTTAAATAAATTGATTAAAAGGAATGGAGGTTAGTGTAGAGAGTGAAGTAGGAACAATAGTTTGGGTCCGAAGAAGAAACGGGTCGTGGTGGCCGGGTAAGATTCTGGGCGGCGAAGAACTCTCCGCTTCTCATTTGATGTCCCCCCGATCTGGTACTCCTGTTAAGCTCCTTGGCAGAGAAGATGCCAGCGTGTATGTTATTTACTTTTTACTTTTTTTTTTTTTTTTACTTTTTTAATCAATTGATTTACTAATTCATCATTTTCCTCAAACAAACAGCGACTGGTACAACCTCGAAAAGTCCAAGCGCGTCAAGCCCTTCCGCTGCGGCGAGTTTGACGACTGCATTTCCCGCGCCCAAGCCTCCCAAGGCATGCCCCCTAAGAAGCGAGAAAAGTACGCCCGCAGGGAGGACGCCATTCTCCATGCCCTCGAGCTCGAAAAACAATTCCTCCACAAGAAATACCCCAACTTACCAACCCCACTCCCTTTGAATTCCAAACCCGTTAACAACAACAACCCTCCTCCTCCTCCTCCTGCTTCTTATCATCACAATGGCGATGATGATGATGACAACAACGACGATGTTGACCTTTCGCCACAAGATACAATCAAAAGGAAAAGGCCACGCCATGACAACGACGACGACAAGGACAAGGACGAGGAGGAATCAATCAACAAGCGCCGTCTCAACACCAGTCCTAAATTACCACCCAACCCCATGCCGTTACAGACTCATCCTCCCCTTCTGCTAGTGGAGGAGGAAGATAACAAGACACAGGTTGCAGACCCCCCAGTAATGGCAGCAGCAGCAGCAACGGCTTCAGGTGACAGCTCTGACCATACACCTGATCACCTATTACAGGGTGAGAAAAGGAAACCGTCACCAGAGGACCAATCAATGCAAAAGGAACATCCTAAATCAGATGAAAGCTTTGACTATAACCAAACACCACTCTCTGACTGGGTTGATGGTTCAACCCCCAAGTCTCAAAACGCCTTCACATATGCCTTGAGTGAAGAAAACAACACTACTGAAGATGATGTTGATGATGATGATGATGATGAAGATGAAGACGATGATGAAGACGAAGAAGAAGACACTGAAACCGATTCTTCTGGGACAGAATCCCTCAGTTCCGACACATATGATGCAACACTTTCAGGTCCTTTTTCTTCATAACTTTGGCAATCATTTTCTGTTGCATGTTTTCCTTTACGAGCATAGGTCTGTTCTTTTTTTTTTACTATATAGACTTTGAACACATAAGCTTCTTGCAAATCTGGAAGTTAGGACACACATATATATAGGTGGAATAAGGAAGGAAAGAGAGACTAGCAATAACGTATGCTAATAAACATAAAAGACATGTAACAGGGTGTTTTGAATTTCCATCCAACCAAATACTTTTGCTTGCATTGGTGCTGCAGTTACCTATGTGCGCTATGTGATACCAAAAATCAGTAATGTAGGACCTTAGTTATCTGCAGAACCTTAGTTATGACAGAAAGTGTAAACCTTTAAAAGGGAGTTAGTAATGCTTGATTCAATGGCATGCACCTCTTTCCTATACTAGTGATGCTAAACTCTCTTAGGGGAGGGATCATGTACCAGAAGAGAGTATTCTTTTGATGTTGAGGAAGTTGGGCTTTCTATATTAGGCTTTAGAATTGATTGTAGGCATTCCGATGGGCAACGGTACCACTAAGTGCTGTTTCTGTTTTCACATTCTACCAAGTCTGCCGACCAACTAGTGCTTCATTTTTTTTGGTTGATGGTTTACGTATCGATTATTTAGGTGCTTCTGGAGAGACAACTGCTACAAGTCAAAGATGACCTTTTATAACTGTTATAACCAGCATCACCAATAGCTCAAATTTTGCCTCGACTCCCAACTATCTTTCTTTAAGCCGAGGTTAGTTACAGCTAATATAGGTTTAAATTAGAGACTGCCTGCCACTTAGACCCGTCTAGCTGACTCAACATCACAACAGTGGAAACTTTCGATGGTATTTGTGCACCATGGTGGTATCTGATGTGTCTTTGACTCTTCCTTTTGCTTCATATTTAGGCAGACCTTCATAATCTACCTTGACATTTTTGGATTTTTCAGGTGTGGTTTTTGTGTCTATGTTTTACCACACAAGGGCCTTTGGTCTTCTATCTTCACTTTTGTTTTGTTAAATTCCTAAGACATGCCTAAGGAATTAGAGTAACCTCACATACAACCACGAAACTATCTACTACACATATTCTATACCACCTTTTAAAGGAAAATCTGCAACAGAACTAATATGTAGCTATACTAACTGGCATAGCATTGGTCAAAACTAGTTGACCAATGCCATAACAGTCCTCATCAAGCCATTACATTATTCCCTGATTCTTCATATGACTCAGCTGCTCTTTTGAACATGATGAAATTGCACTTGCCAAACCTCCATGACTGTTTTAACTTCTTCAGACCTCTTCACTTTTAGCTTATGCAAGTTTTTCAGATGGGATACTACAAGTTGAATTGTTTATGGATGGCTAGGCTTGGACTCTAATTATTCAATATAGAAATAGGTTGATGGTTTATTAGTAGAGCTTGTGTAGGTGGGTTACAAAATTTTGAAATATTAGGTTAGATTTGTAGGATAGAAACTACTATGTAGCTGCTGGTCGTGTATTATTTATAACGAGACTATATTAACCAAGTCAAAGTACTGCACAAACCAGGTTGAGTATCCTCTTGTGTTGCAGTAAAACAACTAATCTTTTTTTGTATGAATCTCTCCTAATCTTGTATCCTTGCGCAGTAACTACTTTGACCCATTTTATGAGAACACAAGTTTAGCATAAATTATGTGATGGTGAACTGCACCATGTGTCGTCCAACCACACCGAGGATGACTTATACCAGCTGTTGGCCCACTTTTCGTGTTATTGTAGAAACGGAATCTTCCCTGATTGACTAATGTTGAAAACAACGCGGCAGTCTCTTATCCATGCAAAATGGTTAGGAACTGTGAAATATGCAATATCAGACACCTTGACTGATCTGCATCATTCTAGTACATCCCCGTTATACTTGTAAATAGTGAAGCCATTGATGATAAGTATCCTCAATTGAGGGTAGTTCTTGTTGCCATATGTATAAAATGTGGCTAAAAAAACATGGTATACTCTTAACTGTGAGTGTGTGAGATTCATTGAATTCCACAGTGGAAGAGCTGAAGCAATAGTTCTTTTTGCCCATTGAAAAATGTAGATCTAACGGCATTTGTTGTGGTTATGTTATGGGTCAGAATTGCATTCTGAATATTATGAAGTAAAGCAGTATCTTGAATCCAACATTTCTTAATTGATAGGTTCGTTGGATCCTAAATGGTAAGTACCAAAAGAAGAAGACATAGATGCAAGTCAATATGTATTTGCGAGTGGATGAGATGTCGACATATGCAGTTGATTTTTCTTTCCCACTTTTTTTCTCCTATATTTTCGCTCGTGATCTCAGATTTTCTTCTCTTTAGTACTGATTGGAGGAGCATGTTTAGATGGGTCATAAGTTACAAATATGGTGATACTTGTGTAATTAAACAGTGACAATGACCATGTTTCCTGCCTTTGTAATTTTCACCCTTCATTGCATCTTCCCTTCGCACTCTCTCTCGTATGGCTTTATTGTTTTGTCCCCCGGAGGTCTAACCTTATTTTTTTTTATCTTTGTTTGAACTTTCAGATGATGCTGACCAAATTGAATTTATACCAAAAGTATTTGGAAGATCTGAAACAGGGGAAGATGAGAGCATGAGTGATGCTGATGAAAGTGATGAATCCCTACCGACCAGTGTGACTGTCTCCAAATGGCAATTGAAAGGAAAGAGAAACACTCGATCTTTGATGAAGAGGTATCGTAATGCAGCAGGTGATAACAAGTTGTTGGTGGGTTCTAGCCAATGGATGAGTTACAGGGGGGGAGAGGATAGATTAGCTGCCGACTCATTTGACAAACGTTTAAGAAGCCAATCGATTGGATTTAATATGCCTACTAGAGATGTAGGGTTAGACAGTAGTCATGATATGATCAATTCTGTGGAAGGATACTGGGAGCAGCAGCCGACCGATTACCATGATTCTTCTCTTGCATACATGAGCAGCCTTCAGTTTGGGGGGAGGATGAAGTCGATGTTGATTGATGTTGACGTACAAGTCCAATCAGGTTATCAGAGAGAACATGTTCCCATGATTTCACTCATGAGCAAGTTGAATGACAAGGCAATAGTAGGTCACCCTATTCCAGTAGAAACCATACAAGACGGTTCATCTGATATCATTCTTTCTGCAGCAGAAACTTATGAGTACCAAACAGAATCATTAGTATTAGATCCTGATGACACAGCACTTCAACCATGGAGGACTGCTAGGAGGACTGCCAAGTGCAGGGTTCCTCGCCCCAGCACAAGATGAAGACTATGCAGCAGCAGATGAAGAGAGAAATATAATAATAGAAAGGGGCAGCATTTCAAGAAAATGGCCTTCACCAAAGCTCCAGAAAAAGCCACAAAGGAGGAGCGTTTTATCTCACAGCCAAAAAATAAGAACTTTGTCTTCAATAGGTGGTGGTGGAGATCAGATTAGTGATTTAAGAGCAGAGGAGGGAGTGATGAAACCAGCAGCTGCAGCAGTTGCTTGTATTCCTGTAAAACTAGTGTTCAGTAGGTTACATGAGGAGTTGGTCGCCCGTCATCAATAAAATAAACATGAAGAAACAAGACAAAGCCAAGTTAGTGGTAGCTACATGTACATTGTATGAGAGAGTGAAATAATGACAATAGTAATAATTATATACCGTCAGTCTGTCAGATCTGTGCCAAAAGGTGGGGAATGTTTTGGGGAGAGGAACTGTAAAGAAGAGACTGCAGAGATGTTGAAAATCCTTAAAACAAGTTTATGGAGAATGAATGTCCATCATCTAGTGTTAGAGAGTAAGTAGGTGACTGTGATTTGTACATTGTATTTTGATTTGGCCTTATGAATCTCATGTTTAAGCTTCCAGTCAAACTTATTGAATTACAATGAACACACCTTATTAGCTGTTTTTACTTGGAACCCGTCTTAGTTCTCTTTCTAACCCTCTTAGTAAGTACTGTAGCTTTGGTTTTTTTTCTTTTTCGTAAGGGAAAAATCAGCATTGATTTCCTATGCATCAACAAACATAAAATCATCCTATTTCACTCCTCACACTACTACAAGGTTATTGCTGTTTCTTAGATAGACCCCTTAATTTCACTCTTTCTTGCAGGCACCTCTCTTTAAAAACATAGGCATTTCTTGATCAGTTCTTTTTATTGCCATTTCATTTTTCGGATTCTGAATTTCTGGAAAACGATGTTGCCATATGCTTGATTGTTCTTTGAACTCAACTTGACAGTTATGTTATGGAAATGTAGCTTACAATAAGCCTACAGGTCCAAACATACTTTTCATAAAATATTACTACATTTCTTTTATTTAACAGCGAGCAGATTACTTTTATAAATACACAAATGACCACCAACTTTTATCTGTAATGTGTTATTACAAGCTATGTTACCACTTGACAAGAGGTGGCTTTGAATATTATTTACGTAGATTTAATAATATCGATGTTCTGCACATGGAATTCTGCTGGAGAATTTCTGATGCTTGGAGATAGGTAACAGATTAACAACTACAAGAAGCTGTTCAACTAACATATCTTTTCCTCAAATAATAACCAAAGAAACAAGTTTTGAACATTAAGCAGCATGGTTCTTAAGCTGTAGAATACATGTGCACACCGATTAGATGTTAAAATTCAAAATGGGTACTATCCAAGGTCTTAAGCTTCTGCATCTCGGCTCCAGTGGCAATTCCAGGATCTATATAACACAACTGAAAACAAAACCACACTGTTAGCTTCTTGCCATAACATGACCATATACCAGTAAGCGAATAATAAACGCAGATAACCCACCTGGTACTCAGTTTTCTTCAGAGTGTGGACCCCTCTTTTTATATACCTTTGCCATCCAAACTTTTTGCTCAGGCAACTCTCTAGAACTTGTGTTTTCTGGCAGAGCAAAGTTATACACCCTATTAATATGTCATTTGTACAAAATCACGCGGCAACCACTCCCAACCCCATAGTCATTGGGAAAAAATGATACTGTAGAATATATTTAAATCTTCAAAAAGGAAACTATTTAGTCAGTCGCTTTAAGATCCCTATCACTATGCAGAAAGTGATCCCATAGCATATGAAATCACCCATACGGCATATACAGGCACTAATATTTTCTGGAAACTAAAAAACATATAAGTACTCACATGAGCAGGATCGAAAATCAGTAAGTTGTGTTGGTTCGTCCCATTTGGTAAACGCTTCAACTGAATTCCAACTATAGTTCTTGAATGTCCATCATGCTGGAAATACAAGGGCCTGTGTTCAATGAGTTTGTATAAGATCAATGAGCCATTTGGAAAAGAGAAGTACAAGTTATATAGGAATCAAATTGACACAAAACAGATAGACTTACGCTTTGTGAGTGACAATAACCCGGTTGCCACCTGAGTTGGTGGTCATATTAGTGTCAGAAAAGTAAGAGCGCACCCAATTGAAAAGAAGCTGATGACCCTTAACTATTTCTCCCACACATATGTTGTTGTTGTTGTTGTTGCTAGAACTTGCATCATGATGAGGTCTATTCAGATATCTATCCATTGGTCCAACAAGTTGGGGGGTCGACTTGCTACTTGACGACGTCCCAGTTGAAGAAGTAGTAAAATCCACAATGCGGGCACGAAGACCAAAAGAACGGAAAAGTGCAGCGCACTCAGTGGTACCAATCCAAGCCCGTTTCCCAGATATCTTGCGATTAAAGTGATTTGAGCCAGGTGTATCAAATCCTTTGTTCCATGCAACTTCAAGCCACGTTTGGAGTGAGGGGATGTCGGGGACGAAGCCAGATCCGCCAAAGAGGAGTGGGTTGGCTTCTTGAGGCCTTTGGAAAAGCAAATGAGAAGTAAGCATTTGGATGTTGCGCCAGCCGCAGCCCCAACCAACATCTTCAAAGTCGATACTGTGGAAGTGATGAACGTAACCTGACAAAATACTAGTGGTGCCGGCAGGTTCGGTGTCGAGACAGTTTTTCAACAAGGTCATGAGGTTGGTGGAGGTGGAGCTGGGCTGTGGGAAACAAGGGACAGTTTGGGATTGGATGTCAACCTGGCAGGAAAACAGTATACTTACTAATGTAAATCTAAAACTAAGTATTAAGCAAAGTGGATACAAATAAATAATAAATGAATAAGAACCGATTGAACATCATCTTGATCCTCAAAGTGACTGTTTGCGTGCCTGAAGACATGATGATGAAAAATTAAAAATGATTGATTAATGAAAATTAAAATAAAAGTCAGGATATTATTATGATAATTAAAGGTACCTTTGGAGGTCTATGGATAGAACTTGTTGTGAGCAAAAGGGACAGCAACTCATACTCATTTTCTTATCACACAAACAAACGAAGCGATTCAAAACCAAAGGAGGGAACAAATTCACCAAACCCTCTTTTTTTTTTTTCAAAAAGAAAACCGAATATTATTTTAAACGACAGGAAAACAAAACACAACTTGTTTCAAAGCTCTACTAATTTGTACTCTCTTTCTCGACTTCAATTTTACGAAAAACAAAATTTGACATTTATTTAATGTGTTTATATAATTTTGTTAATAACAATTTTGATTAACAGTAAACTTAAACAATTCCAACTAGTATATGGGTTTTTCTAACTTATGAGTTAAGCATACCATAGTACACAAAAAAAATATACAGGGACTTACATAAAAGTATACTTATCTGTACTTATGTAAGTACACAGGGACCACATAAAAATACACTTGTCTGTACTTTTATATGGATCCTTATATACTTTTTGTGGGCCCATGTTTACTTATGATATGCTTAACTTGTGCCTCTAAGACTATGTTTATCAGCTGGGTTGCCAACCCAATTCATAGAATATACATATAAAATAATAATTTTTTAATCTTAGCATCCAATCTTTACTTCCAATCTAAATCACCAAGCAACTCAAGAGCCCAACCTACAATCTGCCACATGTCAATGTTTTAATGGCTATTTGTTTGTTTGATTTTTTTTTCTTTAAATACTTATTATTTTATAAAAAATTTGATTGGTTGTATGACGGTTGAATCATTGTTGATAAATGGTAAAAATAGAGATTGGTTGTGTAAGTGGAGGAAAGAAAATAATATTTTATTAAAAGATTTGGTTGTGATAGATTGTTGATAAAGATAGTCTAAAACACACATTAGAAAAAACCCTTCTATATATACGTGGACAAAGTTAATTTGAGGCTAACTAAAAATAAAATTATAAACGGAGAGAGTAATTGTAAAGAATTTATCCTAATAATATAAGTTTTCAAACCATAGTCCAAATTATTTTATCCTTTTTTTTTTTTTTTTTTTACTTTATAAAAGATACACCAATACTTCTGTATTTTTGTTTCTTATTTGAAAACGAATTCTTTTACAACAAGTGTCATAACCTCTTGATAGTTTGAAAATTATTTTATTTCAGTTCTATCTATTGACTGATTTTTAGACTAGAAGGAGTGGTCATCATGTCCTCACTATCTACATCGGCGTCACGTCAGTCATAGATAGAACTTGAGTGAATTTACTAGGAGGGTCGAATGCTATATCGGTTAATTTCAGATATCAAAGTTCTATTTCTTTTGAGAAAATATAAGTAAAACCTAATAGTTTTGGAAGGGTCGTGGCCTTCTCCAATCTCCACTAAGGTTCGTCCATGACGTCAGCTCTCTATTCTCATTTTCCCTCAATCCCTCTCTCACCATTCACCTGTTTTGATTACCCTCCCCTCATTTTTCATACTCATTTTTTATTTAATTAAATACTTTATATTTATAAACTAAAAACGTAAACGTGAACGTGCAAAATTAAAAACATAAACGTACGAAATTTAAATATTTGCATTCTGCGTATTATTTCATCAAAACTTCTTTTGCCTCCTTTGCTTGCTCAAACAACTTGATTACACCGATAATAGCTTCCTGACGAGCCGCATCGTCTTCGTCACATTGTTTTTGGACATACGCTTGAATTTCTTCGACCAAATGAGGGAGAGAACAAGCAATAAATTAGAATTTAAAAGAGTATAAAATATTGAATATAGAGGATATTTTTTGAATGAGAGTAAAAAATATTGAAGTTATGTTTAAGAATGGTGAAGTTAATAGGTATTTATAAGTAAAGAATGAGGTAGTGTAATTTTTTGTTAATGTGTTCAAACAGTTATAAAAGGAAATGGGTCTCACGTTTTTTGATTGTCACTATGGTGAGCCAATCACCAAATTGAATGCACAAAGACCACAAGTTGCGCGTAATTTGTTCTTCAGTTTTGGAGCTCACTCGTGAGTTGAGGCGTCACCGGGTGAGGCTCACGCCCACTCCGGTTAGCCTTAATACTTGTAGGAATTTGATATCTCATTCTTATACCACTTTGCCATATTTTATTTTTACTTGTTTGTATGACAACATTTTGAGTCCTACCAACAATCCATTACTTTGATCAAATTGTTTTTACACTTTATGAGCATAATGATATCAACTGTAAGCTTCTAAATTTGTATGCGCAAAAGAATAAAGACCACAAGATAATACAATGATGTTTACAACATTTAGATCATCCAAAAATAAACTTCTTTTCTTCGTTGCTAGAAAGATAATGCTATAGTCTATTTATTTCATTTTACGACAAGTGTTAGATGTCCTCCTTAGTAACCAAGGGAGTTCCACTTTTGGAGAGAATAAGGTGTTTTATATCTCTGTAAGCCTTGAGCTCCTCTAAAGCATCTGATGTCTTCCGGGACATAAACAAGCCAGAAGCAGATGCAGAAGCAGTGTTGAATTGGCCTCAAGACCATCACCAGTGAGTGAGAAGAATAACAGCTAGAATCTTGACGAAGAGGTGGCGCTGTTCTCAGCATACGAACAAGGGCACCTACGGCTGCATCTTGTGATTTTTTGGCATGTGAAGACAATTCTCTTCCTTGTTTCCCACCGACACTCTGACTGTCAAATGCCATATTAACACACAAGACTTCAGTTACTTCATTCATACATGGATACACAGATGCATGTTTAACTTTAAAATGATGCAATTCCTATTTGCAGAGCCTGTGAAAAATTAGTTCAGAAGATGCAAACAACTAGTCAGTCAAATCATCTTCAGTTATAATCTCGCACCATACTGTTGGCACTTCCTTCACCGTCTCTAGCCCTCTTCCTAAATCAATTTGTGGGTCAGCAGACTGAAACATAATCCATCTCCTATTGGGACTACTTCCATTCCAAAAAAGAAACTATGGGCTTACGAATCATCCATATCAACAATCTCCTTTGACATATCCCAAGACACTCCCAGCTGAAGACTACTCTTCTCCTATCTTTTCTTTTTCAAGTTCAGTTCAGTAATGGCTTTGGTGTACTAGAGATAAAAACTATCAGAATATTCCCTAACGTCTATGGAAGGCATGGAGATAGACCTTGGGATTCAAGTTCACAATACAAACCCAAAAACAGAACACCCAACCCAACCACAAGATCCAGAGCTTTGTGACTTGTGAAGTAATACAGTCATGATGAATACTATTTCCACTATAGAAGACTTATAAGAGTTTGAGACATTAATAAAGGTTATTTTCTACGCCTACTAAGAAATGCAAAACAAAGAGAGAAACAAAAAAGTCTAACAACTCTGTAACAACGAATGGATAGCATCACCTCCAGTGATGTAAGATCAAAACTGCATTCACAAATTATACATACATTTGGCATAATTTTGAGTAGATCAGACAAAAAAAAAATTACCTGAGAGGGGAATCACATGTATCAACATCATCAACAATAAACGGACAAGAGAAGTCAATATCATCCAATTCATCTTGTAGAGACAATCTACTCGAGCTTCTAGAGAATCCAACACGAGAAGGAGAACCACTTGATGATAGCAAACCAGAAAATCTCCCTGAATCATCTTTTGATACCTAGAAAATCTCACCAGATTCAGATGTTTTTTTATTATGAAGATAGAAAACATTTTAAAACATGTGTCGAATATAATATAATTACCTTATGAGCAGAATAATGATTTGTTGAGCCTGAACCAGAGCTCAAGTCCCCAACCCTTGACATGTCTGACTTTTTAAGGGACCTGATTCCAGAAGGAGACTCGTGAGATGAAAGTTCATGGCGTGTGCTTCTAGGTGATGGGGGTGGAAGCGAATGTCGATTAGGATCAGATATGTTATTAGGAGAAAGGTATCTGGGACTTCTGGTCATCATGGCATTATTAGGTATAGTAACAGGGGCACTAGTCTCCGAGCGCAGCCGAGAATGCAAGTAATTCCCACCACCGGAGATGTATGTTGGTGGAGATGGTGAAGGGGATGGAGAGAATGGTGGTGACAGTTGATACTCATCAAAGCTGGTGTAAGTGGTCGTTGGTGGTCTCATTCGTTGACCATAAACAACATCTGTAGGTGAAGAAGACAGATCATAACGGCCACTGGAAGAGCGAAACGCAGGTGGTGATGGTGAGCCAAGATGTGTAAATGGAGGAGGAGGTCCCCGGGCACTGGACCAGCTGTGTGGGCGTTGTTGAGGTGGATGCATTCTCTTATTATTATTATTATCCATGGTGATGGGGAAGGCCCTAAAAGGGTCAGTTGCAGGGCTGCCGACATAATCAGTAATGATCTGAGTTGGAAAAGATGAAGAGGTATCCAAGTTGAAATCGGAGAGGGTCTCACGATAGTTGACGGAAATGGAAAGGCGTCCATTCTGGGCTTCAACAGGAAGGAAAGTGTACTGTTTCATGAGTTGTTCCTCGGACCTTGAAAAGGGGGAGGTAAAGGAAGAGACCTTGTAATTGATATCAAAATGACAAGAAGAAGAAGAAGAGGCAGTAGGCTTGGTAGTTAGGTTTCGGTAAGCCCTGTAAGCGGGAAGGAGCCTAAGCATAGCATAGAGAGAGCGCAAGAGGATGATGGACTTCTTGTAAGTTTTCTTATAAGAAGAAGAGGAGGAGGAAGAAGAGGAGGAGGAAGAGGAATCACGTTGGTATTGAACAACCCATCTCTCAACGACAGTCTCAGAGTCTTGAAGAACGAGTAAAATGTCAATGATCATGGGTTCCATGAGATTGCGGTGCCAGAAGTTGAGGGAATCGAAAGAGGAGGGGCGATCGCCGAGAGCGAGATTGAACCATTTGTCGCTCTTCTTCTTAAGAATAATATTAGAAGAACGAATGGAAGGAATGCGGGAGTCGAGGACGATATGCAAAGATTTCAAAAGGAACTGGGAAACGATCTGATCATGCCTTCCTCCACCTCCATGTTGGTGTTGTTCGTTGTTTGGATAATAATATTCCATTTCTCAAAATAATAAGAATTCCATTCAACAAACTTATTCCTCCTCCTAACCAATAAATAAATGAATACCTGAGAATGCGCTTATAATAATTATTATGATTAAGGATAGGAATGGGATAGTATTTCAGATGAACTAGTAATTTGGATAACGACCCTGACTGAGATTCTATGAATTTAAATCAAGAATTAAAAAAAAGAAAAGAAAAGAAAATGGCAGTACCAGGTGGGAGAGAATGGAGACGTGAGATCGAAATCGAGATTGATTTGATTGCGTACAAGGCAAATAGATACAGAGCGCCCTATATATTCTTACCAAGTGTTGATGATGATGATAATCATCAATTAATTAATTAATTAATTTACAAAACCTTTTAATAATAGAGACAGGATAATTATCCTACTTTTGACTTTTCAACAATATCCCCACACTCTCTTCAGATCCCATTTTGTTTTCTATTTCATGTATTTACAAACAAGTCCATTTTTTCTTCCACTTATTATATTACAATCCACAATTTCATATTTCCTTCGTCACATACAATTATACTTTCGTTAGAACCAATATATACACGTTGTGCTTTCAAAAAAATTATTATTTTATTATTTTATCAAATAAGATTCAAATTTATACTTATCCCAAATTCCCAAGTTAGAACTGAACAAATTATTACTAATTTTATTGAGATTATTAATTTATCGAATATTAACTTATAAAAGTTTTACTATACAAATCCTTTTTACAAACTCATAATATATTTAGCTAAATCGCACGAAAAAGTTTCACACTTGAATTCAATTTAAAATTTAGTTACCTGCCTTTTTTTCTCAATGTGAGGTATCAGAGTTCTTTTTTACTATGTAAGATTTTTCGACTTTTTGAAAAATATTATTGATCATAAGTTTAGCTGAAATGACTAAATGCTCAACTAGAAGGATACACCACGCTAATTAATCATTTCAGCTAAAAAAATGACTGATAGCTCTTGAAAATACCTTACATTGATTGGTACCATTTGATGAATTTCATAATCAAAACTAGGGCTGAGCATTCGGACCGTTTCGACCGGACCGACCGACAAAACCGACCGGACCGGACCGAAACCGACCGGACCGAAGGATCGGCGATCCGGTCTCGGTCCCCACTTTTTACCTTAATTCGGTCTCGGTCTTGTCGGTCTCGGTCCCGGTCCGGTCCGGTCCACCAAAACCAAAATCTTGCCTATTTGACCGGACCGATGAAGACCGGACCGATCGGACGGACCGGACCGGACCGACCACATTCGGTCTCGGCCTCGGTCCGGTTTTACCTAATTCGGTCTCGGTCTTGCTTGTCTCGGTCCGGTCCGGTCCTATTCCCGACCGATGCGTCACCTTTAATCAAAACACAACTTAAATGTTAATACTCAAATGCGATACTACAAGTCTTTTCGCAAATAGTATAGTTTGTTAAACACGCCATACATAAAATAAACTAGCAGGTACTGCGGCAAGATCATGCACAATGACCCTAAAACTAGTTTTTTGGCGCAATGTTTTCGATTATACTAAAAGTTTTGGCGAATAACGCCACCTAGACCATGTCAAGGATGGTGATGTCGACACGTCGTTAGCGGTGGTGGCGTATTTAGTTGGCGGCGTCGGTATTTATTTAGCACAAGAGTGGCAATTTACGTTTTGAGAAAGAGTGTGAGATATGATTATCTTTTGTGTGTGTTTATTTGTGGGTTTTATACCGCTTTCTACTAATCAATACATTTAATGGACTGTTAAAGTGAGCTGCAAGAATGGGGTTGTTACAATACATAGCTTTTAAAGTCATAAAAGTGGGCTTTAAAAATATTGGAAGGACTTTAAATTTTGTATTTAATGACTACTAATGTTACAAGTATTGGCTTAACTTTTAGCTAGCATGTGTATGTATTAATTTGGCAAGAGACATTATATTTCCATAATAAGTAAGTTACAAAGTCTGAATTTTAAGATTTGCTATTTAGAGAATGTCCTAAATGCATTATAAGGTAGTAAAGATAAAATTTGACTAGTCAACCTTTTTAATCAATACCGTTATTAAAAAGGAAAATGATTGAGAGGCATAAAATATGTGACTAATTGTGTGTTTGGCAATAAATTATTTGTTTGTGAAAAAGTGGGTCCTCTTACTGTACCCAATAGGATGCTGACACATGTGTTTAGACATACGAGTAAACCATCCCAATCAATGCTCTATTAAAAATTATTTTATAACTAAAATTGTCTCAAATAGGAGTATATACGCGGGAGAATTACACGAAAGAAAAGAAAAGAAAACATGTATAATTGAAACATATTGCTCGACGAAAATCTTAACTAAATGGTACCGCAGTGTTGATTGTTCCCTAATGCTCTACACAGGACTGAGTGTTGGGATTTAAGAACTACGTTAACCAAGTAATGCCCACGAGTACGCAGCGGATTTGGATCTAGTTATCGCAATTATGTTAACACATAAATAATAAACAATAATTGAACAAAAGGTAAATTGAAAACTAACATTTGACGACAACTGCACGCAAGTAAACGAACAACGAAACCAAAGAAACCCAAAGTATCTAAAATAGATACCTCTACGAGTATCACACACAAACACTTTAACACAAGTACGTTCGAATAACGCTAGTCAAGAACGTTTAACCCAATCAACACCTTGATAACTTGAATACGACAAACAAGAAAACCCGAAGAACAAAACAAATTAAAACCCCTTACTTGGATGTCAGATTCGACTAGAAACACAACCAAGTTATACAAATAATAAACCTTTAAAACCCTTGAATCTAAAATGCAAGTTAAAAGATATAATTCACTTGAAACTAAAAAAACAATTGACTAAGATATATGCCATTTGTTTCAAGTTCTGTAATATAGAATCTTATTGGAGTTTAATTTGTGTATAGGATTTAGATCATGCATGCGTAGGACCAAGACCCTATATCACAATGCATGGTAAATCGATTATTAGGGATATACATACTGTCGTGAGAATGGATGTAGGTTGTGTTAATTTATATAGCAAACAAACCAACCCTTGTCTTGGGCTCTAGCTTGATCGACAAGCAATAAACCCAAATACTCCCTCATACCCGATCGTGTAGAAGACTAGGCCCAAGGCACTTTCTAAACCGACCCATTTAATCAATTGGACAATCCCATGGATCGAGTATAATGATCGGGTAAGCATTCAAGTATTTAATACGTTCGACACGTACTCTCGTGTTTATCGTGTGTGCCCTCATAGGCTCACACACTTTTAGTGTTTACGCGTGTTTTAAACTCCCACAAACCAACACTGAGTGCATAAAGCACGAATGTTCCACACAGGACTGAGTGCACATTGAGCACGAATGTTTCACACAGGACTGAGTACCTAAGCACGATTAATAGACTGTGATCATACCCGACAATCATCCGATTCTTATACATGTTCGTACCTAACTATTATTCTGTTCATATACTTGTTCATTCTTGACTATGGTGTAAAAAAGGGAAATCAAACTAGAATTTGATTATTTTTGGACTTTAAATGAGACCCAAATTTGGAACAACAATAACATCAAGGGCTGAAATCAACACGACAAGTCGACACGTACCAAAAGTTTTACGTGTTGACCCTTTACCCTACATGTTCCTTATGAATCAGACTAATACTGAGTTGTTTAGGGGTGATGCTGTGTTTGTTTACAGAAAGTGATGGCTTCGATCATCTTCTTAACAGAACTTTTATGCTAGATATGATCGCGAACCAATTTTCCACACAACAAGAACTGAGAACTGGACCAAGTATACAAATTCCAGTTTTGCTCCAAGATTTTGATCCACTATGATATTTACTAGTTTTAAGTTTTAACATGCTACTCAACCTACCCGACCTACCTACCTAGTCAACAGTAGTATCGCCCGCCCTTATATTGGTTTCTAAGTATGTCATAACATTGTGAACGACAAATTCTACCTGCTGCATTTTTGAACTAGTGAACAAACTGCTAGCCAAACTGAATATAGTACAATAAAGTAATAACTAAACGTCTGCAATTTTTCATCTCAAAACTGATTCTGGAAGGAAAAAAAATGCACGTCGACATAAAAATGCCATTCTCTCTCACATTACCACTGGAACGATGGTATCCTTAATATCATGAAATTGCGCAAGCAACTATGTTCTCCTAGCTCCTTTCCCTTTGTTGAGCTCAGGGTCCCTAGAATGGAGAAAAATGAATCCTTGAGGTTTCCATAAAAGGGGTATAATATAGTTGAATATGTATAAACAGCAATACAACCTTTGGATGTGATCAATAATAAGAAGTCTTGGTCCGGGAGGAATTTTGACATCTCGCAGAGCACTAATAATGCAGAATAATGACATCATCAGTCTCATGTATAGATGATAAAATCAAGTAGAGTCAACAAAAGGAAGGAAGGAAGGAGTTAAACCTGTCAGTAAGCAACGGCAAAGTGGTGTCGGTTAACAAACCGCTTTTGAAGTTTTTTTCGTAATTATTAAGACCAAGACTAGTCAACATGCCCCTGGTTTTAGTGTACAAGACATCTTCGGTTGGTGGCTTTGAGAATTTCTCCCCAAGCTGCAAGCAACAAAAGATATATATAGTCACTAGGTAGCTAGAAGTGACATGGAATGAAAAGTGAAGTAGAGAAAGACGGACCTTGAAAAGACCACCCTGCATGAGTGCAAAAAGAAGGCCGGATGAGAGAGCGTTGGCGGCCAGATTAGGACCTCCTATACCGTTGCTGCTAACCAATGTGAAGACGGCGCCGGAGCCAAAAGCTGCAGCCATACTGCAATGGGTGGGTATAAAGTTAGCCAGCCATTCTAAATGAGTTGAGGGTGAATTTTTGATAAAAATAAATACCTTGATTGGACATCTTCCTTGCCTCCTCTAAGTCTTTTCAAAACACAGGAAATGCCGGCATTAACTCCGGTCATAACAGCAAAGTTACGAGCTTGAATAAGGGGCCCACCAGAAAGAGCCTAAATCGAATAGAATGAATAGAATGAGGGGGTTGGTTTAAATATAAGAAAAAGAAAGAAAGGGTAGTAGTAAATTAACCTGAGCTTGGTGAAGAGAGGCCATAGGAGAAGTAGTAGTAGCACCAGGGGGAGGGGTAGGTAAAGAAAGGTCGGAAGTGAAAGAGCCCATAAGACCACCGATGGCGGCTCCTTGGAGTGAGCTGGTGGCTGTTACAACGGCGGCTTCAACGGGTAAAGACTGTTTCGAAAGCCATACCTTGAAACCACTCTCCAACTCCTTGTACTTTACTTGTATTTCTTGAATTGGATTATTCTTAATTACTTCCCCCATTCTCTTTTATTTCTTTCTTTTCAATTCAATTCAATTTGACTGACTGACTGACGGACGGAGAAACAAAAGAAGTTGAAATTGATTAGTGAGTATTTGGATAGGAGGAGGAAGGTGGGAGAAAAGGTTGATAGAATGCCCCTCGCCCGCCGGCTACTGTTTCTCTTTTCTTTTCTACCCCCTCAACTTATTCTTTTTCCTAACCTTTACCTTTTAACACTTTTTTCCCACCCCAGATAAATAAATGCTTTGTTTACGAATGGGCATGCGCCATGGCTTTTTTTAAAATAAATACGCTTATAAAATAAGTTTTGTATTACGCGCTTATAAAATCATAAATCTTTAAAAATAGCTTAAACTTTAATTTTATAAAAGCATTAAAACTTTAATTTACTTTGAACAATAAATTACTTATTTATCCACAAAAATATCTAAAGATACACAAAAAATCATTTAATTATATCATTTTAGTAATTTTGTAATAATAAGCCTAAGCTTAAGCCCATTTGCCAAACAAATTTACAAAAATACAAATTTCAACTTCAGCTTATAATAAAAGCTCCAACCCATTACGCCAAACATACCCTTAGTTTTGTGTTCTCATATTAGAATGAAAAGAACCCAAAAGAACACAAATCATGCCTAAGACCAGTCTCAATCGTGACACGATTAATTGTGTCATCTTAACATCACATCAGCAATTAGTGTGCAATTTTCTTTGTCACTAAACAAATAGACCTCACAAAACACTCACATACACAAAACTAAAATAGGCCTCACACCTCTCGTACCTTGCTCGTCACCAAACCGAAGATACAGAATCACATGTGATTTGTGATATTAGTTGTGAAGTTCAAATAAAAATCATATGTGTGTGATTTACAAATCAAATTGTATATTTAGCTCGACTTAAATGTTTTGGTAACATTATTTCTTTTTACATCTTTATTTTTAAAAGCATATAAAGATCAACTCCAAAAACATTTGTTATCAAATCATGTATGTTGTCATGACAATACTCGTTATTTTACATAAAACCTTTAAATTTGTACATTTTTTTTTGCTCGTTAGAAACATGTTTTTAAGGAATTTTTTTTTTTTTTTTTTTTTTTTTTTCCTATTATATAATGTTTTAAGCGAAATTGATTAAATTTTGATGAATTGAGTAATTTTGTTAACCAATCAAATGACTTGGATTTACAAGTGAGAGATAAAAATATGTGACATGAGAGATGAAAAAGAATGAAACTATTGTGATTTACAAAGGGGGTAATATGGAATATGAGAAAAAGTAAAAGTGAGTCAATAATAATAATAGAATCCCAAATAACAAACATTGACTCTGATAAATAAAGAAGAATAGGTTTATTACAATTAGGGTTGAATTTGAAATTAAAAAGTGAGTGTGAGAGTGAGTGAAGAAGGATGAGCAACAGCAGTAGAGAGTTATCTCCAGACTGGCTTCATTCTTCTGACCCCACCACCAAGGTTCCTTCTTTTCTATTAATTTTAAAAATTCATACTATCTATCTATCTATGTGTTTATTCAAATTGCATTACAGAATAGAATTGTAGACCCACGTTTCTGTTTGTTATCCAGAGTCCGTTGTTGTAGAAACCCAAATATATATATATATATATATATATGCCATTCAAAAATACATTTTACTTTGTTAAAACAAGAATTATGTTAACCTACCTGCCTATGATTATTATATAAAAGTCAAACTTAATTAGCATATGGATTATGGCAATCATCGTGAAATGATCACAATCAGAATTCATTATGTTGTAGCCGTACTAAATTCCAATTGGTAAGAATTAGGTCGATAATAAAAATTTTGTCCATGAAACAGTAGCAACACACCCATTCTTCTAGCCTAGGCCGCAAGAACACTAGTACTAGGCAACCATGGAGAAAATACATTGCTTCACTACATTTCCCACATTACAAACACCCTACCTGTGCTTAATAATCTGCCACCTTCATAAGCACAGAGGCTCTTGTATACAGGCATCATCAAGCCTTTTTACATAGAAGCTACATTTCCACTCAAGGACACTTCCCACCTTGACTACATTTCCTAAGTAACTATCCAATCAGACTCATTTTGCAGCTCCCCCTCATTGTGCAACTGCAACTTGTTCTTCTTCTGCACTTGGGTTTCTTTTCTATATGCATTTATTTCACCTTTTCCTAATTTCTTTCACCTACCTACCTACCTACTCAGTATTTGGTTCCTCAATTCAAATCTACTCGACTGTGTCTTTTGTCTTTTGCCAATTCGATCCATCCACTATTTATTTATAAACCAAGCCTGCCTATTTTCCTAGCTACTTTCTTTTCCTTTCTCCACAACCATCACTTTCTTTTCTCCTCATTTACAACTCCAGAACGCAGCATTATTTATTTCCGTCTCACAACACAAACTCACTTTCCCTTCCCTTCCCTTCCCTTCCCCTCATTTATATTATAATAATCATAATGATAATGGTAATGATGATGGATTCT
Organism: Chrysanthemum lavandulifolium; assembly: GCA_022545495.1. NCBI lineage: Eukaryota > Viridiplantae > Streptophyta > Magnoliopsida > Asterales > Asteraceae > Chrysanthemum > Chrysanthemum lavandulifolium. The sequence goes on from CM040245.1 coordinate 494,341, forward strand.
AGTGTTAATTATACAAACCTACTCTAACCTAAGTGTTATTCATTGACTTTATCATTCCAGGCAACATCAGTATTGTTTACAGTCTCAAGTTCTGATGATGATGATGATCTACTCCCTATTCGCTCTGCTATCAACACCAAACCACATGCTACTAAGAAAGAAGAACAAGATTATGACGATGATGATGTAAACCAAGAACCTGTTATTTCATTGCCATCTGATTCCGACCACGACCACTACACAAACAAACAAGAAGAAGAAGATGATGATGATGAAACGTCTTCACACAAAACAACTGTCAAATTGGAGGACTCTCCTAACAAGAGGCGTAAGTCCCAAAATGCAAAGAAAGGTACTCTACCCTTCTTCTTTCATTTCTTTTACTACGTCTGTACTCTTATTCTTTCTTCTTCTTCTTTACAGAGATTGACGACCATCCAAACCTTCTTCAAACTGACAACAACAACAACAAGCAAACCGGACCTTATGTAATTTCCCAATACTTGTCCCTCCCTCCCTCCCATCATTACTTTACTTTCTAGTCACTTTATTTGACACAATAAAGTCCAACTTTGCAGCTTTCGTCTTCAACTTTGCCTTTGCTGCTTCCTGATAAAATCCAACGTTCAAAGGTACCTTGTTTCATCTGCCAAAATGCTTCATCATCGTCAATTATTTCTTTAATGTGTTTGTCAGTCATAGTAGATAAAGTTTCTTGTCAGTAACCCACCTTTTGATTTTTGCAGGCGCTTGTGGAGTGCGAAGGTGAATCCATCGATCTAAGTGGCGATTTGGGTGTTGTGGGCAGGGTGGTTATTTCAGATTCCCCTTCTGGCGATCAAGATATGTTTTTGGATTTAAAAGGTATTTCTCTTTTATATGCTTGTATCATTTCATCAGGTGCAGTTACTTGTGTATATCATGTCCGTTTATGAACCCACAAACTTCTAAATAGGGAGTTCTTTCAACTTGCTCTGGCGTCCTCTAATACCCAACTATATATTTTCTGTTTCTCTTTCAGGAACTATCTACAAAACGACAATAATACCTTCAAGAACTTTCTGTGTTGTATGTACCATTCTCTCCCAGTCTGCAAATTCATGTAATTTTATAATTATGGCTAACACATTCATTATTTTTTCTCAGGTTAGCTTTGGACAGTCAGAAGCAAAGGTTTGTTTTCAGTTGCATTTCGGTGTTTAGTTTTTCCCTCTGTTCAATCATTTTTTATGCTAGTTCTTGACGATGAGAAGCTTTGGCTAGGTTGGTCCGTTTTCTTAATATAAGTGTTGAAACAAAATATCAATCTAAGCGAATATATTTTTTGTTTCAGATAGAGGCAATCATGAATGACTTCATTCAATTGAAGCCACAATCGAATGTTTACGAAGCTGAAACCATGGTTGAAGGTCAGGATTTCCTTTTGATGGTTCCGGTTGATGTCAAGATTGCATTATTCCATTTGCTCACTTTTTACTTTTTTCATCACTTTGGTAGGAACACTGGAAGGATTTTCATTTGATTCTGAAGATGAAGCTGATAAGCAGACTGTTCCCCAGGCGGATGAAACTGAGGGGGCTGAGCCTCAAACCAACGGGAAAGGCAAACGAAAAGCTGAGAAAACATCGGTATGCCTTTTATTTCGGGGCTGTGGAACATAATCCTCCGATTAAATTTATTTGCTAATATTAAAAACTTTGGATTCAGGAAGCAGCAAAAAAGAAGGGGAAAGCAGCTGTCAAAAAGCCAGCAAAGAAGGTCAAAAGAAAAGCTCCGGTTTCAAAGAAAACCAAGACAAAAAAATGAGGAATGCAATTGTTCATGTGCATGTTCCACCGTTACATTAACCGTCAAGCTGTCGTGGATGGTTTTCTGCAATTAGCTTATTGTTTTAAACCCGCAATCAATTCTCAGTACTTGTAGTTTATTAGGAGAAGAGAAACTGCAGAGCTAGATAGCGTAGGAGAGTAGCCTATAAAGATTCGTGGCACTTGTATGGTAACAGAAGTATATGATGCTTTTATACACATCATCAGTCAAATTTAGTTGCGGTTTCATGTACTTTGTTTTCCTTCATTGTGTAAATGAACATACTAATCCTATGCCATGCCATGGCTCTAGCATGACCTTTGGTTTTAGACTCATACGTGTCAAATTGATCTGCAATACACCAGATCTTCATGTTATATTAGCTCTCAATTTTTAGTTGTTTCAAAGCGCCGTACTTTACTTTACATGCTTGTTAGTTGCAAAATGGCGGCCAAATGTTCTTACGGAATTGTATTCCCAACCAGATACACGATGGCACTGGTTCCATAACAGGTGTAGTAAACTCTTGGTTGATCAAGACATGATGATGATGAACGACCCTCTCCTCATCTCAGTGTTTGATCTTTTTGAAATTGTCAAACTATCTCGCACTATATTTGTCACACATGTCCCAACTGGGGCTTTCTGCCACACATGTTGCAACCGGGGCTTAAACCTACAACCAGTTAGCACATGTTCCAACCGGGGCTTAATTTGTTTAATATTCTCACACCACATGGAGTGACCGCTAGCTTACAAGCCCTTTTGTCAACTCAGGGTTTAATATTTTGACACGGTTCAAGTTTGTCACCGAGTTCCTCATGAACTTATAGTTTCTCGCTATTAGTTTATGAATGGTTTCATTTGACATAACCTTGCTAAATTTACAAAACCATGACGTTTGGTGTATCAGTGTATGCTCATGGAATCTATGAAAATGTACAAATATGGATATGTACAGTATCCACTTCTCTTGTGTCTTTTTTTTCTTCTTTTTTGTGTAACCATGGTTTCCGACCTCCTTTTCTGCTTTAGAAAAGGCATATTGTCTACTCACGTTCTTGTCAAATCACAACATCTGCTAGTGTCAACTTCAATTTCATATTCCCGAGTTGAACTAGTATCTCTTCTTTGGAAGGATCTACTTTCAACACAGCCGCTTTCTTATTAAATTTAGAAACATGCACCATGTCACCTGCCTTCACAACATTGGTACTTCTTTCTGCAATTTAAACATAGTGATTTTGAATTAAAGTCACGCTTATGTAGTGTCCAGAACATAACAAGGTAATGGTAAGTACCTAATTGGCGTTTCTTGACATTGCTCTCACTCACCATTGCTGTATCGCTTTCTTTAGGGGTGGACTGACTGCTAAAAGAGGCCATTTTACGTGGCAGAGGACTATCATCTGCATTAGACGCTAAAACTGGGGATGCACGGCGTTGGCGTACTTTCTTGTGAAGTAATGAACGCGCTGCTCCACCACCATCCGATATTTCTTGGATTTTTCTGTATTTTTGACTGGTGGCATGCTCCTTAATCCTGCACTCGCTAACCACTAGATTTCTATGAAGTTCCCTAGCAAGTCTGAAAAGAAATTGTTAAATTAGATATACCATATAAATATAACAAACATTTATTCAGTAATAAGTATGTCCAAGGTTACTCAGCTAAAAATGAAAGAGTTCTCACTTGAGATGATGCCGTGCTTCATGAATATGCTCATGAAGTTTCTGTTTCAACTTCTCCATATCTTCAATCACCTGCATGTAAAGAGGAAGAAGAAATATGACAACAGCCTACCAATAATCATCTCTGCAGGCAACAACCTAAGCAACACAAACATTGACAACCTCCGCCTAATGTAGAACAAGATACGATTCTTCACATGGAGGCCTATTAGACATATGCTTGCAATTAGAAACATATAAACTATGGGATGGTAAAATGGAAAGATCTCAGCATTTGTTCACAACTGAACATGGTCTTCCTTGCCAATAATAGGATCCCCATCTAAATTCATTTTCATTTTCCATGTTAGTGGTTATTACCATTCATGTTACTCTATATTTCAATATTCATGTTACCTTATATTGCAGTTAAGAAAGCATTCTCTGTACCAAGTGCTTTTAGTTTTTATGCTCATTAATAGCCTTGTCACATATTCTAGTTTTCATTGTCATCCAAATTGTTAAGCGGAAAATCTATATAATTACAACCAATAAATGCCTTATGAAAAATTCTAATTAACTTTTAATGTGTGGGAATAATAACTAAACCAACACTACTCAACATCGTATAAGCAAATTGCTATATATGTTTGCAATGGACGGAACAGATAATACCGGACATCTAATATATGTCCGAAGCAGAGCAGGGTATGCAAGTCACCTCATTAATCTCTGCACTGGCTGTTCCATGGAGTTCACGAGCATTACCTACAACAACCTTAGGAAGTCCTAGCCTTTCAGCTATGTTTATTGCATTTGAACGTCCTGCATTCATATGCTGACTATCAAATGGCCACTCACATCACATCACAAGTTAGATAGAAATGAAAATCTAACAACGAAAACAACCTGGAATTCCCCAAAGAATCCTATATGTTGGCTTCAAGTTTACTTCATCAAACTCCATGCATGCATTTTCAAAGGCGTCGTTGCTGTTGAGGTAAGTTAATAACAGATGAACCTGTAGTTGAAGAGAAAGAGAGCCATTGTTTCCTACCTGTACTTGAGGGTTTTAAGTTCACCATGATGGGTGGTAGCCATTGTCAACAACGCTCCAGCTTCAGCAAAGCATTCTAGGAGTGACATCCCCAAAGCAGCTCCTTCTAAAGGATTCGTACCAGCACCAACCTAAAACATGCAGGCAGATACCCTTAATCAATGCATACGTCTTAAAAAGACATACATAACTCAACTAATTATACATAATGATCTCTCTTATCAAACAAGATTCCTCCTCTCCCATACTAGAATCCTAAAGGCTAAAGAAAAGTTCAGGTATGTGCCAAGGGATGGTAATGAGAAAATAAATCCTACTGAGCATAAAATCAAATAAATTCAGCAGTGGACCCCAAACTATTTTCCCTGCCTCCTCTCCATTGAGTGATTGTAAAGTCTCTTATACCCAGAAAGAAAGTACAAGTTCCGATGTCTAAAATGTATTCATAAAATACGATAGCATGTGGTCAAGATTCCAACTGAACGAGGGACATGGGGGTACATGTTAGCATAGCTATGATGATCAAAAATTCAACTCGCAGTGATATATACCTCATCTAAGAGCACTAAGGACTGGCTTGTTGATTGCGACAGTATGTCCTGAAATAGATACAGATAAAAGCACTTTCAGATTAGCCGTCTACCTATTGAAAACCATTGCCAATATGTTTTATATGAATAAAGAAAGTAAAAAGCATAGTGAAACAGGAATTTGGAATAATTTCTATCGATCTAAGCTTTTGGGCTATGAAAACTTTACTAGCACTTTTCAACAGACCATAGCAACTTTGAAATGCGAGAGAAGTGTATTGATAACGGTGCAGCAAGAGATGCAGAAACATCTAGATTATAGAATGTCACACTAACTTCATCAATGTTTACAACTTACGCTAGTTTGTTTCAGATGGCCGGAAAAAGTAGACAGAGATTGAGACAAGGACTGTTCATCACCAATATCAGCAAATATAGAATCGAACCAAGGCATCTTCACAGGTTCAGATGACAACACATAAAGACCTGGAAAAGCAATCGGTGACACATCAATTAGGATGCAATAACAGGTGCAGAGATAGCGTATTAAACAGTAGGGGTCCTTCACAGAACAGACAAACAGTGTATGCAGGTCCAGTGAATATCGAGTTATTTACCTTTCTTCTCTGAACAGACAAATATATCCTGATTACAACATCGGATCTCAGGTGAAAAAGTAATGGAACCAAGGACTGGACTGAAAACTAACAATTTTTTTTCATATTTTTAAGATATAAATATATGATGGCCTCGTTCAAGTTTGATAAAATAAAATTTTGGAAAAGAACCTGTTCAGTTCCGGTTTGGCAACGGACCGAGAACTGTTTTTTGAAACCATCCGAGAACCAAACCAAAAATATAGCCAGTATCAGTTCGATCTCGGTTCTTTGACTAATTTATGCACACCCCTATTTACCCTCATTTCATATGAAGCCACACAAATATATTTTAGCAACTTTTTTATAATCCAATTTCCTAATTCAGAAAACTGAGACAACATCAGAATCGCTATAGATGGCTGATTCTGATATTGCAGATTCAGTACAAACTTTGAATATAGGTCATTTTTTAGACATGCCTGCCTTTGCCATCATAGCAGCCAATCCAACTGTCTTCAAGAAAATGGTCTTGCCCCCAGTGTTCGGGCCAGTTACAACCAGAACTCTAGTTTTCTGCGCAACAAATATGTCGACCGGAACAGGGGATGCTTTTTTCACCTTTGCAACCTGAAAATTTACAGCATTAAGTTAGCATTCAGTACAGAAGGATCAAAAACTGTAAACTGCTTATCGTACACTCACGGGTCCCAGAGTTACCTGTGCTTCTAACAATGAGATGCTTGTAGATGTTTCTTCTTCTCTCTGAGTGACAATGCCTATTTGTTGTCTTCTCCTTCTATTTTCCTATTAGAATATAACACTAATGATAAGGAGACGTGAATTTGAGTAGTTAGAAAGTTGTTTCTAAACTTATTAGATTTAGCAATAAAAATACATGTAGTTGTGTGTGTCACTTACGGCACGAGCATCACTGACATCCCTCATAGCCTTGTGCATCTTTTCTCGATGTTGTTGAAGTAATATAGGATGATAAGCTTTTGGCAGATACAGTTTCCATTTCACTTCGGAATATTGTGATGCAACTGAGGGGTCGTCAGAAGAATATAGATCTGGATAAGTGCCCCCAAATGAAATACTATATGTTGCCCGAGCATTGATCTGCATTCATTACAGTAGAAGTGAAACAAAGTTGACATAATGGTTATGCCATGAAATTTACACATGGATTGTTTCACCAGCCACAATGGCTACTATATGGTCATTCCTGAAAGGGAAACACGCATTGGTTTTGGTGACAGAATCCAATGCATTGATATATAGGAACAAATTTAAAGGTATCATGTATCAGGCTAGTGCATTGATGACTTCACTTACAACTCTAAAGCACCAAGTTGAAGAAATAAAAGATTACTAGATGTATTTATTTGCTTCATTTTTTGTTGATTGCCTACCGCTAACTAGTTAGATGACAAATCTTATTTCAATTCCAGACCCCATGCCTTCTTCACAATTTGAAATAGACAACTGCTCTTTGAAAGAGTGCTTAAGAGATAGTAAACAAGATTAACGATGCACAGAAAGTACTCACCACATCTAACCGGATTATCGTATTGAACAGATTTTCAATGTCATCAAGATCTGTTTGCATCTGTGCAGGAATAACATTATGAAAACACAGAAAGTAAGAGAAGAAAACTGAACCTAATGGATGGGATTAAGTTAGTTACCTTGTGTGTTATTTCTGAAAGCACATCAGCCTCGGCCTTGGCTACTGAAGCTCTTGCTTGTTGCAACTCATCATTTAATGGAACAGCAGAAAGTGGCTCCACAAGGGTTCCTGTGCCTGAACCACTACAAGAAAAGCATAGTTTATCTCTCGAGTCAGGTTTAAAGGACCACTGAAAGAGGGCAGTAACATGTTCTAACATGTATATCATATTAATTTCACTGGCAAACATACAAACTTTTGTAGTAGTAAACCTGTCCACTAGACACTCGTTGGACAGAAAGACATATAGAAGAGCTAGCAGGGGAGAACATAATTGTTTAACAGCTTGTACTTGATACACAAAATAAAGCTACATGCCCTAATGAAATTTTAAGGAATCAAAATCCAGCTTTAAATAGCCATGTGAAGGAATCATTTGTAGAGCATGTGATTTACCTTGATAACAATAGACCATCAAAGGTTCTTTTTTGGTCGGTTGCTGATTTTATACACCATCTTCCATCGGTGTTGCTTACTTCCTAGATATATCCGGTTGTGAGGGAAAACCACAAGAGAATGAAACATATATAGTAAGTCATTACGACATCTTACCACAGACGATGATGATGATGATGTCTCTTTCATGTCATTACTGATTAGACTCTCCATCAATCTGTATAACTGAATAAAAATAGAATAAAGAGGAACCCGTTTGAATGAATGCAATTGGCAAGACAAAGACAAAAAGCAAATAAGTTGTGTAATAGGAATGTTGATGAAATAGTAAACCTTAGTCTCAAGGAGGCGCACTTGTTCACGAGAGCGTTTGAGGGTTGGACTCTGCAAAAGGAGCATTCATTTTCATTATAACTAAGGAGTTGTGAAACTGGGATGAAAGATACTAGTTAGTATATAATAAAAGTGTATGTAGGTAGGTACAGCTGAATCTTTGACAGAGCCGTCTAGATCAACAAGCTTGAGAATGAATTTGAGTAATGGGCGACTGATGGACATATCAATGATCTGCATTGGTATTTGCATTTGCATTTTCAATAGATGATGAATTGAATAAAATAAAACTGAAAGAAGGAAGGAAGGAAGGAAACCATATCGGCAATAGGCATGAAGCGTTGAAGCCAAACGGAGTCTTGCTTAATGGCGGAATTGAGACTAGTCTGCAAGGAGTCGGCCAGCTGGAGCATGGAGACAAGTGCAATAGCTTCATTGCCGTCGACTGGGAAGCCTCGGCGGGCATCTTGTATACCAGACTTGACCTTGTTATTAATAATAAGAAACAAACGAACAGCATTTGAAAATAATAATAATAATAATTGGTTGGTAAAAGAAAGAAAGAAAGAAAGCATGGTGGGATAGATACAAGTGGGATTGGGATGGAATGGAAGTCCATGATACAAGAGCCGTGGTTGTGCATTTCAACGGCAGCATTGGTCTCAGCCAAAAGCCGCAAGCTATCGTTATACGAGTAGTCATTTAAACGGGCTAGAGAATGCTTAGTGGCTTGTTTGCCGAGAGAGGTACCCGCGAAAGAAGCAACGGAGTCGCACACTTTATCCCACTCCAACACTTTACTTTGACTATTACTATTATTATTTTCAACTTCTCCTAGTACCGGTACATATGATTTTGAGTTATTAAAAAAACAAGATGTCGGCTTCTTGTTGTTGTTATTCAATAGTCTTGTGGGTATTGGTTTTATCTTGATCCTCAAGGATGATGATAATGAAATACTGATACTAACTGAGGAGGAGGGGACTTGACACCAGCAGCAGCAGGAGGATGAAGAGAAACAGGAGATCATCATCATCATCAAACAATTGAAATGAAATGACACCATATCATATCCATTCAATTTCATCTATACTATATTAGCCCAGTCCAGCCCAGCCCAACCCAACCCAACCCACTACTTAAGTATTTCACACGGACATAAATCAAAAGTTATCTAAAAATTCACATGTTACGGCGGTGGGTATTCTGTAATTGATATTTTCGAAAAATGATTTTCTTATTATTTTTTCGGTGACAATAAGTGTAGAGTTGCCGACAATTTTATTGAAATTACACGATAATCAATTGTTAAAAGGAGATCAAAGTTAACAAGTTTATTTGGCATGATTCAATGGTCAAATGGATTTTATGGACCACCGACCACTTGCTTCGTCTCCATGCCTTATTTTCTAGCCTGGGGTTCTAATGGATATATATTCTGCAAAAAAAAAAAAAAAAAAAAAAAAAATCTAAGCAGATAGTTGCCTAGTACTTGGTGCTTATATGGATTTTTCAAGTTGGGTAACAACTTAAAATGAAGGTCTTTTTTTAATAGATGGTATTAGTTGCCCAAACACGATTGTGGGCTTGGATTTTGTCATATGTAATTTATGAGTATTTGACGATTAATAAAGTTTATACTGCGGTTTATTTATCATTTTACATTTAGTACGTATATCTATAAGATTCTAAAAGTCTAGTTTGGAATTCAACTATTCCTTCTAAAGAACTCAATTTTCATTTTGGGCTTTCAAATGTCATGACTTAGTATTAATAACTTTGTTAATATTTAGTGAATTTATGCGTTAAAGATACGAAGGAGAAATATGTAGTGGATTCGTACAAACCTTTTGTGCATCTGATGCCAATATAGATCGTGTAAATAGCGTTTTTTTTTTTTTTTTTTTTTTTTTTACCGTTTTAAGAACTAAATAGGAAGGTGGTGTTAACAAATCTTAATGCTCAGCTTTTTATTTTTGTATGTTTGTATTTTATTTTCCTTTTGTAACGATTTTTAATTTTTTATATTTTTTTTTTTTTTTTTTTTTTATTCTCGTTTTAATTGTGTTTTTTGTATTAAAAGTACGCTTAAATAGAATCATTACATACTTTCTATTGGATAAAGAATGTAAAACATGATAATAGTTATGTGACAATTCTTATTTTGTTCAAATTGGTGGTTCGGTTTAATAGACTCATATATCTCAACCATAACCCAAACCATTTAGTTAATCATTTTGAAAGTTCAATCTAAATCTCGACAAGTGTATTTTTTTTTCTTTTGTCAAAAGTTAAAATACTTCTAACTTTTAACTATATAATAATAAAAAATTCTATATTTAATAAAGTTTGTTTCTTACGTGAATTCAAGCATCTATATTTAATTTGTAAAAACTTATAGCTTAACACATTCAGATATTTTTACGTAACAAACAGATTTATTTGAATAAGATTCAGATTTGTCAATCACTTATTCAGATTAAGATAAAATCAGACTCAGACTTTTCAACCATATATTAATATTCAAATATGCGAATAAGATTTAAACTGATAGCCTTTTAATAAACAAACAACACACTAGTCTTATTCTGGGTGTGGGGTGTTGGCGTATGTCCCAACATACAAACTCCCTGACAAATTAGTAAAGTGCCGAGGACCCAACATACAAACTCCCCGACAAATTAGTAAAGTGCCGAGGAACCTAACTCTCCGGTCCCGATACAAAACCGCCCGGCACAACATGCAATCTTCCGGATAGAGCATTCCAGTCAATTTAGACCAAACGCAATTAGATCAGCATACACCGGAGGGTTAGACGTAACCCCGCATAATGTATTCCTGACATCATCACATATATGAGGAAAGGAATCTTGGTCAGAACCACTGACCCTTTCCAGACGGAATCCAAACAGAGTAAAGTCAACTCCCGCCCGAAAGAGTCACTATCGCCCACGTGACATTCGGGTGAGGACAAAAACTCCTCATCTATAAAAGGATCCAAGCTACAGCACTCAAGGTTAACCAATTCCAACCTTATTCTTACTTACACTTTACTCTGACATATTATCATACTCATTCTCACGGAGCTTGGTCCGGGATAAAACCTCAGGCGAGGCTAACGCTGTGTTGTCTTTGTGTTAACAGATCCGGCGGACCTAATCCGGAGAGCTCACCAAGGATTAGCTTGTTCGGGTAACTACATGATTTTACCTCAACAATTGGCGCCATCCGGGGACCGCTTATTCTAACTACCAAAGCTAGAAAATGGTCGGTCCTACCACCAAACACCCTGTGTCCCTCAACCAAACGCCACCCTAAACAACCCTCCTAACCTAGAAGAACAAATACTTAACCACATATCATCACTAAAAGCCTTGATACAACAACATAACTCCCAAGGAAAAGCCCATCTGCAATTATACGGATCGATTTCGGAGAGGAAACCGAAAGGCCCGCCCAAGCAGGAAAGGAAAAAGATCCGAAAGGAAAGCAGATCATGGAGGATCTACACAAACCATACAAAGACGCCCCAGATGCCCATTCACAAGGCGATCGTTGAATTCACGGACCAAGACATGAGCTACCCAAGAACATAAACTTTATGACGGGTCTTGACCCGACGATCATGTCAATCGCTTTCTCCAGCAGCCCAATCATGGCGGATGGCCGATGCCGGTATGGTGTTGGATGTTTCAGCAAACTTTGGACGGTCCAGCAAGTGCATGGTTCGAACGATTGCCCAACGGTAGCATAGACAGCTGGGAGGAGCTCAGGGAGAAATTCCTAGAAAGATTCACGCTCAGGAGGAAATGCCTCAAAGATCCGATGGAACTAACCAAGATCGTGCGAAAGGCTCATGAAACCTTGCCGGAGTATAAGGAAATGTGGACCGATGAGGCTAGCTACATCCCTGGTGTGCCAGAAATAATGCAGATATCCTCATTCATTAACGGAAGCAAATTCCCGGAGTTAGTAAAACGCTTCTCAGACAGAGTTCCCAAGACAACAATCGAAATGATGAAGAGGGTAGACGATTTTGTACGATCGGAGGATGCCTATAACACCACAGAACTCCCTAAAGGGGAATGGAACCGCAAGTTATACTCGTGAAGTCACCAGATCGAACCCTCCGAATGGCGAACCTCCCGACAAACGAAGAGAGATCAAGAACGAACAAAGTCCCAAGCCAATACAATCCCTACTACCCGACACGGACCGATAACTACGTGGTTACCACCAAGCGACACGGAGAAACCATTACATGAATGATACTCGTCCCATTGATTTGAGCCTTCTCTCAAAAGCACCCAAAGAAATTCGCAACTAACTCCAACTCAAGCTACCACCACCCGCACTGCTGAGGGAGCACCAAGAGAGAAAATTTGGATAAGTTCGTGATTATCATGGTGAGAAAGGTCACCTCACCAATGATTGCTACCAACTCAAAGAACAAATAAGGGTAGCTTTGGAGACGGCAAATTGGATCATTTATTAAAGGAAGTGAAGCAAGGGAAGAAACCCCCCGTGGATAATCACCCATTAGGAAGGGTAATAAACATGGTATCCCGCGAAGAGACGATAGAAAAGGAAGACAAGCAATGAGAGGAGGATTGGATGAACGTCCCTATAGCGCTCCTCCATTCTCGCCCGAGACGCTTCCGAGGAGCCACTGATAATCGAAGCAGATGTGGAAGGATATACTTTGAGGAGGGTTTATGTTGACCCAGGGGAAGCTGTGGAAGTAATGTACGAACACTGTTTTCAAAACCTATGCCCATAAATCAAAGCGAAGCTAAGAGAAACGAACACACCTCTAGTGGGATTCTCAGGCGAAGCAATAAAGCCCCTCGGGAAAATAGACCTAAACGTTTGTTTCGGAAACGATGGCCTATATCGCCGAACCGTAATGACGTTTGCAGTGATAAGATCCCCCTCCCCATATAACATTATCTTGGGACGATCAGGTATTAGGGAATTAAGGGCGATCCCCTCAACCATTCACTCCATGATAAAATTCCCAACACCATGGGGGTGGAAACCTTGCTTACCAGATCAATAATCATCTCGGAATGTAGGAGGTTAGAAAAACACTTCATGACAAAGGGGTCGGAAAGCAAGGGTAGAGAATGCCCTTCGGAAGAAGAAGGGTCCGGTAACAAAACAGAAGAAGTAATGATAAACCCCCAATTCCCTGAGCAAATGATTACCATCGGGGGCAATTTTTCCAAAGAATGCAAGAGGCGGTTGGTAGAACTATCGAAAACAACAAGGATGTATTCGCGGCAACCGGCAGCAGACATGACAGGGTCCCCGTCGAGTCATAGAGCACAAACCGAATGTCAACGTGAATGACAGCCAATAGCTCGTAAAAGAGAACCTTTTCACCGAAAAGAATCGTGCAATCAACACCGAAGTAGAAGAATGGATGAAAGCAGGAATAGTCCGGCAAGGAAATACCTACATGGATTTCTAATCCAAGTTGGTAAAGAAACCGGACGGATCATGGAGAATGTGCATGGATTTCAAAAGCATCAATGCTTCGTGCTCAAGGACTACTACCCACCCTTAAATCGATCGAAAATAGAGTTCGAATGGGTTACAAGTACAAGTGTTTTCTTGATGCATACAAGGGTACCACCAAGTCCGGATGGCTAAAGAGGACGAAGAGAAGACAACCTTCTACACGTAACATGGAACCTTTGCTACACCAAATGCCCTTCGGTTTAAGGAATGCTGGGCGACTTACCAAAGGCGGTGGATTCAAGTTTTAAGGAACAAATTAAGGTGAATTTGGAAGTGTACGTCGACGATATGGTGATCAAAAGCGTAGTGAAGTAGAATTGTCATGGACATGGCGTAAACGCTCGACAACCTCCAAGGATCAACATGAAGCTCAACCCTAAAAAGTGCTCTTTTGAGTGGAAGAAGGAAAATTCCTCGCTTATGTAGTAACATCCAAAGGAATAAGAGCCAATCCGAAGAAAACAAAGGCGATAGCCGACATGCAATCGCCTCAACACTTAAGGAAATGCAGAGCCTCGGTGGAAGTCGGCAATATGAATGATTCCTATCTCGATCGGTGAAAAGCTTTGCTTCTTCAACACTTTAAAAGTGTCACGAAGACAACCAAAAGGAGTACCAGTGGAGCAAGGAGGCCAAGAGGCATTCCGTAAGATGAAAAGTGTGATCTTAGAGTTACCCAATCTAATGTTCCTGTGAGTGGGGGAGGATCTTTTGGGTACCTAGCGGCAACCAAAGCTTGCCAAGCGATGTGTCGATGGTAGAAAGGAAGGGTAAACAAATGCCGTGCACTATGTCGCAGAACACCCACGATGCCGAGCGAAACTATGCCCTCCGAGAAATTGGCTTTGGCCCTACTGCACCGCTCCAGAGACTCGGAGGTATTTCAAGCACATCACATCAAGGTGATCACGGACCAACCCATCCGTGACGTGTTGAGCAAACCTGAATCTTCGGGGAAGCTGATGAAATATGCGGTAGAGTTGGGAGCATACAAGATTACTTACATCCCCGTAAACGCCGGCCGAGGACAGTCCCGGCAGATTTCATAAATGAGATACCGGTCAGCAAAGTAGGGAGAGAAGGGAAAAGCAAAGAAGTATGCAACATCTCTACAACAAAGGAGGAGGAATGGACACTGTTCACAGACGGAGCGTCTAACAAGAAAGGCTCCGGAGCAGGGTTGGTGCTGATAAGTCCTGACCAAACAGAGTACACTTATGCCCTTCGACTCAATTTCCCCAGCACAAATAACGAGGCAGAATACGAGGCATTGCTGGCCGGACTAAGGATAGCAAAGGACATGAAGATCCAAGTGCTAAGTGCTAAAGTTGATTCCAACCTAGTGTCAAGCCAAATCAATGGAGAGTTCACCACCTATAAGGAAAGCATGGCGAGCTATTTAGCTAAGGCGAAAGAATACATTGGATGTTCAGCGATTCAGAATACAAAATATCCCCAGGGCACAGAACCAGAAGGCCGATGTGTTAAGCAAATTAGCATCCGTTGCATTTGACCATTTGACCAAGGAAATACTTGTAGAAGTATTGGAAACACCATCAACGGAGGAGAAGGTCATTGGAGCAATAGTGGAAGAAGAGGAGGAAAACTGGATGTCTCCAATCATCCGGTGTATTACCGAAGGAAAGTGGCCGAAGGATGAAAACGAAGCAAGAACCCTACGGATGAAGATACCCCATTATACAATGGAGGACGGGGTGCTGTTCAAGAAGTCATATTTGGGCCCGATGTTGAGGTGTGTGGGCCCACTACAAGCCAATTACGTGATAAGAGAAGTGCACGAAGGGGCATGTGGCATGCATTCTGGCCCAAGATCTGTGGTGGCGAAACTGATCAGGCAGGGATACTACTGGCCGACAATGCATGGGACGCCAGAGAGGTCATTCAAAAATGCGAGTCTTGCCAAATACACTCCCCGGTTCCCAAATTACCGAAGACTCTTATGACTTCCATCATGTCGCCCTGGCCTTTTTTCCAATGGGGAATGGATGTATTGGGCCCCCTCCCTGAAGCGCCCGGGAAAGTAAAATATGTCATCGTGGCCATCGACTACTTTACGAAATGGATGGAAGCCAAGACCCTAGCAAAGACCACATGCAAGGAAGTCATAAAATTCGTATGGGATAACATCGTGTGTCGCTTCGGCTTGCCACACATAATTGTAACTGACAATGGCAGCAACTTCATCCATGATCCCTTCAAACGGTGGTGCGAAAAACTAAACATCAAACAGATAAATATTGCAGTGGCACATCCTCAAGCCAATGGTGTGGTAGAACGAGCAAACAAAAGTTTAATGCATGGATTCAAGACAAGGCTGGGCAAAAGTAGGTCTGGATGGGTTGATGAGCTACCGAACGTTTTGTTGGCTCATCGGACATCCTTAAAGACGAGCAACGGGGAAACACCGTTCAGTTTGACATACGGGAGCGAAGCAGTGATCCCCGCAGAAATTGGCATGCCTACCTTCCAAACAATGATGATGACCGAAGAAGGAAGCGAAGAGGAGAGGCGTTTAAACCTGGATTTATTGGAAGAAAGAAGGGACTCAGCGGCTGTTGAAGAAGCCAGATACAAAAAGAAGGTGGAGCAGTATTACAATCGAAGGGTTAAAGGTGAAAAACTCAAAGTAGGAGACTTTGTTTACAGGAAAAATGAAGCCAGCAGACAAGAAGACTTAGGAAAGTTGGGACCCAACTGGGAAGGCCCATACCAAGTGATAGAGGCATACGATAACGGTTCATACAAGTTGCAAACAGCCGAAGGAAAAGAAGTCCCCCGCACTTGGAACGCGGTGAACCTAAGGAAATGTTTCTTGTAGGAAAAACTTTGTAACCATAAAGCCCACGAGGCAACTATTGACATATATTATTAATGAAATGATTAGCCCCCCGGATATCGGAGAGGCAATTTTCCGCACGTCTTGTTTTCTGAACATAATTAGTAAATGATCTCCCCGATAGGCTCGCGACCTCCGGGGAAAAATGATCAGTGTTCAAAGATGGTTTATATCCAAAAAGGATTGCCATAAAAATGCCGAACGGTTTATACCCAAAAAGGGTTGCCCATGCGACATGTTAAATGGTTCATATCCAAAAAGGATTGCCAAACGCCGAACGGTTTATACCCAAAAAGGGTTGCCCAGGCGACATGTTAAATGGTTCATATCCAAAAAGGATTGCCAAACGCCGAACGGTTTATACCCAAAAAGGGTTTCCCAGGCGACATATTAAATGGTTCATATCCAAAAAGGATTGCCAAACGCTGAACGGTTCATACCCACAAAGGGTTGCCCAGGCGGCATATTAAATGGTTCATATCCAAAAAGGATTGCCAAACGCCGAACGGTTTATACCCAAAAAGGGTTACCCATGCGACACATTCAACAGTTCATACCAAAAGGAGATCGCCATATACCGAATGGATACACCGAACGATTTATACCTTAATGAGGTTGCCGAAGTAAACGTAAAATGGTTCGTATCCAAAGACAGACAAGCAAATAAGTACACACTCGGAGATACAAGAAGAAGAACGACTAACGATTTCATTAAACAAATAAAGAATCCCAAAACAAATTTCCTTAAACATCACAAGCTTCAACAAATAACATTGTTCGGCAACATCGCCATTACAAAAGAGTTATCTAAAAATAAAAGTAACTAAGCTTCACTTAGGAGGAACACTGGTCTCCCCGTCCTCACCCTTATCCTCAACCTCTTTCTCAACGGCACGCTCCGGAGCAGAATCAGGCATCAAGGCCGAGACAACATCAAACGGACGGTGGCAGGCATTTCGAACCTTGGCAACGTAGGGATACTCCTTGACAAAAAGTTCATCATACATGGCCAAATACTTGCTAGGAGCATCCGTGTCTAAATCTTCTGTGTCGGCCAAAATCTTCTTAGCCTCCTCCTCCGAACGACCAATCGACACGCCGTCTAACCACCCAGCCATCCCACTCAGACTAAAGGGAACGGCCAATGAAGCCTTATACTCATGACTCCCATGAAGACGAGCGACAAAAGTAGGAATGAAGTCCCTAACGAGACGTGACCGTTCGATCTCGAGATTCCACGCCGCCACGGCTAACTCCTGACGTTGCTTCAACAGAGCAGCATTCTCTTCTTCCTCGTTCTTTAGAACCCCTTTAGTCTCCATTAACTCTTTCTACAAACTGGATATCTTTTCGCTCTGAGCATGGGATAACTTAGACCATTCGGTTTTCTCGGCCTCCAGAGTACACACCTGTTTTTTCAAAGCCTCTTCCCGGGCAGAAGTCTCTCCAAGATCATCCCTCGCCGTCTTCAACTCCCCCAAATTCTTATCCAAAAAGGCGAAGTTGTCCTTGGCAGCTTTCTCACATCCACTATGCTCTTCGACCAACTCCCTATGGTCCAGATCGAGGCTCTCAAAACGGACAAGTAGATCAACAAAAGCAAGAGAACCCCGGGCCAGAATAGCCCATGATCGCTGGGCCGCCTCGGTGTCCGATAAGGTTTGCATGTATTCCTCTTCAAAGCAGAGGGGCAAATGAACCATCAATCTCTATACTTCTCATATCCCATAACCCGCTCATCCTTTTGATCGACCACCCCAAGACATAGGTAGCGCTAGACGAAGCACCTTCCTCTTCACCCAGACCCTTACGTTCACGGGCGCAAAGGAGGAGAAGTCGCTACAAAATACAAAATGAATGTTAAGTACACGTGAATAAAATAAAAAAAAAAAAAAAAGATGGTTAGGAATAAGGAAACCAACTCACCATCTCCCCGAGGAGCAGTCCGTTCAACAAATTGAGAAACCTCAGCATTATGATCCTTCGGATCTGGGTTCTGATCTTGAGGATCCGCCCATACAAGCTCAAATCAACACCAAGATCGATTCTCCAACTTCTGTCGGAGTGACCCTCCAAATGCTCCTTCTCGACGGAAGGTGGATCGTTCAGCTGTTGACCCTCCGGCGGAACGGTGTTCACCGGCGTGGGATTCGTGAGAGAATCCAAATTGACCACAGGGGTGGGGCTTTTCTTCCTACGCTTCGGTTGCCTAGAGCCTCCTTCCCCAACTTGACGTTTGCGCGGCTTATAACCCTGAGCCTTCGCCTCCGCAGCCTTTTTCTTCTTATCCTTGGCCTTCAAAACCTTGGGATCAGCTACCTCGACCCTTTTCATAGCATTAGTCTTCGGTGGAACCGAAGTACCAGGTGGACTCGGAAGAGTAACGTGCATCATATGAGCTTGACCCTCCTGATACTTATCCCCTCGGGTCATAGCGGCCCCCTTACGAAAATTCGGCTTGATTAGGTAGTCAGACATGGTTAAAGCTGCAAAACATGTGAAAACGTTAAGTCATAAGAAAGCATAAAATCTTAAACTATAAAAAAAAAATGGTTACAGGCCAAGTACCATTCCCCTCGGCATCCTTCAGAGCCACCCGATAACCCGGATACTTCCATTTGGCAGACAACCCCACGGCATATAAAAAACCCGGCGGAATTTTTATCAAATCTATAACATTGGCAGACAGAAGATCCGCATGGGGCATGGAAAATTCCCCGGTAGGAAAAGGATCGGAGACATCTGAATCCGGATGCCTCCACGGCATGGCAAAAGGTACAGCCCGGCGATCAATTAAAAAGAACTGCCTCTTCAAACCCTTCAACGAAGATAAGATCTCTTGAAAACAAACCTTACGCTACTTACCATCCCGTTTAGCGAAAGTAAACCAGTGCCCTTGCTTATGCAACTTATAGAAGACTCGAAACAAAGAAGTCGTGGGAGTAATATGAAGGCTACGGCTATATACCTCAAAAAGTGTAACCCTATGTAAACCTATCGGCACTAACTGAGATATATGAACTTTATAGTAATAAAGAACATCTAAAAGAAAACTAGAAAACGGGACGGAAATTCCACCCTCAAGAAAATATTCTAAGTACAATCCTATGGCATCGTCTCCTAATTGACCCATGGTAAAACCATCCGGCGGAAGCCTCGGATGAAGATCGGAGGGTATCCCAAATTCCTTCACGGCCCATTTTAATGATTCGTCACCATAATCGAGGTATATTTATCTAAGTCAAATTTAGGTTTTGATTCGATGGACCCTGAACCGCCCAAATCCCCGAGCGATGAAGAGCCGGACGGTTCGACATTTTAGCCGGAAGGAATGATCACACCTCAAAAGCTAAAGAAGAAAAACTAGAATAGTACCTGGGTAGAAGACGAAGAGCAAATAAAATCGTCCGGCCAAATAACGCAGAGGAGGCGTGTGGATGAAATATTTACTGTGGTAAAAATGAGAGTAACAAGTGTATTTATAAGCGAAAATGGGGGGTAGCTGAGGCGTCCCGTCGTGTCAGAGATGACGTGGCACTATCTCCACCACACAACACGTGCCCATTGCCACGTGTCCTAACATCGAGGCATCACACTGCCACGTGCCCTGCTGACGTGTCATAACCTGCATAGTAAAAAAAAAGGTTTACTAATGAAGAAAGAGGAACGGTCGGGAAATACTCGCCGAGGATCACCACACACTCCCAATATCATATAATGAATGCATCCATTAACATGATACTTGGGGGGGGGGGACATGTTGGCGTATGTCCCAACATACAAACTCCCCGACAAATTAGTAAAGTGCCGAGGAACATACAAACTCCCCAAATTAGTAAAGTCCGAGAACCTAACTCTCCGGTCCGATACAAAACCACCCAAGACAACATGCAATCTTCCTGATAGAGCATTCCAACAATTTAGACCAAGCGAATTAGATCAAGATACACCGAGGTTAGACATAACCCCGGATAACGGATTCTCGACATCATCATGTATATGAGGAAAGGAATCTTGTTCAGAACCACTGACCCTTTCCAAACGGAATCCAAACAGAGTAAAGTCAACTCCCGCCCGAAAGAGTCACTATCGCCCACGTGACCTTCGGGTGAGGACAAAAACTCCTCATCTATAAAAGGAGCCAAGCTACAGCACTCAAGGTTAACCAATTCCAACCTTATTCTTACTTACACTTTACTCTGACATATTATCATACTCATTCTCACGCCGGAGCTTGGTCTGGGGATAAAACCCTGGGCGAGGTTAACGCGTGTTGTCTTTGTGTTAATAGATCCGAAGGGACCTAATCCGGAGAGCTCAGCCGAAGGATTAGCTTGTTCGGGTAACTACAGATTTTTACCTCAACATGGGGTTTGGAGATAAGATTTGCACCTATCAATTATGGAGATGATGCCATGATGGTGATACATGCAATATTGTAGATGAAGACAATATACTTATTAATTACAGGAGACTGTATGGTCTAAAGTCTAAACATGTTGATGGATCCAACTTACACACACATATCTTGGACACAAGGTTGGGCTGCATCATATCCAGGGGCGGAGCCATATGTAAAGTTGTGGGCGTTGCCCCCAATCAAGCTCTCTCGGACACCCAAAATACGTAGGAAATTTTTTAATATGGTAACAAATAAGGCTAGTGCCCTCAGTTAAATAGTCAAAGTGTCCTCGACTCTTATATGGTCAACAAAAAAACAGAGCTCTTTAAAGTGGGAAGTGTTTTGCCGGCTGTAACATTCGTCGGAAATATTGGAGTACAAAGACGTTAATGAAGGAAGAAAGAAGATGGATGGTATAGGTGGATTTGGTTGTGGGTCCTGTTATATCACATGGTTATCTATTGCTTTATTAACTTTTTACAAAGTGGATTTTTATAATATATACATATTTTTTCTTTCTTTCATTTAACATATTATTAGTACTACTTATGCAGAATATAGGTTCACTGCATAAATATAAAATAGATAGAGTATGCATATTTTGTTTAGGGACAAATTCATGAGTTCATATATATGATTTTCTGTTAACCTCATAGTTTTCAATCGTAACTTTTAGCTACATATGTTTCATCCCTATGATGCAGCAGCCAATGCAGCAGCCAATGGTCAAAAAAAACAAGTTGGTTCAACTACTTGCAACATATTATATACATTCAAACTTCATTGACTGAGCATGCTCCAATTGATCAAGTCTCACAGCAAGACATTTTAGTTGCCACTTGCCACTATCTTGTCGATATCAAGTAGTAGTCAAGATTTAGAGAATTCATTCAAGTTCAAGATATTTGAAGTTAATCTATCCATGGACCATGGTTATAGTTATCACTAATGTAATGAGGCAATGTTGTGTTTATCTTGGGAGTCAATTAACGATACTGATTACTGAGGCTACTTGAAAGCATCGACCCGAGCCTGTTTGCTCAATATGTAAAAAGTAGAATATGATATTTGGTTTTGTGTCTTTTTTTTCCTAGCGATCTCTAAATTGTAAATATGTTCTTCCACTGATACTATTGATTGCTGGAGTAGAATATGATATTTGGTTTTTGTGTCTTTTTTTTTTCCTAGTGATTTGTAAATTGTAAATATATCATATTACTACTGGATGAAATAAAAAACAGTTGCGTGATGAAAATATAGTATTCAAATGTATAAAAATAAATGAGATATTAATCATAGAAGCAATCATATAGCATAAAAGCACCAGTGGTCTAGTGGTAGAATAGTACCCTGCCACGGTACAGACCCGGGTTCGATTCCCGGCTGGTGCACAACTAAAGTTGTCCTTAAGCCTTTGTCTTAGTTCACAGGCTTCAAGGATTATTTTCAGTTTTTGATAACACTTTTTTTTACTTAAATTCGTCAGTGTTCGATAACTTAAATGAACTTGTTGGTTTTCTAACAGTTTATTGTTTACTCATGTTTAAATCTCTGGTGCTCAATTCTTTAACAAAATCGGGGCTATCAGGAAAAACTATTCTTCCAATGCTTTATGTTTCTAAAAATTGTTATGGCATTTTGTCACTAAACATGATGATGCCATAGTTGTCACTGAAAGAAGGTATTGTGTAACGTTGAAAAAGACCAACTAATTGAGCTTTCGTTACTGCAGTGCGAATAAAGAGTATTGTTTGGAATGTATGCCACAAGTTCCATTGATAAGGCTTGTCTTGTGCATATAAATCAACGCAGCAGCAGCAACCAATGGAAGCGAGGCCGGTTCGTATATAAGTTTCGATAATGTTTTAGAGTGTACTTCAATTGTTAAGAATGCAACTACTAGAAGTCGTCAGGACAATCTGAATAATAGTTCCTAATTTCGTATAACAAAAGGTTACTTAAAACGCGAATGATGCAAACTAGTCAGTGTGTATAGACCAACACAATCATGTCAGCTTCAAACGAGTTCAAGTTCTAGACATTATTGGTTATTTCATGCTCTTATATTGATGAAACCTTATATACCTAAAATCAATATTCATCTGTTAATTAAAATAACATTATACAAGAATATCGTTTTGGCTAAAAGTTTGGAAATTAGATGTGAAATCGGCATAAAGTTGCAATGTTTTTTCATTCAAACACTTTGTTAGCTGAACAAAACGTACCTAAACATATACAATTATACCTAGATAGTAAAGATATACATAAAAGCACCAGTGGTCGTTCCCTGCCACGGTACAGAACTGGGTTCCATTCCCTTTGGTGTCGGGTGTTTTTGTATAGTTTTGATTGTTAGATCATGTAAATATTCTCACGGGTATTTACTGTTTTTTCCCATTGTGTTTTCATTTTGACTTCTGAAGTCAAATATGAGGCGGATTTCAGTTTTATAATTGATACAGGTTCATACAGGTCACTTTAAAGTTTAATACAAACTTCATGCCAATTCTAAATTTGAAAATTTCCAACTTTGGCCTTTTGAAAGTTAGTTTGACCTATTCTTTCAGGAAAATTATTGTTTTGTAACTGTTGTTATTTCCGGTGGTTTATGAGTATGGGAGAAGTGGTCCATTTAGAGTTATCACTATTCATGGCCAAACGTGTTCACTATGAAACATGGATGCACAATAGCTGTAGAAATGGATATATACACAAACCATACAAGATTCTTTACACTTCATACGCGATAAATTATTGAAAAAAACGTAGCAGATATTTTACTATATGTGAACCTATCATCCACATGCCTTCCTAGATTAATTATGACAGAGAAGAACAGAGTAAGTTTACCCTTCATTACAGGGTTGTGAACTTAACTATTGTAAGACTGAAGGCCCTAGATCTCTTAAATTCGTGCAAATATCCTATTCAAGCCGAATAACCTGCCCTTATTCCAAGATTTGGAACCAGCTCTTTCATGCTGGGGTGTCGTTTGGGTGCTTTACTGCTTGTAGCTTGATAAGACAGGTAAGATAAGGACTGCACCCACGACACAAGTGCTGGTTTTCTTGTTACGTCATCTGAATCAGCGACTTGAACATACAAGTCGTTTAGGACCATGTTTGGCCATCTTCGGCAGTTGCACAACCAGCTGTGCTAACAACTTCATCAAACTCGCAAAACCTGCAGATATAAATTTATAAATTACCAAGGATGGGAAATCTTAAGAGAAATTGTCAGTCAGAAAGTTGAAAAAGAGTCATCTGACTATAAAAGTCAAAGTGCAAACTGCAGGCTACCTGTATATCAACCAATGAGAGAAGACGGTAGTAAATCGAGGAGTTTCTTGCAAGGCTCTAACTCGTCATGCAAGTCGCTCCATGAACCAGGTTCTGTAGGGACTTCACTGCAGAGGTTACTAGCTTTCTCAACAAGACAATGAACACAATAGAAGATTCGATGGACTTCCAGCAGGAAGATTCCGAACCAAAGCAGCAACTCCAGAAGCCATACCTTCAAATGGGGTTACACCAGGATATCCCTACCATTTCAAACATTTCCAGAAATATAACGAAAATATCAATAAACATTACTAGCAGTTATCAGTAATTTTAGATACCTCTAGTGACCTCTGCATGTAATAGTAGACGAGTTGTTCCTTTAATGTAACTCTTTCATCATCATCATCTTTCCCAGAAGAAATAAAAGCCACAAATGTTGAATGTGAGGCTCGAGTCACTTTCCCATTTGGGTGTCCAATGTATCTAGCATTGGATGTGTTAAGTAACGAAATTATCACTTTTCGAATATGAAGTATAACATGTCATATGTTAGTAAAATCTTTATTCTTAATTACATAGTATGCTTGGAATGATAATAACCGCCTTTCACTTTATTCAGGATACAGAAATAGGATGGGAGCTACAGTCTTTCTGAACACTGAAGCTGGTATGCATTCTGCGCATGTAGGAATCACACGCAAATAGAACAAGATCCTAGAAGTCTGCATTTGCCTTTAGACCATGTACACTCCATTTTGTTGGAAGAAACTACAAGGCAGGAAATAGCATACCATGAGCACTTACGTATTAATGGTAACATAAAATTGTATTTTTAAAATGTAATACCATGAACGTTTGTCAATTCACCATATGAAGGTATGGATTCAACAAATGAGACACAAGCTACCTCGTCTTCCTGAACGCTTCCAGCAACCCCCCTAATAGTATCCATATATTCTGACAGCCGCATCCGCCGAAAATACTCCAAACAAGAAAATGCAACTAATATTTTAACTGATATATCCAGCTGAATTTCTCTAGGGATATTAGGAACTAGCTTTTGTTTAGTAACAGCCAAAGCAAAGAAGACGACCATAAGAAATGCAGATTCAGCTATTTTTTCTAAATCTTGAATCAACTCTTCATCTTTGGCTTGAAGCATCAAAGCCACCTGGCGATGTGACATATAAATATCTTGACAGAAATTCCATATAAGATTCTCCACTTTACTCTTACTACCTTCACTGGATTCGCATACTGTTTGCAGAAAACGCTGGTTATCACTCCTGCCTCCTTGAAAATGACACTATTCAGATGTTCTTTAATTTCATAAAGCCCTCTGGTACTTGAATTGACAAAACCCCAAGAATCTTAGAATAAAAGCGCCTTAGAGGATAATTTCAGTCAATACTGCTGAAGCAAGGCATAGGAGAAGAGAATCCTTCGGGAAACAGCACCACTTGAGCTAAAGCTAATGACATGCATTGTAGCAGAATACGATCTTCAAGTTCGTTGTTTGGATCAGTAATACTTCTGGTTTTAGAAATAAAGGCTCCTGCAACGATTTCAAGTCGTTGCTCGGCAGAGTTCCTCAATTGCATGAGACCAGTAGATAATGATCTATTGGAGGCCCTTAAGGCTCCTGCTGCACCCATGACAACTGAAAACGACGCATAATGTGTATCTGGAGCTTCTAGAATCCGTTTTGTAAAGGCACTAACTTTCTCGGATGACTGTGACTGGATACAGTTGTAAAGAACCCATTCAACAAGATGGAGCAGCATTAAACCATGCGATAAACTACTAGAAGGTCCTCCTTCTTTATTCCAAACTCCAAACAGCAAATCAAGAATTCGAACAAAGTGTATACTCCCTGAAGAAGATAGGGCATAGCCTATCCCGGCAAGTACACTGGGGACAAGATCATCAAACACAGAAACTAACTTGTAATCTTCCTCGAATAGTTTACAAAACAATTCCAGGCATCGAGATCTTGTTTCTTCAGGTATGGAGGGCACAAAGGTAAAGGCACCAAGGAGAAGAAGCCCTTCGGTGAAGAACAAAGCACTCTTGTTGGCGATAGATTGGGATGAAAATAGTTGAAAGAGGACATTAACGGAAGAATTAATAAACGCAGGAGAGGGCTTAGATGATTTTCTAACCCATATATATAAAAGCCTGAGAAAGGGGGGATATGATTCTGCAGGGAGAGATATGTCCGGTGCTGATAGAATGGAAAGTATAAGCTTAACTTGTGGATCTGCAACATAAAGGGAGTATCCAGAATTTATCAGGGTCTGTAAAGACTGGTAGTGTTGTTGAGTAAATGATTTTTGCTGGAGCGGTTCCCTAAGATTAGCCCATGCTTGGATGATGGCACGAGCTGATTGAGGAGTGGATTGCGTAGAGTTACTATTGCTGATAGCGCCGCTATTTGTTTTGAGCCATTCTTCAAGAAAGAATGTTTGAGCTTGTTTCGCCATCTTACCTGCATAATTACAAAGGTCAATTTTAACATAGAAATACAGAATGGTAACAAGAAATGAGCCAAAACATAAGAGAACAATGGTTTCGGTTTTACGATGTAACAAAAATTCTTTATATGCTGGTAAAAAGGGTATATGTAAGTTAATATCACAGTTTTGATGGCACTATGATGCTTGGCTTTTCATTTTAAATTGGCACCTAGACAGTCCTGCTCTAAGAATTAGCACAATCATTTGTGATATTCGAGCAGCTAACCCTTTTGATAGGTAAAGTGTCACCCTACTACCAAGGATGTGGAAGCAATAGCATGTTAGCCCATAAGTATCTGCCTTGATTAAACACGCAGGTGCGATGGTCAAATCTAAGTTACTATTAAATACCTACCCGCAAGGATTTCATATTCAGTAATCAATTATCAAAATAGCACACATCATATATTGAAGTGTTAAATATGAACAATCCCCCTCCCCCCAGACATACAAAGCACCAACGAATATAATCAGAAACCACGCTAAGTGAGTACTGTTCTATTGTGTATCTGCGGAGGTAAATTTGATTGTTTAGCATAGACATGGAAAACGTATTTTGCTGATCAATGTGCAAGTGCCAAGGTTGTTCCCAGAAAAATGAATATGTGTCATGGATGGTAAATTAGTAGCAGATTGGAATTGTTACTGGATGACGACTTGATGCAAGTTAAATGCTGGATTGGAGGTCTGCAGTATAAGTGATACGGTTGCTAATCCCAGGTATAGCCTACCCCATCCCCACCCAATGGTACTGTTTATTTTATCTTGGTAGGTCATTAATGTTGAAGGTCCCATAATGCTTTCCTATGTCTTTTTCCTAACCCGCTAATATCTCATAACATGATCTATGAATGGGTTCTGTTGTATCTGGTAAAGAGATAAAAGGATTCTATCCAAGACAGATTTTAAGGTGTTATCGTTGTGTCTAGTTACACAGATCACAATTACTCAGAGCGTTTTGAGTAAAAGAAAGACCATAAAGATAACCCTCTCAACAAATTCACACTCGATGCCTGTTACCATATTGACGCGGAAGGCGATTCCTACGATAAATCTCAAGTCGACGATTGTATTTGGGAGGCTATTACTCATAACGTTCAACACTTTGATTTTTATATGTCTTTGTTGGGTCGTTATTCGACAATGGCTTTCTTTTACCTGACTTCGTTTTCGACTGTTCAAGTTTTATTCATCTCACTTTGGATGACTGCTCATTTGAAGAAGCCCATGTCGTTAGTTGGGAAAACCTCAGGACTTTGAATATTCAACATGCGCGGAGTTAGACCAAGATCTCATTCAAAATATTTTATCCGAACTCCTCTTTTGGAAACTTTGGAGCTGGGTTATTGCTATGGTTTTGAGCGGCTTGATGTTACTAACAAAAGTGTTAAGAAGTTGGTGCTCAGTGGAAACTTACATCGTAGTCGAAATCAATGCTCCTTATATTTTGTCATTAGCATTCAAGGAGAATTGGTATTGCGAAAGGAGGGTGTGTTGCTAAATGTGTCTTCCGAAATTGAAGCTGAACTAGATTATTCCAAATCCCCAATTGACCAGCCTCAGGAAAAGCAGGAAGAGGTGCTCCAAGGATTAATACAAAGCCTTGGCCATGTCAAGGAGGTTAAAATTGGGAAAACATGCTCAAAGGTAAAACTTTCTTTTTTACTTTTGCATCTTAATGAAGGCATTTTGATTTTCATTAATAATAATGTGACTTGTATGTATGCAAACAATAGATCACCTCCTCGTCATATCTGATACTCCTATATGTTTTACTGTGATAAAATTATACTACATCACCATCCTCAAACAAGCTGGAAAGGACTACAAGTTATACCAATATATTTTTTTTTAATGTTCCCTACGTACAGAAACTCACAACATTAGCTCTAATTTAATGATTCATGGTTTCTGTTTATTAACAGACATTTTCATGTTCAGTAGCATAGAGGTATAAATAAATATATGCTTGTTTTGTTTCTTCTTTCTTGAGCACATAACCACATGGTGTTATCATGTAAATATTTTTAACATTTTAGACTCTTGCACAAAGGGAGGACGCAACTTGTTAATGGGAAATTTATAATTATAACGCATTTTAACAAAAACTCATCATTTTTTTCACTTACTTATCATAATCATATATTTTTATTTTATTCGGTTATTTTCGACCTTTTTTATCCGTTTCGAAATTGTCCATTTTTATCCGCTTTCATTTTAATATGTCCGGATAAAAAACAGATAAAACCGTTTTGACGTGGATAATAAAACAGTTTTATCCGTTTTAACTGCTTTTATCCGGACAGATTAAAATGAAAATGGATAAAATGGACGATTTACGAAACGATAAAACGGACGAAAAGAACCGAATAAATGAAACGGTTACTTATTGTGACGATAAGTAAGTAGACAGAAAGATAATGAAGTTTTTCAGAAAGATGCTATAATTTATAATTTTTTCCTCATAATTCCATGTGGGCTTGATTTTTTTTATTTAGTTCTACTGTTTTTTTATTAACGTGAGGATGATGGTTAAAAACAGAACACACATTTACAAAAGTATTTAAACTCGGGTTTTTATAAACCAAACAACGCTTTTCGAATAATCATACCCATGGCCACCCATTTATCAACCTCATACCCATGGTGAAACCTTTACGGAAGTCAAACACCACCTTAGACATATTGAAAATTATCCTACCATATTTGTATATTGCACAAGAAACTATGAACCCGTCCCAATATACCTTGTCACAGACAATGAGTGTGTACTTACTTGTTGATGGTCTTTGTTGTGGATGCTTTGTTAATTAGCTGCTTAGAACTAATTCCTGGAGTATGAATGTTTTTCTTTCTTCCTCTTGAAAGTCTCTCTTTAATTATTCTGGGGTGTGATTGCAAGTTCCATTTAGTTAATTTATACATGGATTGCACCATTCTCATTTTTGTTCTCTTCTTGTTGCTCTTCTTTATTGGCAGGTTTTCACTCGTTTGAAAGCTAAAGGTCTCATTTTTCCATCAAACATAAAGTGTCCCTATTGAAGGTTCTGAATGTTACATTACCTTTATACTCTTTTCGCAATTTGATGGAGCTAGGTGATTGGTTTGATTGTGATTCAGTTGAAAGCAAAAAGTTTTGGAGGTGTTATTGCTTGACCACATTCCCAACGGTGTTGAGATTAATTGATCACTAGCACTTTATAATCATGTTTTAGCTAGACACGGTTACTGTTTTCAAGATGATAAATTGATGATGTTGGAATGTTATTTCAAGATGATAAACTGATGATATTGGAATGTTATCTTATTTGTGGATGATGTTGGAATGTTATCTTATAGTATAAATGGCACAAGAGTATGAGATAAGTAATTTCAATTTCTCTAAAAGAAATCTATTAAATATTTTCACCATCTCTTTGCTCTTTTTCTTTCATACCGATCCTAAATCCTAATCTTATTCGAAATTCATAGACGATCCAAACGCACCCTAAGGTTTCAAAACTACTTATGCGAGTGTATTCATTACATAACAAAGAAAAAAGTGAAAAGTTTAGTCATCTAATAGGAAAAATATAAAAACGATACACACAACTAAGCAAAGTGTCGAGTTCGATACACCCATATACTTGAATTTGAATAATAAGTTTTCACACAAATGCTTTCTTAAACGCTTCTTATTCATCGTTAGTTTTTCTTTTTCTGTATAAGTGAAATAAAAATTTATTTCATTTCATCAAAACAAAAGGCTAGATGGGGGACAATAAGCCATAAATTTTGGTGATTGAATTTTCTCCAAAAAAGGTCAGTTTGGCCAACAAGAAATAATGAAAGAATATTGAGAATGAAAATCAAAAATACAAAAAAGCGCGTAACCAATGATATCACCAACATTTAGCTCTTTTCCTCCATCACCATGTTGATGAGACCATTACCTATGATCATCAACATCATCATGATCACCACCTGCGTCAGATCCAATCCAGATTTCTTGCAGCTTCCATCATCGTCATCTAATGCGTGCCCCCCGTCCGACTCCTCATTAATTCCATGTCCCGTTAAGTGCTTCAGGACAACTCCTGTATGCGGTGTCAATAATGTAACATATTGGTGCGGATGTGCAGAGGCCAAATGCGCAGGTACACGTGTCGCCAACATTGGATTTTGTGAATATGGGACTGTCCCGACCATATCAGGTCAGGCGCTTCTCCTGGTTCACATTCTTTGGCTTTTCTCCTTGGTTTCTTAGTCTTATTCGGCTTCCTCTGAACCTCTCTCCCATTCTCTTTTTCGGTCTCATAGGCTTCATTATTCGTTATTACAATTGTAAATTGTTGTTCAAGGCTTGAGGATTGTTTTTTTCTTTTTGCATATACATTCATTCATTCATTTCTGTCTTGCATTTTGTCACGAAATAGCATATCTATATTTGCATGTGAAAAAAATTAGACACTGAACCGCAACAAAACATGTAAAGCACAGTTACGGCTATGTGTCCTGGTGTGACAAACAAGGTTTGATCATTAACATAAAAACTAAATGCATCTTTTATCCGCATACATGCTAAATATTAGCCTGTCATGTTAGGCATCAATGTTTAGTCAGGCTTCATGTTCCCTTTATTAAAGCTGCGTATCCCCCAACTACTATGCTGTCTATGCCATTCCAGTTACAATTGCAATAATAAAACATTCAGGATTCAATAAGAGACAAACTTGGTTTCATATCATGATGAACAACCACAACAAAACCTTTTAAGAGTTAACAAGGTTGGCTTTTTTTCAACCTGTTTAATTATTGTCTTGCATCCAACCAGTAGTCCACTTTCTACTAATACCCGTCTCAGACCCAAAGAAATTATAATATCGTTCTCCAAAGTGTTTACCTAAAACAAAAGGGTGTAACTATATGCAAAAAACAGCATTGGGCATAATTTAACCAATAAAAACCAAGTAATCTGATCAAAGCCGTGCAGTACAAAGGAAACAATTCTCAGTAAGTGAATGACTACATCAATGAAATCATCATCTTCAATTCTTCCTTTTGTCTTGAAGTGAAAACACTGGTGCTCCTAGACTAGAATTCACCGAGTGGTTCTCATGTGAGTCACTTTTGGAATCTGTTGTTGACTTGGATAGGAGGGTTTTTGCAGTATCCTGACCGGTTAAGCTTTTAAATATGCTGAGCCTGAGCCACCATGCTGGCAGGGTTTGAAGCATTAGCAGGAGCAACAATGTAGTACCCTGTAAACATGGACCAAATAAAGGTCGTAAGCAATGAGTATAGTTAATGCACGTTTAATTATCAGAAGCAGGAGAGCTTATGACTACTCACCTCCTTTGCCAACTTTCCAAAGGCATCAATGTATCTTTCTGCAACTTGCAAGCTTGCTGCCTGCAAACCCAACAACGTTTCAGATTCAATACAAAGTATGTGCAACATAGATTGGTTTTACAATAGATGAATTTCAAATTCCAGATGTGAGATTTGACGAGCAAAAACTTTAGTGAAGGATTGGTGCTTAATCAAGTGAAAACTAGTATGATCCTTAAGCATATGGATCGTGAATTCCAGATATTCTACCAATGCTAAAAAGAATTACAAGTGCAAGAATCATTTATGGGCTAAAAAAATAACAGGGCATTGTCAGATGACACAAGATACTGATTTGGTTGTAAGCCCAAGTGAACCCACTACTCTGATAAAATTTGGAAGCCGCACTACTACCCAATTTCTGCTAGTGGGACCAAGGTGCCAGATTTTATGGATTACAAGAACGAACCATTTATACGGCTTCAAAGGTGAATTGCAACCAAAGGTCTATATATACATGAAAGATCAGGTACATACATGATATACAAATTATAGCCCATAAAAGCTTACCTCGGCTCCTCCATTTTCTTTTATTGATTGAGAGACCAACGCAAGTCCTTTGTTTGTTGCTTGAGCTTTAACCAAAATAGCCTCTGCTTGTGCTGAAACAGTACATAGAACAAGGTTAAAATAAGAATACTAAAAACGGAAGTGCATAGTCTCATGCTTTCTACATTTCAGTAATCTTTTGGCATCAACCAGGTGAGAAGGAGCTCCCATTTAACGAAGATGATTAAATATTAAATGGCCTTCCATTCGTGGTTTTATTTCAAATTCTATATCCAGCAAAGCCTGTTGTAGTTTATAACTATATATTAAGCATGATCCAACAAACCCAGCAAAGCCTTGAAGCCCCAAGGCTCGACACATATGATCTTACATTTAAAGTTTGTACGGCATACAATTGACATGAGGCTGACCGAATCTATCTAATAGATCTAAATTTAAGCTTCTCAGTTTATATAAACTTACCCTGGGCTTCCAACATCACCGAGGTCTTTCTTCCTTCAGCAACATTAATCTGTGCTTGTCTCTCCGCTGTTGTAAGTAAAAGAAAACTACTTTAATCATATATATATGTGAGTGCAAATGACAAACTATTGATTACAATTTTGTTACCCCGTGAAATGGATTGAGAATTTAATCATTAGCCTCCGTGTAATAGTAACAAGCAATGCAAAAATATATAGATTATTTCGGTAAAATGATCTCCTAAGATTTCCAATATGCTTTAATTACACTCCAATATGTCCCAATGGCTTTACAGATGATAAATTATATATGTTATGATACTATGATGTGAACCTCGAGAAACGGCAAGACAATAGATTAATTATAAT
Organism: Chrysanthemum lavandulifolium; assembly: GCA_022545495.1. NCBI lineage: Eukaryota > Viridiplantae > Streptophyta > Magnoliopsida > Asterales > Asteraceae > Chrysanthemum > Chrysanthemum lavandulifolium. The sequence continues at coordinate 527,757 of CM040245.1, forward strand.
GATAAACTTAGTTGGGTTTTATTATTACCTTCAGAATCCAGAATTGAGGCTCTCTTCTTACGCTCTGCCTCCGCCTGCATCTCCATGGCCACTTTAACAGCCGCAGGAGGATTTATATCCCCTATACAAAGAAGAGATCGTATGTAATTATTATGGCAAATGTAAAGTATCTACAAGAAATATTTTACTCTATAGTATCAAATTAAACTAAGTGACTGAAATGATGTAGGTTACTGATTTCATAACGAAGGCATGTCAGTCCCCAATCTTTTGCAGCCTCATTGATTGCAATCTGCATAAAAACACGTTATAGAACCCTTGTTATCATAACTAAAAAAAAAAAAAAATGGAACAAATTTGTGATAAAAAAAAACATGTCACCACAGGAAAGATAACATACATGTATATAGCGTGTTAAAGAAGTCAATAAAAATGCAGACAACCAATTCACAATGTTTTAGAATAGAACAAAAGAAAGCGGATAATTATAGCCTTGATAGATCCAAAAAGTTGGCCCATTTCAGCGATAAACTGCACCTACCCTCCTATATCTTTTAATCAAACAATGCTATTTGTTTTTCATACTTATTTTGAGAAGAGCATACCTCTTTGTTATACTATATCAGACGCAGCTTAACTGGTAAAGTAAGTATGTATGTTGTGGGACTTTAAAGTATGTAATGCGATACAGTTGGTACACAATTAGTAAATGAACAACACCAATGCCTACATGCAACATATAGTACATTAAGAGAGACAGTAGTATGAGAAGTTTGACAATTCCAATGTGGCAGAGTTGAAATAAAGTTTTCTTGTTTGGCCACGCATATCATCGGCCATAAAGCCTAGTGTGATCAAACAGCACTCTATGTTGTATATCTTATGTGATGCATCCCTTAATTCTGACATACGGGATTGAAAAGTTTATCTAGAGAAGCAACTAAACAAGCATAAGGAAGTTAATGCAACGTGACAGAAAACAGCTTGATACTCTAACTGAATAGATAATAAGTGAAACCAAGGCAGTGATACAAGTAATGCAATGAAAAGAAAGACTTACGACAATCTTATCATTGAGAGTGTCTCTTTCTTCAAAGGTTTTATCAAGAGTGATTTTGCCAAGCTCGCTACGCATAGTGGTCTGAGCGAGTTGAATGACGGCGTAGAGAGGATTCTCGACACCATAAGAGGCGAGCTGAGGGTTAATAATCTTAACATAGAGGACGCCGTCAATGGAGATGGAGACGTTGTCTTTGGTAATGGCGGTCTGGTCGGGGACGAGGATGGCTTCTTCTTTCAAGGAATGAACATAAGCAATCTTATCAACAAAAGGGATGAGCACATGAAGGCCGGGGTCCAATGTCTTGGCGTATTTTCCAAATCTTTCGATAACGAAAGCCTTGCGCTCTGGTACTATTCGCAGCCCCCAATTCATAGGCGGAGCAGGGCTCTCAAAACTAGTAGTATATTTTTATTCATTAGTTAATTACTTACTTTAATAATAAAAATATTTAATAAAAATGAATGAATTAATTAATACCTGTCTTTGTATGGATCACGAGAGGAACGAAAATGTCGGACGGGTGAAGAATTGAAAAGAGGGTTGGAAGAAAGAGCCTTGAATGCAGTGGTGGTTTTATTAGAAGAAGAATGGAGAAGATTGTTGTTGAGCAGCCTGACTGCGTTCATCGCCCCTTGAGATCTCAATACACGATTCATCTTTTATTTTCTTTCTTTCAAATGATATTATTATGATAGATGGTTGAAAGAAAGAGAAGCCCTAATTTGTTCCTTCTTAAACCCCCAAAACTTTCTTCCTCTCCAAGACTTTCTCTCTCTCATTTTAACATTTATCTTTATCTTTTTTTTTTTTTTTACCAACTCTTAACTTTTTTAAAACACCGTCCTTGGAGTTTGCGTTGACCTTACCTTTTACTCCTTTCACCGTATAAAATGCATCGTTTGTCCCTAACTCCCAAACGTTATCCGCCGTTCATCCTTTCCTCTAACGGTTCTCACCAACACTCGTTAAATCTCCCCATATTGGCTAGTTTCGTCTTTTTAAATCTGTCTAATGCTCATTTTACCCTTAACATCATCTTACTAACACTTCACTCTTGTTTTTTTTTTTTTTTAACTTTATCTTCTTCTTTTCTCAGATATCTTCGCCTTTAACAATCACCACCTACCACCTAATTAAAAATCATATACTAGCAATAATGTGTCGCGTAGTAGCATTAAACCAAGACGTTTGAAAACAATGAAAAAAATTATTCTTCCAACTAGTTTATCTTAATCACGCTTGCAGACTTTACTACATCAATAAAATTGTTTTCCGACAGTGACAAATGATCCTTATACTAAAGGCAAAATTGTTTATTTCACCTTACTTTTGAGAAATAAATTGAAAGTTAAACTATGATAACGTCGTTTGTTGATATTCGCACTAATCAAGTCAGGCGAATCTTTATTGACTTTTTAGCATAAAGACTCTATTTATGTGATAGATTTTGTTTGGCTTATGGTTTCTTGATGTTTTATGCCAACCATTTTCTAACTCGGATGTTTTGTTTTTGCAGTTCTTTTTTTTTTTTTTTTTTAGAACGGCAATTTTTTCACACATTTTTCACAATATATATTACAAATGTCTCCACCAACGCTTTTACCCAAAACCTTAAGTTTTGTGGCAACTCACATACCACTAGACCAAAGGCCCTGAGCTTTATAGTTTACTTATAAGATAATTAATAAATCCTAATCGAATTAAGGTTCGTTTTCAATGTATCAAGATTGTACTTTCATCATTTTTCATTCTCTATATGCAACAAAAACTATCACCATTCTAATCTCTTAGAGAACACGGTGTAATGCACCAACAACACGCCATTAGGGTTGTAATCAAGTCAAGCCGAGCTCGAGCTTTACAGGGCTTGAGCTCGGCTCGAAAGTCACAAGGTAGGCTCGAGCTTAGCTCGATAGCTCGACGAGCTTTGATCATCCAAGTTTGAGCTCGGCTCGAAAAACTCGAATTTATACATTAATATTTTATTCGATATCCAAACTCATCAATAAAAGTCAAGAAAATACGTGATTAACTCAATATTAAATAACTTATAGAAAACATTGGAGCATTAGGGTTTAAGAAGTCTTTCTATGATAAATTTAAGCTGTTATACCATATTCACATTAGCATTTAGGTTGTTTATACAAATATGCATAGTAAAAATATTTATGTACATGAAGGCTCGAAAAGCTCGAGCAGCTATTGAAAGCTCAAGCTACGCTTGTTATGTATTTCGAGCTAGTTTATTGGAATCGAGCTAAGACTCGAGCTCGATAAAAGCTCAACTCGATCAAGTCAAGCTCAAGCTCGAGCTCGAGCTGCTTGATAAAAGCTTTGCTTGTTTACAACTCTACACGCCATAGGCATTTTTGACACCAACGACGCTACCTTTCTGCACCGTTGCCCACGCCATCTTGGTGACATTTGGTCCTTCGCTGGTGCATTGACGATCGTTGTTTATTTATTTATTTATTTTATTTATGAGTAAGTAGGATATTTTTGACGGTGTGCTATGAGACCTACATGCAGCCATAGCAGTTATAGATGGAGATGGTGTTTTAATTATTGTGATGTTATTGGGTGTATTGAGAATGAGAGAGAAACCAATTAAGGCGGGAAAAGTTGTTATTTCTCATTAAACCAAAATGGAGTTACAACAGACTTATTTATAGACTTTAAGAAGTCAAACTATAAAAGTCAACTAAGCTACAAACTATAACAAAACTGAATTAAGCTATCACAATTAACAGTAAGACTTAGAACATTACAGACACACATTACATTACATCATAACACACTTGGATCTTGTTATGCAGCTTGAACTTGGATGGTTTAGTTGACTTGTCCTGTTGCAGCTTGATGTTGTGTATTTGATGGCTTGTAGCTGAGCTTGTAGGTTCTCCTTTACCCCCGGGTCTCAAGTTGGCAGTGTGAAAGGATCACAAATGCCAAACTTGGAGAGACAATTGTAGTGTAGAGACAATTAGATGAGATGGCACACCAATAACGATTAGTGGCGACTTCGAGAATTAGAGAATTTTTATAAATTCCTGGCCTTGCAGGCAAGTGGCTAATTGATTAGTTTCTAAGACGGGATCTGTTGGCGTATATGTCCGGAGGACATGCAGTCCGGCAACATCATTGTCCGGACGACATTGTCTAAACCGTCCGGACGTCAAACGACAGTATCCAGTTTTTAAGGGATTCTCACCACGTGGCCTATCAACTAGGGTGGCTATAGGCTTGCAAGCAGGTAATATAGGTCCGCACGAGCGATTGTATCTACAAGTGACGAGGTACATAGTTGGGGTAGTATAAATACCCCAACACATTTAATGTTTCGACATAAATACACACACTTACATCAACCACTGCATTTATTACCATCTTTATCCTCCAGCTTACTTTCACGCCGGAGCTTGGTCCTGGACACCGTCCAGGGCGAGGCTAACGCGTGTTGCTTATTGTGCAGGAAGGGACACTTATTTCCTCCGGCATCGTTGATTGCAGTCGAACTCCCCAGCTAATCCAGATAGCGGGAATTTGCCTCAACAAATTGGCGCCATCCGTGTGTTAGGTCACTAGTTTTACAACACAAGCTTATAGAGAAAGAGATGAAGGCGGATGAACAATCTACACACACACACACACACGTATGAATGAAGAAGGGTTAGGCGTAGAGTGTAGTGAAAGAGTAAATTGAACAACCAACCTTCAAATGAAGGTTATTACAATGTATATATAGGCAAGGAGCTAGGGCAACACTCCCTCTCCTTCCCTATTCCTTATTGGTTTGGGCCTCGACATGGGCCTTCTACATAAGTCGGACCTTAAACAAACATAAAGGCGAATAAAGCTACCTATTACATATGAAATATAAATACTTGAAATCTTGTTTAGAGTGATTCCAACAATCTCCCTCAAGTATATATGAATGTAAACGGTGAAGGCGTTGATGTAATAGTAGCGGTGACGTCTTCGACATTCTTCTTCTTGTGAGAGGAATAGTCTTGATTCGAACAATCTCCCGGTGTAGAGATCGTTAACTTTGAACAGCCGCTTTGACGTCATCATTTACTTTGTTCTTTGATCATTGTTCTTTGTGGTGAAAGTGATAGTATGTTGTTGTCCATCGATGCCTTTCAGTGCCTTCATTGCTCCAGTGTCTCCACGTCATTCTTCAACATGCTCACACGCTCTTTGACGGTGGGAATCAATACTGATGGAGTTCTTTGAGTCTTTGACTTTGTAGATTCTTTGATTTGATGAAGAATCAATCTGACGGTTGTGTTGCTTTTGAATAGAACTTCCATTAGTGATGATGTTGGCGTGAGCATGAGAAGAGTCAGCACGATCATCCCGCTCCGGAGCTTCCATAAGAAGAAAACATTGCAAACGGTTAGTAATAAGCGGTTTCCGGCACTTACAAGTTTGAACTTGAGAGTGTTAACAAAGATAGTGTGAAAACACAACTCTAATTTCACGAAGGCCGTTCTCGAACCGAGTCCCACAGTGAGATAACGCGACGCATCAAGTACATCTACATTCGGATGAGTCGAGGTACATCAAGCATCACCTCACGCCCAGAGACCGTTTGAGACACACTCCGCGTAATCCACGGGAGTTACCGAAGCGACTTCGCCGTGGTCGTTTGATGTAGACCTGGCAGAGTTTCCATTTAATCACCGAGGATCACGGTGTGAACCTCTCATAAATGTTCTCGACAGATTGCTAAGATCGTGAAGGACTCGATATGAACCACCAATCATCAAGATCTTATTTGTTGATCAACAAGTGATTAAATGTCAAGTGTTCCTAAGAGATCTTTTGATGAATCTCGTGGCTCTAGACTCAACAAGGCTTTTGGTTTTCCCGAGCGAGACTAGGAGAGGGTCTCCTTCAATACCAATGATCTCAAGAGAAAGCCAATAGTTTATGTAGGGTTCCCTGAGAATGAAACAAGCTTCCGTGGAGAAACTTGAGTGGCTAAGAAGGTTTAGTGCATGCGTCACCGGGTCCATGACGACTTTTAATCTTCAATACCGGTGTCACTGAGTGACAACCAAGAGTATATGAATTGAACCCGTGTACGCCTAAGTTGAATAACTGGAGGCTATTTCTTTTCACCCTTTACTTTGCATTTCTTTTGATTCTTCAACTCCTTCTTTCTCCGATTCTCATTTTCTCCTTTTATAATCATTCCTAAGGACTCTAACACTAACTAATGGTAGTGTCCTTGGGTAGATCCCTCCGGCTCTGGCGGATCATAGGACAGTTATTCCTAACCTTAGTCACCTTATAACCCATGACTAACCTATGTTTGCCATTATAACCATCGTAAGTAAACAATATCTCTCAAAGGGTTTGTAGATGAAAACATGTTTGAACCACAAAGAGAGATAAGTTTTGCATAAATACCCCTCCACATGTGCTTAATAGTTTTATGGTTAAATGCATGGTGAGGAAAGAGCACTTTCTGAATTGATCCACTAAAGATAGACAATCTCCCGAGACACGGTTACGTTGAATAGTTAAAGAGATACATTGTCGCCTTTTAGGTGACAACTAGCTCTAATAACTACCTTGAAGGTGTAGACAAACCTCGAAAGATTGTCATACCCGTCGAGTTCATGTCTATCAAGAGCTTCTCGAATGGTACCTTCTACTAAGACAAGTCCTTCATGAGACACGCTACATTACTAGCGAACTAGCTTGAAATTATTACCCGTCCAGACAAGTCTTTTCGAGTTACAAACAATTTAGTACCGTCAATTCGTTGGTTAAGTCTGAGGTACACGGATTCATTTGCATTCAGCACAACATATTTCTTATCACATAATTTTCTCCCCCTCAAGAATGGCATATAGGATGTTATTTTTGAAACATTTTGAGAATAAATATGTCCATTTTGAGTGTTGCGGGAAGAGTGACCACTGTGAACAATTTGTGAACAAAGTTTTAGTTCAAATACTCCCCTCAACTAGTGATATAAACGGTTGAGGTTTTGAAATCATATGGGAAGTACTTGTCTTTTGAGCAAAACCTTGAAAATGAAAGGTTTGATAGGTTTTACTCAAAATAAGAAGCTTTCGCCCTTTATAAGGATTGTGGCACCGAGGCGCACTACGTGGTCCTTTCTTGACACTTACGGGTTGTACATCGTTATGTGTACAAGCCATTCACATATATAATCATACATCCAAAATTATATGAAAGAAACCAATTAAGGGGTACCGTGAAGTGCGGTGATATTCCTGTGAGCGCACCGGGCGCTGAAAGCCGACGATGTTTCTCCCGAGTCGACCACCAACATAGCTCTCCGATCGTGCGAATCGATCCTTCAACAACCGCTCATCAATCAAGGTGATGATACGCCTCACATCCCTCCTTTCCCGAGAATTCCAACGCTAGATTCCCAATTTTATTGCGATATCCTTCAATCAGTATGCTAAACCATCCCTAACCATCTTCAAGGTATGATCCCGAATTTGTGGAGCTCACTACACGCCATTAAACAGTTCTGCGAAGTTCACCGCGGTAAACAATGCCGAAAGGTTTGTCATGAGCGAAGTTGTTTGAGCCGGTTGATGTCGGGAAGGTCAAGGCGTGGTGGAGTGAAGTTTACGTTTACGATATGATTCAACGACCATCCGGATATCTTCGACACGTTCTTTGATCACAATGCGCCTAATGAAGATGAGAACCGACTTGATAAATTCACGTTGAACTTCATCGAGAACCGCCTCATACGACCTCTACTTTGGCAAGATACATGTCTTCGATGTCGTTGAGGACAAGTTCTCAAAGTCGACTTCGGAGAATCCATAGTCCTGTTCATCTTGTCGTATGACTATGATATTCTTTAAGAATGTGTAGTCCCACTTAGACTTGAGATCAATGTGTTTGATGGCCACGATGTCCTTAGAGTCAGACACCGCATGTTGAGACTTTGAACCGTGCAGTCACGTAGTAGATTCTTCGGCGTTCGTGCCAATGATGAATCCCATACAATGCATCTTGGTCGTATGCTTGCACATTGTCGAAAACAAGTGAGTTGCACGTTCCTCGATAGCTATGCGCTTAGAGTAAATGGTCATGGGAATGGAAGAGTCAATGATGTAGTGTATTTTCTCGAACCATCGCCACCATGGAGAAGAAATTCCGTGTCTTTGTTGAAGAAATATCGGAAGGAATCCTTGGTTCGTCTGCCAGCCAATGGTTGGTAGAGGTTTAGTCCAATCGGTGTAGTATGGAGGTTGTCCCTTTGTGTGAAGTCAATGTTTGCTTCCTGATTGAGCCAATCCATGTTGTTAGACATAGCTCGGCGATGTTCTCAAGATGATATTCGACCGAGGGCACTTTCGTAGTCGTCTTTCCATAGTTGAAATGCTTCATTCTTGATTCGCCTCAATTGATTTCGTCATTTTCTTCACATGGAACTTTTCTTGCAACAGGTTTGCATGCTCCAATGTTGAACCATCTACCAATTCTTGACCTTCATCGGGGTAGGAGTTTGATTGACAAGTGTGGAGAACCATCCAAACTCTTCGGTTTTATCGTCATCTAGCTATGATACGACTCGGGTCAGTCGTTTTTTCTTCTTTTGGAAGGCTTTGATGATGAAGTGGTTTTTGCACTTGTTTGGGTGAGGTGGGTTGTTGTTGGGGCTCAGGACCTCTTCATCGTCACCACCCTTATACTCAAAGTAATCACCAATTTTATGAGTCGGGGTGGTAACTCGAATCGCCCCGAGGTTTTTCGGTTGAAGAACAGTAGGAGACCTTTGTTGAGTAGGGGTCCGTTGGGGAGGAGGAGGCATCAAGAAGATTCACCGACCGCTTCGACGCTTTAGGTGTAGTAGTCTTTATCCTTATCCTTATCTTCATCGCCTCGGACGCTTCGCCTTTTCGCTTCAAATCGCAAGCTTTTGAAGTTGGTAGTCCAAAGAATGCTTGATACGCTTTTGCTTCTTCAAGATTGAGCATTGCGCATCGTGGCGACATTTGTGTCACAAGCTGGCTACCAATTCATTATTCGAGAACACGACCGAATCGGTCGGATTGATTGTGACGGTTAAGGGCGTTGATCGAATAGTTTGTTTGGCGATCTGCACCAGATTTGGATAAAGTTGTCTAGTGAATAACTCCTTTGTGACTTTAGGAACGTATTCCAGAAGGTACTTTTTAGTGTAGCCTTCGATCATTTCGTTCAGTTCCTCCTGACGGTGTTGTTTCATGAATTCCTGAACAAACTTCCTTTCCTTTTGCATCTTTTCATTCTCGTCATACAGATGTCAGATGTGATCAAGAAAGAAATTCACTTCTTGTTGAGCACGCCTTCTTTTCGACTTGTTTGACAATTTTGGTAATCCGTTCATGAGCTTGAGAAATCCAAGATTTAGGTGGTTTCTTCACCGATTTGATGATGATCTGTTGACTTTGTTGATGGTGGTGGTGATGAATGAGATGAAGAGTCGATGATGAGGAGACATGAGGAGACTTCATGTCCTTAGGAGTTTCGAGGTTTTCTCCTTTGAATGTGTTGGACCTGCCTAGAAGAAACTTTGAGTAATCATCCTCGTCATCCTTAGACTTTTCTTTCTTAGTTTCCGTTTCTCAAAATCATACTCAATAGTGTCTTCAAGTGCTTTTGTTGTTGCACAAGAGGGTGCACCACCTCCTTATCGGGTTGATTAACCGCATCGGAGATGGTTTAGAGTGGGCAAGACCACTTGAGCCTCCCCGGCCACCCATTTGATCTTTAGCAAATTCAACCGCCTTTTGAGTGTGTCGGACATTGTGAAACTTTTTCCGTATGATTTATCCAATTGCTCTTCTTCATCTTCGAGCTTTCATCCCGAGGTACAAGTGCGAGTAGTCTTTTTCCTTTAATAGTTTGAGGACTTGAGGTTTTGGCACTTGAGGATTTTCATCCTTGCGCTTCGTAGTATGAGATCTCTTCATCCGATTCAAGAGCCTCGCAGTCCTCGTCCCTAAGTTGTCTTTGTGGTTCAAGAGAAAGGATCGGAGTGGCTTCCGAGAAGGAACTTTCTTCTTAGGAGTGGGTTTCCTCTTTGGAATGGGTTTCTTCTTAGGAACATTCCTTTGACTATCTGTGATTTCATGACACTTCTCGCACTTCCTCTTCGTTCTCTGACAGTGTTCCGTAAGATTTTCACAAGATGACCAACTTTGCCTTGTCGATCGCTTCCAGATATCTCTTGTACGCTTCGAGCTTCGACATCTTCGCCAGAAGAAATCAAAGACAAGACCTTTGTTTCTTTGTAGACGCTTCCTTGATTCTTACAGATAGAATAGGTTCCGTCAACATGTCGTGATTGTTGGGGTCATTGAGCCTCTTGGGGATGTCGATGAAGTCCAAGTGCTCTTTGGATCAACAATTTGGTATATCCGATGTAGGAATCTTTGAGCCAAGTTTGTTGAGAAATGACATCATGTCATCCCAAATCGAGCTTCAATAGCGATGTGTTTCTTGTTGACGAAGGCCCAAAATATTTGCGTTCTATGAGCTTAGGATGCTCATAGTCACCGTCACGACCGTAAATGACTTGGTGATGATCATGTAGAGTGTTCTCCATGGTTGAGGAATACTCTTAAGCTCTACTAGAGAGTGCTTGTTGATTACTCCTCAGAGCCTCGCCATAACCGATATCGATTAAGAATGGAGAGTGAGCTCTTCAAGAAAGTGAGGCATATAGTTTGGTTGGATCGACTTCAGAATTAAGAGAATGACCCTTAAGTCCGCAGTGTAATGATGACTTGTTTGTGATTCGAGTCACCTTCACGTAGCTTTGTCCTTTGACCCTTTCCATAGTGTTCCGTGATCTGCTGGATGTAGATCTCGTGACGATTCTTGAGTTAGTAAGCATGTTACGATATGGATGAGTCCTCGTAATATCAATAGCAATGAGACATGAAGATTCGTGAGCAAGTGAGGTGTCAAAGTCAACACGGAGGTTATTCTTTCCTATCTTCATTGGATAGCCATGAGGATAGACATCAAGAATGGAGAGAACTTGGTGCATCCACATTCATTTGTTCACCATGTCGTGATCTCGAAATAACATTAGCCAAAAGAACCAACATATCGAAAGACATAATGTTAGTCAATGTAAGGTCTTTTTGTCTAGTTATTGAATGTACAAGGTGTCAATGATTGTTACGAGTCCTAAGTCACTTGTATGTTCAATAGTTCAATGATATCGTGAAATGTTTCATGAAAGTTAGTTAACTTTAAGTTTTAAAGTTTATGTTATCACTTATTGTTCACAATATATCGACGATTTAAGTTTATTAGTGACATTTTGGATTCGTGATGATATGATTAGTTTATTTACAAGTTTGTACACGTAACAATTCATCATGAAGGTCAATCCGTGGATAAGCGTAGTTTTGGAAAAGTTATGCGTGAGATGGGAATGATATATGCTTAGGCGAAACTTACGCGTAGAATCCTATCTTCAGCGTAAGAAATGTTACGCGTAGGAAATGGAGTCCTTATGCGTAGAGCTTATGCGTGGGCATATATTTATCCTTACGCCGTAAGGCTACTCGTAAGAGTTGACCTTAAGCGTAGGGGTCATCGCTTACGCGTATCCTTCACGGGATACGCCAGTAGTCCATCAGAGAACCTGCTGCAGAGGCTACGCGATAAGACAAGTCTTCACGCGATAACAATCTACGCAGTAAGGTAATCCTTATCGTAGATAATCAAATGACCTTGATTCTCAATTATGAGTGTAGCAACTCAAATAAATCCATCAAATCATCAATATTAACACATACATTCAGTTTATCAATAGAACATGGCACTAACATATGTTACATAGTTATGCGTAGAATTGCACGCGTAGACTAAACCCTAGATCTACGCTTATGGAATCTAGCCATGGATTATGCACCAAACTTTTTCTCGTAGCTCTAAGATGTTGTATGAGCAAATATACCAAGTTATAACATCTTACTCATGGTGAATCAAAAATACCCAATCTTATGAACCTTAAACCCTAATTTCAAAATCGAATTAATCAAGTTTACGGGTAGTTATAGAGCAAGGATATGATTAATTCAACATTATATGAACATAACCCAGCAATATTTAGACCAAAACACTTCACATTTAGAAAAACCCAAATCCACGCATAAACCCTAAGTTTCAAAATCAATCAATTTATGTTTCGTGTAAAATTTGAGGATAAAGATATCATCATTGATGCTAAAGGCACGCTTTGAAACAATCTTTTAACCAAAACACACACAATGATTATGTGATCATACGCTATGCGAGATCACAAAATCACGCAGAACACATATTTTAGCCGTTGGATTTGCGTGATATTAAAACCCTTAGCTTAAAACTATGTTTGGATCATTAAAACACTTACAATTTGATGATCGTAACAACGGATTTCTTGAATGAATCTTAGGCGTAGATGAGATTAGGTTTAGTAATAAATGTGAGTGAAAGAGTTAGGTGGAGAGGTGTTTTATTAAAGTTAACTTTAAACTTTGGCGCTTTAGTCCCTCCACCTTTGCCTTTTTCAAACCAAGCCTTTTAACTTCCATTTAGGTTACCAAACAAAGATTTTGAGAAGAATCATGACGACACTCCCCCGACTTGAGAAAATAGTGAAAGGTTTTAATTAAAGTCCGAGGAGTGTCTTTGAACCGTAAATATACCACCATTTGTAAAGAATCAACCGAGATGTGATAACATGCAAGTACACCGATGTTTTGAAACAGCTAATGGATTATTTTTCTCCCTCAACACTTGATCGGAAAATATTGAATTTTGAAAGATAAAAGTGTTGACGGAAGAAATGTACTTGCCATGTTTAAAGAAAATAGATGAGGAGAATATTTTGTTGTTTTATCGTGTTTTATATTTTTGTATTTTGTTTTTGAAAGATTTTATTTATTTACAAAAGATGTTTTGGTGTTTGACATGTTTTTAAGACGGTTTTAAGAGGTCATCCAGCCTCTTGAGTCAACACCTCATACCAATTCGTGGACCAACTCATTAAACCCGGCGAGGCAAGGCTTTGGTGAGCGTGTCTGCCAATTGGTATTCAAGACTCATAAAGTATAATTCAACGGTACTGCTCCATGGGTCCTTGATGAAATGATATCGATCGATGTGCTTTGATTTCAGTCTTGATCGAAAGCACACGAGATTGCAATGGCACTCCGATTGTCGCAGACATCGGGATTCATCAAATACGTAACCATAGTCTTTGAGTTGTGTTCTCATCCGATGACTTGAGCACAACACGCGGACATGGCTACATATTCTCGCTCGGGTTGATGACAATGATGTACAATCCTGCTTCTTTGATTGCCAAGACACCGCTTTATCACCGAGAAATTGTAGAGCTCTCAAGTACTTTTCCTCGAGTCTAAGCATCCCGCGTGATCGTCTCAAAAGCTATTAGTTCAAAACCGTAATCCTTCTGATACGGATCCCCAAATTAATGGTTCCCTTTATGTATCGGAGGATTCTTTTAGCCTCGAGAGAGGTGAGTTTCATTAGTCGCGATCGATAACGGAGCATAGATACACCAAAGACTATATCGTGTCTCGCTAGTCGTTAGATACATGAGGGACCCAATAATACTTGATGATTTGGTAGGTCAACCAATTTCCCATGTAAATCAAAGATCTAATTTCTTGGTATGAGCCATTGGTGTGGCATAAGTATCACAGTATTCATTCCAAATTTGTTTAACGATTCAAGGGCATATTTGGACCGACTCAAGAAAATACCACTGGGTGATTGATGAACTTGCAATCTAGAAAGAACGTAGTTCACCCATCATGGACATTTCAAAATTTTTCTTCATGAGTTTTGCAAAAGCGATTGAAAACTTTTATGTGTTGACCCAAAATGATGTCATCCACGTAAATTTGAACAATTAAGATGTGTGCCCCGTGATATTGTATGAAAAGAGTTGGGTCAACCGAGCCTTTGGTGAAATTATTGGCAATGAGGAAAGATGATAGCTTATCGCACCATGCCCGAGGGGCTTGTTTGAGACCATAAAGAGCTTTGTTCGGTTTGTAGACATGGTTCGGGAACTCGGGATCAACGAATCCATCCGGTTGGTCGACATAGACCGCTTTCTTTGAGTCGCCCATCGAGAAACGCCGCTTGACATCCATCGATGAACCGTCATGTTCATGTGAGCCGCGAACGCAAGAAATATCCGAATGACCTCAAGACGAGCAACCGGAGCAAAAGATTCTTCAAAGTCTATCCTTCTTCCCGACGATAACCCTTAGCAACTAGGCGTGACTTGTTTCGGATGACGCCCTTCAAAGATCCAATTTGTTTTCCAAATCCATTTGAGACCAATGACGAGACCCTGTTGGTCTTTCAACCAGCCTCCCATACTTCAAGACGCTTGAATTGGTTAAGTTCTTCCCGCATGGATTCAATCCATTGTCTTTGTCATTGCGTCTTTAATGTTTTAGGCTCGATTGCGCAGATGAGTGCATAAATGCAATGTTCACCGTCTCGAGTGAAGACGTTGTCTCGTGAACGATTGGTTGATTCGGGTTGCCAATAATGTTAGCCGAGGATGGTCTTTGTCCATCTATGTGTAGAGGTTGATGTTGATATACATTGTGCGATTCGTGATTCAAATGGTTTGTTGAAGATTCCGCAACATCCGTGCAAAGCAGCCTCATTAGCAAACGGGTCAAGAACGATTTGGATCAAAATCTGCAGTGGGGGTACTTCATTCGTAATATCATCACCGGTTCATCATTGTTGGAAGCGGTGTGTTCAACTGTTGTGTTGGAGTCAATTGGTGTAGGTGCATCTTCAACGATAGTTGTTGTAGCAGGTGTATCGTATAGGAATATTATCGTGTTGTGCAATGGAACAATGGATACACCAGAGCACGCTCATCAATATCATCACGCAATGCAGGAGCAAATAACCTTTCCATTTGTTGACGAGTTAGTGAGGGCTTTCTTCACCGATGATGGGGATTGAGGAAGTTTAAACGGTTGAGTCCGGGTTCTAAGTCGTTATACTCGTAAGCCATCTCCGTGAGTTCATCGAATGAGCATGAATCGCTTCCATTACCTCCTTAGTTCGACGATTCCGCATTCGAAACCTTTAGAATTGTCACGAGATCCAATAAAGACTCAATATCGCTTTTGCTTTGAGCTTTCCAAAATCATCACGATCATTATTCGGATAGCAAAGGGATCCAAATACATGAAAGTGTTTGAGGTTCGGTTCAGAAGTTGTGGACAAGCTCAAAAGGTGTTTTGTTGTGGCCATGTGATCATAGAACGGTTTTGGGTATAGCATGCGAGATACGCCTTTCGCCCATAAGTAACTGGAAGTTTAGCATTGATTAACATTGTTCTGCGCCCACTAACGCTCGGTTTCGTCTTTCAACAACTCCGCTTTGTTCAGTGTCCGTGCAATAGATGTTTGATGTCAATTCCCACTTTCTCATAAAATTCACGAAGGGTTTTGTTAACAAATTCGGCCTTTGTCCGTCCGAATAATCCCGACGGTGTTGCGGAGTCGAACTCGTATCTTTGTGAGAAAGGTGATGATCATTTGTGGAGCTTGGTCTTTGCTACGAAGAAAATAGACCCAAGTCCATCGCGAGTAGTCATCAACAATTACTAAATGTAGCGTTGCCGTTGATCGCTTGCACACGATCGGGCCACACAATCCATGTGAAGAAGATGAAGCACATGTCGAGAGTGTGTTCCACCTTTGAAGGAAAATGAGCACGAGTGCTTTTCCCTTGTTCACATGTTTGAGCAAAGGTGATCTTTGAATACCGGAATCGTGGAGTCCTTCAACTAGTTTGTGTCGAGCAAGGTTGGTGATGGTTTGAAAGTTTAGATGTGAGAGACGGTGCCATAGCCAAGATTTCGTTGATGTTGCCTTAGAAAGTAAGCGTATGGAGATGAAGCAACCATGTCTTGCATAGAAATAGTGTAGAGACTAGAATTACGCGAGCCGTACATAAGGTCGCTTCCTTGTAAATCACGAATGAAACAAGTTTTCTCCCGAAAGCAACCTCTAAATCTCCATCACAAAATTGACCCATCGAAACAGACAGACCGAGGCCTTCCACATAGTAAACCCCGCCGATTTCGATGTTCCCATTAACATAATCTCCGTAGTCCATTATGGTCGTGCAAGTGATCGTTCCTAACTGATTAAGCCAATGAACTTTGCAATAAAGTTTGATAACAGCTTTAAGGTTGCCTGTCATGTGTCGGGAACATCCGCTATCAACAATCCAGAATGATCAGACACCGCAGCACACATGCATTACACAGATGGAATAGAAGTAGATGTGGAACCCAAATGTGAGAGGTTCAAGCGTATATGTTGACATACACACATTTATAATTTTAGGCATCCATTTAAACTCTAGTGTGTTATATATCCATTTCGCCATCTATAACTACTCTTTGCTTTAGTCTTAGTGAAAGCACCGGTGGTACTCCATTCTTAGAGGTGAAGGGAGCTACCGTGATAGCAATGGTTGCCTTAGAATCTAAAGATGGTGGTTTACCAAGCACGTACTTAGAATGATTAGTCGGCCTAGAGGTATTCCGATTCTTAGGATTCCGTAATCTAGATATTATAGCTTTAGCAACACATTTGTCATGACAATCGAATTCATACTCTTTTGACAAATATCACAAGGTGCATCGATCAATATCAAAGGTACTCAACGGTTTAGCATTCGCTACATCACTATTTCTATTACATTTGCCGACGCAACATCTATAGTGGAAGTAACTTGAGTTTTATTGATTCCTAGGGTGTTCTTCACTTTAGCATTCCTTATTGATCTTTTCTTAGGTCGCAACTTCCTATTCTTCGCTTGAGTGCTCCTAGGTCGTGAAGTGCGGACATTTGGAAAAGATGCAACTATTCCTGCTTTCAGAGAGGGAAACACATTAGCAACTTGTGATTTGGCAGTGGAATTCTAGGTTCACGATTACTAAGTGTGACCGGTGCTAATCTCTTAATCACGTGAGGCGGAGTTGATCATACTTTCCTAACATTTCCGTAACTTAGAGATGGTGTGAATCGATCTTGATTTTCGTAATCTAATATTACCAAGAAAATTCATGACATCTCTAGTGTGAGCAAGATAGTGATCAAGTTCATTAGATGCTTCATCTCGAGTCTTTTGAGTAAATCAAATATGACACCATATTCTGCTTTAACTTTTAAAAGTTCTTGTTCATATTTTGAGATTTGACTTTTCAAAGACACGCTTTGATCATCCAGCTTGAACAATTTTAGGATCGTAAGATTTTGCACTCAATTGAGCGATTTTCTTTTGAAAACTAAGTTGATGGTTGTGAATATCTTTTCACACCATTGAAGACTTACGCTTTGCATTGTGAATTTCGTGTAATCGTTTATTTTCCGCTTTTAAAGACTCGATCCAAGCACATTATCGGTGTTCTCACAGCATACATGATGTCAACAATATCGGCAGATATATGATCGATGCATATGGTAACGAATAGAATAGCACAACATTATGGATATCAAAGATGATAACATCTTCCAAGAGTCGATCAACATCTTTTCTCAACGCTTTCTTTTTCGCTTTGTGTTAGTAATAGATGTTTCGTTTTTCTCGCTTTTCATTACCCCAAGTTCCTTATGAAAATCCTTTCCTGTGCAATTGCACAACTTTTCAAGTTTTTAACATTAGGTAAAAGATTTTTCCGAAAAATGTCTCTTTGTTCTCGCGCCCGAGGCGATTGAAAATGTTCAACTTTTATTTCGGATCGATATTCTATCTCATGTTGTAAAATTTTGAGGTCGACCATGAAAATGTCAAAATATCGAAGAAGTTTTCGATTTTCGGGTTGTGAGTTTACTTCGCTAATGGAAGGTAAAGGACCATAAGTTTGTGCAAAGACCGCTGGGATTAACAATAGAAGACTCGGGTGTTTTGATGATAACCCTTGGTGTGTTAGAAGAATCTGCGTTGGTGTGTGAAAGTGACCGCGTTTTATAATTAAAAGGTTTGTTGTAAACAACATTTTTAATTTTGATCGACTCTCGTCTTCGTGATCTAGTTCCTCTTGACGATGGTATTCAACAACACTCATGACAAGATTATCAATTTTGTATTGTGCCTTCGGAAACTTCGGAGTTGGTTTGAATGTTTTAGTGAAAGCTTAGGTTTGTAATCACCTAGATTTTTCCATATCCATTTGGATTGGGTTTTAAGGTAAACTTTTCAATAGTCATTCTTGATTCACCATGTTTGTAAACAACCGCTTTAAACTCTTTAAGTTTGTTTTGCAAACCGAGAATTTCTAAGAAGGTCATCTACCGATTCGTTGAATGCTTTTGTACGCGAGAGAACTGTTTTGACAATTTAACAACTCGACCTTAGCTTTTTGATTTTCCAAGGTGAGAGCGTTAAGTTGCTTTTTATGTTCATGTTTCAGTTGTTCTAATTCGGACAACAAAGCATTCTTCGAGGCGGCTAGATCACGATCCGCCTCTAAATATTTTCGCTTTGATGAGATTTTGCAAAGCGGCTTCAAACCTTTTCACGGTTTTCTTGAGTTTTGAAAAATTGAGTTGCATTTGTAAACATTCAAAATCCTTGGTTATGATGATTTTACTTTTAAGGACCGATTTAACGATAACATTCCTCCATTTTGATTTTATGGTCTTGAATTAACAGAGCAAAATCGGATGAGGCAACGATCATCTTGTTCAGCGTGAGTCTCAACATGATCATTCGAAGATCCTCAAACGACCACGGAGTCAATTTGATTATCAAGGAAACCATGAGGTCATCTTGATCGTCAAATGTAACTACGGGTTAACTTGAAAATCGTCGAGAGGAAGATGTAGAAGACTCATTTTGAATATCGATCCGTCTTGGGATTCAGATATTAGCGGAGATATTAGTTCGAGATATGATGATGGTTTGTTCGGTGCACGAGACAAGCCATCGATGTCATCTACTGGCCTGTATCACTCATATGCGACTCATGCATATTAGCCATCAACATAATTTGCATTTGCTGCAAATCCTCCATATCATCATCCGAGTCAGATACGCCATAAAGCTCGTTCTTTGGTTGTGAGAGATCCACCTTCATCATCTCAAGAGCCAAAAGTAAGGCCTCTTTGAAATAAGCACGCCCCTAGTCCTTGGCTTTGGGCATGCATTAGCCAGTGTCCCTTTTCATTGCGGTTGTAGCATCTAAGACCATTTAACCGATTTTGAGCATTTCCTGTTCCACCACTTGAGCTCATTGTTATTCCTACCACAACATTAAACCCTTGACCACCGCCATCGGCGACCATAATCACGATTACGAACTTCAACCGTCCATTGTTCACAACAGCCGAGTCCGTGTGTTAGATGAGGAGCGAATCGATTGTTGGATTTGTTGGTGTAGCGGCAAAAGCATTAGCAATCATCACAAATCCTTGTTGCAATGCTTGAATGGATCGATTTCCTCGGTAGCTTCAACGACATATGCTTGAGCATTGTTCTTTGTATGGGACCAATTGATTTTGTTGAGGTTGAGGTTGTTCTTTGTGAAGGTGTGTTGGAAGCAGTGGTTGAGTTCTTTGGTTGAGAGGATAATTCGTTGAGCATACAAGGCAAGTTGTTGAGTGTCCGGTTGTATTTGTTTAGCAATTTGAGCACGGAGAATCCTTTCCCGATCAACTTCCTTTTCATGAGGCTTCAAGTAATCGTACAACAATCCATAAGTAGAATGATGCATGTTCTTCGCTTGCGGAGAAAAATGACATATCTCCCATTCGGGACCAAGACTACTCGGGAACTTAGTATTCATCGCAATTCTTGGCATGATGATGTTGTGTTTATCCAAATCATTGATGATATCCGAAATCGATGATGATAGGATTCTAGTGTCTCTCGGGTTCAATCATGAAGTGTTCATAAGCCAAGTAAATTTTGGATTCCAAATCCTCTTGATTGAGTATGATCCTTCCATAAGAAGACGAATATGATCCCACATTTTTGTGCGGTCTTTTGAGCATCAACACTACGAAGAATTGGGTTTGGTAATCCTAAGAGGATGTATTCCATTGCAAGTTCATCCGCTTATAGTGTAGAAGTACGTAGCATTAAGATCTCAACAATGATAGCAATGTTGATTTGTTCATCTCTTGGTGGAGCAAAGAGTTGGATCTCCGGGTATAGTGATGGTAGGCATCTCAAATGGACCTTCTAAGATAACCTTCTTTAAGAACTTTCCGTGTGGCTTCTTCAGATCACAGAACCTAAAGAACCTTATCACCCATTGATCGTAGTTTCTGGAGTGAGCATTGAGGTCTATCAGTGATCCACTTCATGAATTGATTGTTGGTCGCTTAAAGCTTCACATCTTAGCAAACCAAGTGGGTTCCTTCATAGTTGTCCGTGATGGATGTTGATTGAAATCGGTTGTGTAGGGTTGAACTTGAATGCTTGGTTGTGGTTGAACCATTTGTGGTTGTGGAATTGCACCAAGTTGTGGAGTATGTTCTTTGATTAAATTGTTGTTGATAAATTGCTTGTTGTTGATTCCATTGTTGATGTTGTGGAGTTAATTGTTGTTGTTGTTGATGATTATAAGTGTGAGGGAAATAGTTAGAGTATGGTGGTTGAGACATGATGATAAACTTGTGTGGTAAATATGGATCTTTGTAGTCGAATGAACCTTTGTTGATGAAGTATCCTTAGGCGAGAAAAGACAAGAACCAAGTAGCACTTATGCGTAAAAACACCAAAAGTTACGGCGTAACAAGAATAGTTATGGCGTAGGATTTAGCTTTCTGGCGTGGCGTGAAAAAGACTAAAGTTCTGCGTAAGCGATGAAGTTAGGCGTGAAAGTTAGGCGAGGGATTACCTTGTCGTGGGACTAAGTCTACGCGTAAGATGAATCTTAAGCGTAAGATTTTCTCACGTAAGCTTTATGCTTAGCGTAAGATTGAGGTTTTATCTCAAGTGATCTTTACACTTCACAAAGGCAAAAGATATCCAAAGTCGACGTATTTTCGGACTTATCCAAGTAAGAAAACACGGAATAAACCGAAAATGAAGATCAAACCAAGGATAAAGTTATGCGTAGAATTAGGGTTTTGAAGCGCGTAGTTCTACTCGTAACTTTGATTCTATCAAATGTGTTTCTAAACCGGTTTTGTGTGTTGAAATAGCTTCAATAACACCAAAATAACACAAAAGTGTGAAATTTGATGATCCAAAGCACTTAAAACGGTTTCATGTGAGGATTACATTGCGTGCAAAAACAAGCTTAAAACAAGGAAAACACGTAAAGTTCCAAACTTTTGCCAAAACCAATAGTTTAACACCTAATAACGTTGAAAGTACAAGAATCTTGGATTAAAAAGTGTAAAAATCAGTTTTAAGCGAACCAAAGATGATGTTATCTTCTGGCGTAAGACCCAAACCAAAACTTCAAAACAAACGAGTACACCCAACTATTTGGCGATTGATACCATTGTTAGGTCACTAGTTTTACAACACAAGCTTATAGAAAGAGATGAAGGCGGATGAACAATCTACACACACACACACGTATGAATGAAGAAGGGTTAGGCGTGAGGTGTGGTGAAAGAGTAAATTGAACAACCAACCTTCAATGAAGGTTATTACAATGTATATATAGGCAAGGAGCTAGGCAACACTCCTCTCCTTCCCTATTCCTTATTGGGCTTGGGCCTCACTTATGGGCCTTCTACATGTTTGGACCTTAAACAAACATAAAGGCGTAATAAAGCTACCTGTTACATATGAAATATAAATACTTGAAATCTTGTTTAGGAGTGATTCCAACACCGTGGGACCCGTTATTCATTCTACCGTAGAATGGATGGCGGGTTCGCAACCAAGGCTCCTCACTTTGAACCCAACTCCCTCAGGAAAGCGTGGGGGGGGTGGAGTCTTTAATAAGCGAACCTCGAATACCGAACAACTACAAGCCCAAATGGCATCTTTAGAGACCCTCCTCGGGAAGTACAATGCAGCCGGGCCGGGTCATCAAGCCTATCCTTTCTTTCGAAGAAGACGAGACGAGGAAGGTGCTTGGGATCGAACCCAAAGGATGATCTCAAGAACCCCATAAAGAAATTGCTCGATCACCTTTACACGAAGAATAGTAGAGTTTGTTGGCCAAGTACATCATGCCCACCAATCTAAAACTATCGATGGCTCACCGACCGGACGATCACATCAACCGCTTCGTGGGAGCAATGAATCAAGGAGAATGGCGAATGCCGGTGTGGTGCCGAATGTTCCAACAACTATAGACGAGCGCACAAGGTCGGTTCAAGAATTTGGAGCCGGGTAGCATTGACAATTGGGACGAACTCGGGAGCAATTTACCGTCGGGTTTGCTCTACGACAAAAAACCGAAGATCCTATGAATCACCCGGTTGTCGACAGCCAACGCAACACTCACCGCCTTGAGGAACGGTGGACCGACGAGGCCACGGATACTGTGGGTTCCGAACTCATGAAGATATCGGTTCATGAATGCTCACCGGTGCCACGATTTAGCTAAGAAGTTCTCGATCAGTCCCAAAATCCGTGAAAGAAATGATGACGGGGTGAAGATTATATCCGGGCGGAAGGGCTATAAGAACACCGAAAGCCGCCAGGGAGAAACCTGTGACCTATCCCTTAAGCCGAGCAATCAAGTCTCAAGAGATAGGAATCTCAAGGGAGGATTCAATGACAGGAAGAGGGGCGCATCACGGCCTTGGGAAAGGAATGATTCTCGAAAGAGAAGTCTTCTCCCTTATGTCTCTCAAAAGTCAAGCACGACCGAAATGAATTGACGTAGCGACTTCAATAAACAGGATGGTTCTCGGATCCCGCTCTCCTACTTACTAAATGAACCCAAGAAATACTTTCCATCGAACACCACCTAAACTTACCCCACCCCGTCATAAGGGAAGCCAAGCAAAGAAAATGAGGATCGGTTCTGAATATCATGGAGAAAGAGGCCATCTCACCAATGATAGTATCATTTAAAAGGCAATCGGAAGTGGCCCTTGAATCGTGGAAGTTAGATCACCGGTTAAGAATGTCCAAGAAAAGGAAAGGAAAGGGTGAGAGGTCACAATGGAAAAGGAAAAGTGATCAACATGGTCCGTCAATACTGGAGGATCGTAAAGAAAGGGCGTGTTCTATGATGAAGGTTTGGATGAATATCCTATATCCTTCCCCGGATAAATACGGACGACCTGTCTGACGAGCCGCTAATCGTAGAGGCCGAAATAGAAGGATATTTTGTGAGGAGGGTGTTTGTAGATGAAGGTGCCTCCGTCCAAGTCATGTATGAACATTGTTTCAGGAACTTTTGTCCTTCCATCCAAGCCCGGCTGCAAGAAACTAGTTCTCCGCTGGTAGGATTTTCTGACGAAGTCATCCGGCCGATGGGGAAGATAGAACTAGAGGTACGCATGGGGGATCATGGTCTGTTCCGGACAGTGATGATGACGTTCACGGTAGTGAAATCGCCTTCTCCCTACAATATAATACTAGGCCGAACGGGTCTCAAAGAATTAAGAGCCATACCTCTACCATCCATGCAATGATGAAATTCCCACTCGAAAGGGATAGCCACTCGATCGCCAAAAGAGCGGTGGTCATGGAATGTAGGAGGTTCGGAGAAGGCAAGACCCCTGAGAAGTCTTCTTCCGAGAGGAAATAGAAACTTGGGATCAAGAAATTCAAGAAGGTCAAGAATAAACGGAAGACATCCTAGTTAACGCAGCCTACCCAGAGCAACGAGTAACCATAGGAACCAAGTTCTTACGAGAATACCGGAGGCAACTCATCGGGATCTTGAGGAAGAACAAAGATATTTTGCACGGAGCCGGCAGACATAACCGGGGTGCCAAGACGCCTCATACAGCACTCTCTCTGCGTGAACATCTCCGACAACGGTGGCCCAAAAGGAGAATATTCTCGCAGAAAAGAACCAGTGATCACAGAAGTGGAGGATGGGTCGAGGCGGCATTGTCCGGTGTAAGGTACGACATGGATATCCAATCCGTGTTGGTTAAGAAATGTGACGGAGTCGGAGAATGTGTATTGACTTCAAAAATCGAACTCCTCGCGCCCCAAGGATTACTATCCTTTGTCGGAGATAGATTGGAAGATTGAATCATCATGGGGTATAAGTATAAGTGCTTCCTTGACGCCTACAAGGGTTATCACCAAATCCGGATGAATAGGGACGACGAGGAAAAACGGCATTCTACACGACCGAGGAACATATCTGCTATAAGAAATGCCATTCTGATCAAGAATCTTTGGGGCAACCTATCAATGGTTGGTAGACTTAGCTTTTCAATCACGTGATAGGGAGAAATTTGAGGCATATCGCGACGACATGGTCATAAAAAGCGAGCGTAACGAGAAATGATCGATGTCGCGGAAACCTCACAACCTTAGAAGATAAACATGAAGTCGAACCCGAAAGTGTTCTTTCAAAGTGGAGGAAGGTAAATTCCTCGGTTATATGGTGACATAGGAAGGAATAAGGCCAACCCAAGGAAAACAAAGGCTATAGTGGAGATGAAATCTCCGGAGACCTTAAAAGAAATGCAAAGCATGAGTGGGAAGCTTGCAGCTTTAAATAGATTCCTATCAAAGTCGGCGGAAAGAGCTCTCCCTTTCTTCCACACGCTAAAGAACATCACTAAAGAAAACAAGGATCAATACCGATGGACGAAGGAAGCCGAGTTGGCTTTTCAGGAGATGAAGAGGTTGATACTCGAATTACCTTCTTTATCCACACCAAAACCGAAGGAACAACTGTTCATATATCTCTCGGATTCAATAGGAGCCGTAAGTGTGGTACTCCTGGTAGAAAGAAATGGGAGACAGTTCTTGGGTGCACTATGTTAGTCGGACACTACATGAGCGGAGAGATACTACGCCCTATAGAAGTTGGCTTTGTATGCGCTACATGCATCCGTAAGGCGAGGAGATATTTCAAGCTCACCCCATCCGGGTCATAACCGATCAACCCATCAAGCAAATCTTGAATAAACCGGAAGTCTCGGGAAAATTAGCCAAATATCTTTGTGGAGCTAGGAGCATACAATATCTTACACTCTCATGGCCTGAATCGAAGGACAAAGTCTTGGCGGATTTTCTAATGTAAATGCAATTGGAATCGCATGTAGGAAAAGTCACGACGTGATGGAAATAGAGGAGGAAGAATGGTTATTATATCTGAGGAGCCTCGAATAGTAAGGGACCCGGAGCGGGTTTAGTTCTCATCGACCCGAAAAGGTAGAATCGACCCACGCCTTGTGGCTAAACTTTCCTAGCACCAACAACGGGGTAGGTATGAGGCCACGCTAGCCGGCCTAAAGATCGCATGAAAACTCAAAATCAAGGCTTTAACAGTGCGAGTGGATTCAAAACTGGCCGGTCGGATCAATGGGAATTATGACCACCAAGGAAAGTATGCAAGTACTTAGCCCAAGCAAGAAAATACATATCCGCTTCCAAACTTTAAGATCCGCAACATTCAGAGGCCCAAAATCGGGCGGGATATATTAAGTAAACTAATGGCGGTGACCTTCATCATCGACCAAAAAGTGCTTGTAGAAGTCCTGGAAAGGCCATCAAGAGATGAAGAAGTAGTCAATACCGTAGTAGAAGAGGAAACGGACAACTGGATGTCGCCGATCATCAAGTGTCTGGAAGAGGGCGTGTGGCCGGAGGATCCCAATGAGGCTAGAAGCTTAAGAATGAAGATTCCATGAATACGTTATGGAAGAAGGCGTCCTCTTTAAGAAAGGTTACTTGGTGCCGATGATGAGATATGTAGGGGTTCTGATCAAATTACATAATCCGGAAGTCGCATGAGTGGTCTGTGGGATGCACGGCGACCGAGGACCGTCGTGCCAAGCTTATGAGGCAAGGATATTATCGCCTACCATGCACCGGATACCCGAGAAGAAATCGTGAAATGCACTCTTGTCGGATCACTCTCGGTACCAAAACTACCCAAAACGCCATCGACATCCATCATGTCCCGTGGCCTTCTATCAATGGGGAATGGACGTGTTAGGCCCTTTCCGAGCAACCCGCCGCATCAAATATGTGATTGTGGCAATTGACTATTTTACTAAGTGGATAGAAGCTGCCGTTGGTCAAGACGACGGCAAAGATGTCATAAAATTTGTGTACAAAAATATTGTATGCGGTATGGTTTCCAGGTCATAGTCATCGACAATGGAACCAATTTAAGTGAATGACCCATTCAAGAAATGGTGCGGGGTTAAAGATCAAACAAATAAACACGGTAAGTGCGCATCCGATGCTAATGGGTGGTAAAGCGGCAAACCAAGCACGATGGATGGGATAAAAACAAGGTTAGGAAGGAGAGAGCGGGATGGCTAGATGAGCCTCAACATTTTATGGGCGCATCGGACGACTCTCAAAACATGCAACGGAGAAACCCTTTCACCGACGACTGGCGGTGAGGTTGTAATCCCGGCGGAAATAGGGATGCCAGCACATCGGACGATGATGTTCCGAGAAGATCGGAATGAGGAGCAATGCGCTGATTTAGACTTCTTACAAGAAAGAAGGAAAACGCCATCCAGGAAGCTAAATACAAGACGCAAGTAGAACAATACTACAATCGGAGAGTTAAGCCAATGAATTTCAAAATAGGGATTTTGTCTCTGAAGAAAGAAGCAAGCAGGGTGGAAAATCAAGGAAAGTTAGGACCTAATTGGGAAGGGCCCTATCGTATAATAGAGCAGTGAGAATGGCTCTTATAAGTTGCAAACAATGGAGGAGAAGGAGGTCCCCGGACTGCACGCTATAAATCTTAGAAACCGCTTATAGTTGCTATTGTGGCAGGGAATCCTATTGTCATTGTGTAATCCGAAAGGACTATGTATGATCAATTAAATGATGAAAGTTTCCTGCAGTAGGGAGACAATTTTCCAAAAGCGATGTGATAATATAGCGATTCCACGGTGGCCCCGTCAGTATGAAAAATAACAACCGATGCGATAATACAACGATTAGATAATGGCCCCGTGAGTATGAAAAGTGAAAACTAATGTGATAATATAGCGATTCCGATGGTTTGGCCCCGCTCGAGTATGAAAACATGAAAATACCGAATAATGGATGCCTCTAACTTCACGAGGATGCTGGAAACGGATGCACGGCCTACGCGGTAGGATGCCCTTAGAATAACCTAAGGAAGACATCTACCCAGTGATGGATGCCACTACATTTATTACCACACTTACATCAACCACTACATTTATTACCATCTTTATCCTCCAATTTACTTTCACGGGAGTTGGTCATGGACACCGGTCAGGCGAGGCTAACGCGTGTTGCTTATGTGCGAGAAGGGACACTTATTTCCTCGGCATCGTTGATTGCGGTCGAACTCTCCACCCAATCCGGATAGCGGAATTTGCCTCAGCAGATCCAAATGAGAGATGAGCTAGCTTTCTTTAGAATGTGAGCGGAGTAAAAGCAGTGTAAATTAAAGTTGTGATTGCTTTGTATTGATAATAAGTTTTGTGATTAAGATGTGGCCAATTTACGGGTTATTAGTAGGAGAAGTCCCTTTTGTTTGTTTCGAAATTCACATTCCCCACGACTTACACGAGTTTGTCTAATAGAGAGAAGACAAAATAATTAACTTGTAACTTTGTAAGTGTTGGTTTTATGGACTATAAATTAATAGACGTGTGTTAGGATCGAACTTGAGACCACGGGATTGCACACTTTACGTATGAGAATTAAAGTTAATAATTAAATGTAAATGTTATATTTATTTATTAATTAAATGAAATAACTAACGTTAAGTAATTAATGTAATGGATTAACGGAGTTAAATGTATTTGGAAAAGGACTATGTTGTAAATATTGGGAAGGTTAGGAATCCTTGTGGGATGGTTAGAACCAATCGGCCTGAAGAAAAGGAAACCCAATCCTCTACAACTCAAACTGTTCACCAAGTTAGTTTGGGTATAAATCAAAAGCCAATTGGTGTTTGTAATTTTATCTCAGACCATTATCTTTAAAACCTAAATAGTTTTGTGTGTGTTTTGCATAATCCGATCAGACAACCCTTATGGGTGTCGATCCACATCTTTCCAAAACAAAGTTATTTTGTTTAATTAAAACCAGCATTACTTTAATTTGTTATAAGACGTGTGTACTAAAGAACGCTAAGACAATCACACTATCGATTGTATTCTTGGATTGAATTACAAAACCAGAAGTGTAATTTTATAATCCTATAAACCCCAATTAGGGTTCATCCTAATCATAGTTATGAATTGAATCTGATTAACATTCGGTAGAATCGCAGAATCGCGACGCATATTCTTCTTATGTTAATTAATTATTAGATTAATACATCCTTTACGCTTCCACACTTACTTTGATGTTTATTGTTTATATTTATGATTGTCATGTTATATAATTCCAACAGTAAGCACACATGTAAAATTACTACTACATACTAAGCAATAAAAAATGTTTAAAAGGTGTGATGGAACAAAAAACAATAGACGTGAATATATGTTTTCAAAGTGAAAACAGAACAACATGTATAACGTGGTTAAGAAAAGGTGAAACAGAAGGCATTAAAGAAAGTGATGTCGACGGGGAAGAAGGCCGAAAGCGTTTGACTTTACTTACAAGTCACATTACATACCTACACAATAGAAAAACAATAAAGAAATAAAAGGGCAGCAAAATAAATATATTAATAAAGGGGAATGAAGTATGTACATTGTCCTTATACTAGTCCCATAAGACATGCCTTCCTATACCGTCATTTCTGTTGTATTCTGTATATTATTTTCCAAAGACAAAAAAATATCTAATTATGATGATTGTAAAAAGGATTAAAAAAAAGGGATGGGGGTTGCTGGCCCCACACGCATTTTAGTTTAATGATAAAAACACAAGACAAGACAGCCCATTGTTTCATTGTATTGTCTTCCTCATACATACTACTAGCCTTCCTTTTCATTGTTTCATTTCATTCTTCCATTTTGGATTAATAATATTCAGAAGAAGAAAATTATGGCTAAGAAAAGGCTAGTGTCGAGTTTTACATGTACAACCTTCAACATACTTGCTCCTATCTATAAACGTCTTATACATGAGGATCATGCTTGCAGAGAAAGTGAGATTAAAGCTTTTTGGTTGAATAGGAATCAACGCATTTTGGATCTCCTTTTATCACCCTCCTCCTCATCCTCTCAAAGTAATAATAATAATTCTTCCATCATCTGTCTTCAGGTACCTGCCTGCCTTGTTCATCATTATATGCTGTTAGTTTGTATTATTATTTACTTTAAATACTAATAAATATATATTCTATAGGAGTTTTGGGTTGGTAATGAAGAACTTGTTAACTTGTATCACACACGTCTTGCTGCTGCTGGCTACATCATTTTCAACCTTGCTCGTACCAACAACCGTGGCGATGGTAGTATACATCTCCATCACTTTCCATCTAACTAGCTACCCTGTTGATGAATTGTTTACCCCACTAACATATGATTCATGACTTTTATTCCCCTCAACAGGTTTGTTGACAGCGGTACATAAAGACTACTTTCAAGTCATAGACCACCGCGACTTTCTCTTCAATGATTTTGGAGACCGTGTTGCTCAGCTTTTACATGTTCAACTCATCCCACCCTTCACTAACAATAACAATAACAATGTTTCTCAACAAATTCTTATAGTTAACACTCACTTGTTGTTCCCACACGATTCAAGCATGTGTTTGGAAAGATTGCCAGGTAATCCTCCACTTGTTATTATCTTGTGTTTCTGCACATGTTCTTATCATACCATATCAATATCCTTCCTTCTATTTCACAGGTCTACAAGATCCTGCAGTCGGTTGAAGCTTATCAGAAAGAAAACAATCTTACTCCTCTGCCCATCATTCTCTGCGGGTAAATATTCTACTTTTTCTCCATGCCGATTGCCATATATAAACTTTGATTACAAAGTTGTTCTTCGTTTTACCAAAATCCAACATAAACACCATCTTACATAACTTGCATAGCTATATGAGGTTAGACGTGACAGATAAATCTGGACTTGCACATTGAATGTTTGATCAGTTGTCGAGTCTAGATACATTTCACATTGCTTATATGTCCATCTCTCTAGTACTTGAACCACATTTTAGTTTGATTAAATGGAAACATCTGATATAGAAGGGTACTTGAATCAAGAATATAGACAGATTACTTTGTGGCTACAAGTGCATGTGTCTGTTTATTAAATCCGAGAAAATAGACCCGCTCAACTTTTTTTTTCTTCTCAAAATGACCCGTTTGACCCGTTACCTGACCCACATATTTCGCGCATATAAATAAAGTAATTAATCTTCATATATCTCTTTGTTGCAAGTGACTGGAATGGGAGCAAGCGAGGTCATGTTTACAAGTTCCTTAGGTCACAGGGATTTGTATCATCATACGATACTGCTCATCACTACACTGATGCTGATGCACATAAGGTCAGTTTCAGTCCTTTATTTGTAAATGCACACATCCACCATTGCATTGCATCACTCATATTTTTGATTTTGTATGCAGTGGTTAGCCACGAAATCATCGAGGAAACATATGTGGTGTAGATTTCATATGGCTTCTAAATCCAAACAAGTATAGGAAAGTGCTTAAAACAAGTTGGAGTGATGCAGTCTTTGGACTATTTAAGGTACACAACTTTTTGTTTAAGTTGCTTCCGCGCCTTTCTTTTGTTATTGGTGATTAGTTGTATCTTTGACCTATATGTGGCTTTGAAAAAAAGGAAGTCAGTAACCTTTAGACATGTAGGGAGTCCGTATCCCTCATTGCTTCGTGATGCTGGCTATCAGTGTTATTATCAATTAGCTGTGACACAGTGAGTTGTCTCTAATCTTCTTAATGCTTAGAAGATGACTATTTTTCTCTTCTTTTCACTTTTTATATATATATCATGCATATGATTATATCAATATACATCTGTAACCAGAACTTTGTATTTTTAGTATCATCTACGCCGGGCCTCACTCACTGAAAAAGATGCTTTGCAATTCTCAAAGCTGAAAATGACGGTGATTATATTACTTACACCGGTTTTGTGAAGCCTTCACGCCAGGTAATTACATTATTGTACATATTTATACAAACTAAATGTTATACATCAGAAATGTGAATGTTATCGCTTTCATGCAGCTTAATTTTATTGGTCATCCAAATGGTTTGAGTAACGAGGAGATAAAAGACCTTTGGGTTCAAGCAGACATTGATGGGAATAATGTTCTTGATTACAAAGAATTCCAGGTACTAAATTTGCTCCTTTGAACTTGTTATTTCGTAAGCATGTATGGAAGGGATTAACTACGTTTGTTTATAAAGGGCAAAAGTGGCATATATGTATTTATTGTGTTATGGTGTTGATTAAAATCTGTATTGGCCTTGGACAAAGCAGCAAAGAATATGGAATCCTTCAAGGTGTGAACAACCAGATGAAGACAATGTGAACAGCACACGCCTAACAATAGGGTACAGCGTGAAGAATGCAGTACTGTACCCAAGTGAAGCAGAAAAGGAATGTGGCCAGACGACACTCACTCTCTGATCATGCCCGCCTCACTGTTGCCTTTTCAGCCGTTAGAATGCCATGCTCTCGCCTACCCTGATTGGTTTCTAAGAAACATAAAGGAAGCATGTATGGTTAAGTGATCACTGTTGGAAGTAAAATTGGCAACCTGACTCAGGTGTCACTGCCACACTTGACCTAAATTTGCAGACATCTTTGATAAATCTTAGCAGAAATATGGGAGGAGCTGGTGATAGATTTTTCGTCAATGCTATAGGAAGATGCCCAGATCTACCGGCCCAACCTTTATAATTGTGATCATATGCTTGATAGGAAGAGAAATATGTATACATAAATATAGCTTATGTTGAGTGAAATTTTGGACCTCATTCGTTGTATTATTGCTTAATGAAATACTTGTATCAACAACTTCAAAAAGATTTATTACATGTTTACTGAGTGCCTACCGATGTGTATTTCGGATAAGCATGTGACAATATATATAACTGTCTTACCTAATGAGTCGTTATGGTGTTTGATCTCGTGTTGTAAATTATACATGTTACATATAACGATCATATTCATATAAACTGCTGATCATATTAAGATAACAGAGCTAGATATGGACAAAGCATGAACCAGCTTTTGGAGTTTGGGTGAACATCACATGGGGGCAATTAAATAGCCCTTTATCCAATACAATTGATAAATTTACACATCAAAAGTAAGCAAAAGAGGTACTAAGATGCATGGATCATATGTATATTTTAGCAGATGACATATTTACGCACTCATCCCACTCACACAATACTGAAAAGTGGCATCTCATGTAAAAGATTATTCCTTCTATTATTTATTCTGAAAGAAATGTTGGATCTGCATCTTTAATCTTAAGGAATTAAATGAGTGTCTGCCTTACTCATCATGCATGCATGTTATAAATAGAAATGGGCCAAATCAAAGCCAAAGACGAGCAGCTAAGGGCCGAGGTGGATCACAGATATGGACGCAGAGGAGATTCAAAATCAAATAGTCCCGTGATGGTTAATGAGGATGTGCAGGCACAGTTTGTGGAGATCATGGTACCTCTTTATTCTTATGGTTGTGCCAACAAAATCAAGAAAGCTTTGGCCCATTTCAAAGGTACATTTTTATCAAATTAATGTAATAACCAATTACTAAACTCGATAGCTCATGCATATATGTTCTAAAGCATATTGTTATCTGTATATGATGAGTTTTGATTAGGTATTTACTCGGTAAATGTGGATTATAAACAACAAAAGGTGACGGTGTGGGGAATTTGCAACAAGAAGGAGGTATTGTCTACCATTAGAGCCAAGAGAAAAGGAGCTCGTCTCTGGAATGTGGAAGAAGACATAAGTAATAATGCCATCCAATCACGCACAACACCACCATCACCCTCTTTTTGTCGATCGTCTCTTAGTATCATTAAAGGACATGGATCTTTGTCCCTAAACTTGAAAGCCGCATGGAAGAAGGTCTTCAACAGATCCAATTCATTTTAATTAATGTGCCGTGCCGTGCCATGTCATCCATCCTTTTGCTTAACATACAATCATAAATGCATGGAGTCACTTTCATGAAAATTTGAGGCTGTCTTTACTCTATATAGCTTGTTTGGTTCTCAAAAGACCTTCATTTTCAGTCTTGTTTGGTTCTTATGTGTCGTTTTTTCTAAGCAATGTATTATCGTTTCATTTTAAATCTTTCTTGGGCCATGTAATTAGCAGTAAAATTGGTTCTGAAGATATACATTTGGGCCTTGCATAAGAGACCTATAAATGGAGTTGGTTGGCTAACCTTCAGGATATAGATGTATGTCAATTAGTACACGGGTTGAGGTTGTTGGGGACAAGTCATGTGTTTAGATAATAGTCACGGCTTTCTGTCAATCCTGGTCCTGCACTGTTAGTCACCAAAATGAGCCGTTTCATACTTCAGTTCAGTTTTTTAACTGGTATTACCAGGACCAGTCAATATAATTACTAATTATTCACGCCAAAAAAATTAGAATATTTGAAATGAATCGTGAAAAGTAAAATGAACAATATGAAATTATGAACCAAATATAAACTAAAGTTTATTGCAACTATATGCCAATTTCTTTTCTTTTTTCTTTTCCTACATGAGTTGAATATGATTGCTTGCAAAGATGTGATTGAGAATTTCTTGTGTTAAAAATGAATAAAATATAGCATGGATCAATCAAACATAAGATAAATGAAAAGGTTATGGGTCATTAAGTTTCTTAATATGTGTTATATATTACTAGTATATAGGACACTTCCTTGGAAGTTCTGGAATCCGGTGGGAGTTTCTAGCACCAACGAGCCGAGCTGGGTTAGGAACAAACAAGAAACTATGTTTGCTATATCACCTGAGATGTATGGAGATGCTGCCTAAAAGTGAATGCAATTATCCTTGAGGGATGATAAGAATGTTGTTTGGCACATTACTTAATTATTCTATTTTAGTTAGTTCTACTTTGGACTAGGAAACTTATTTTGATGAGAATTTAGAGTGTGATCTGCAGGGACGGATGAGAACAAATATGGCCGGTCACAATTTTTTTTGCCGTAATATAATAGAGTTTAAGATCTAACTAAATAAAACTACAAACACATTTCGATGGACCGAGTCATTTAAGATCGTTTAAGAAAATTCGATGTTTTCTTAAATTAACACTATATCGAAAAAATCCATGTGTGTTAAGACCCACTGGACCCCACCCCACTCCGTCCCGAGTGTGAGGTGAACTTCCATCTATTGTATAAGAATCTATGGCTTGAAGCTGAAGTACAGCTTTGTTCCTCAGTTATGGAGCTCGCTTTGAGCGTTTCATGGTAAGTATTCAACAGTTTCTGTCTTGTGTTCAGATGAATCTGCAAGTGGCATCGCCATAAAGAATGGTCCTACTGATTCAAAGGTCCTTGCCAAGGCTGATAACACCAATATTTCTAATGCAAACATTGATGATGCTAAACCTCGGGTGATGGCACAATTGAATATATATTCTGAAACAACACGGATAGCTATATTTCAGGATGAAGTTAATACAGATACTGTTGGATATTTTAGTGTAATTGGATTAACTTGTTTTGACCAATTTCATCATAATAATACATCATTTAGGTTTGGTGGTCGGAATGCACACCTACTGAATTTATTATGATCTTGGGGCGAAACCCCAAGGACGGGGTCCGGGGCAGCGCCCCCAGAAGGTGGTCCAGGCTGGCTGTGAGTCCAGGCGAGGCACTCTCGGGTCGCTGCTGTGTCACTTGGAAATTTTTATTTCACTAAGTTGTTATGTAAATTCATCTTGAATTTTCATTTCAACAAGTAGTAATGATTCTATTGAACTTTGATTCTCACTGGTTATGTATGTTATCACGAAGCTATGTTCCTGCAGTAATTAACTTCGGAAATAGAGGACAAACTGACAACTTGGAACCCTAAACTCGCCATTGGCAGCTATCCGTAATATGTTATATACGGTTTGTTTGGTCATTATCATATAACGGTTCATTATATCTCATACACAAACGCATGTAAAATTCTCAACTCGAATTGTATCCGATTGAATATTTGGTGAGAACCACCGAATTGATTCGATCCGAAAGTGTTCACACGCCTTTGAGAGTAAAGCATATCCATTGGTGTTCGTTATTACACATATCCCCTACAAAGATCGAATCAATTTAAGATGACGAACCCCGATTCTGAAAGATATGAACAAGACGCTTGCAAAGTTGGAGAAGTTTTAAGGTGATTTTCGTAGATGGCGAAAAAGATGCATTTTTATCCCACGAATTTGAAAGTGGTATGTTCCGAAAATTTACCCCGAGGTCATTGAGAATGAAACGCTGGATCGGACACGTAATCGTTCTTGGGAAAACGCACTACATATGTCGTGGTCATATTCTTAACGGTATGTCCGATTCATTATTTGATATTTATCAAAACGTGAGTCTCGAAAAGAATTACGGATACCCTAGAAGCCAAATACATGGCGAAGATGCGCCTAGTAAGAAATTCCTAGTTGGTAATTTTAATAACTATAAAATGATGACGCTAGGCCCGCATGGAACAAGATCTACCACAATTGCAAAGGATATTAGGACGGTTTGCACAATATGATATGAAAATGGATGAATCAATTTACGTCTCTAGTATCATAGATAAACCGCCCTCTCTGGAAGGATTTTAAAACAATCTTAAACACAAGAAGAGGAATTGAATCGTTGAACTTGGAAGTCATTTCCAAATTGAACAATCCATACGTGATATGGAAAGGGTTCATTGGTGGTACTAAAACCATGGTCGGGTTCTTCACAGTGAACATGGTGGAGGAGGGTGAATCCTCAAGGTCGGTAAAGGGAAACGAAAGTGGCAAAGCAATAACAACAAAGGTTCCGATAAGAAACCAAAGGTGACTGTTGGAGTGCGGGAACCCGACACTTTAAGAAAGATCGCAGGTCTAAGGGTGGAGGTAAAGGAAAACGAGGTGGTGCTAGTGGATCCAAGGATCCCGGAAAGCAATCGAGTTTGTTTTTGGTACCATGATCATTCTCGTTGAAAATTATTATGTATCAATAATTTACAAACATTCTATGTCTGGGATGATGATTTATCATGGTGGGTGGATTCGGGAGCAACATGTCATGTATGCAAAAATCTTCAATGGTTCAAGGACTTTAAGCCAATCAAGATGGATCTTTATTAAAGATGGGCAATGTTGCAATCGAACGGATTAAAGGACTAGGATCCGTTAATCTAGTCTTTACTCGGAAACTCTTTACTTTTAAACAATGTTGTGTATGTACCGGTATTCGTAAGAACTTAGTATCCGGTATTGTATTAAATAATTGTGGCTACAAGCAAGTCTTGAAGCGACAAGTACATATTGTCTAGACATGGTACCTTTATTGGCTTTGGATATTTGAATGGCATGTTTAAATTAAATTTGATGTTTCGCTTCTTGATAATTGTTGCACGGCTTCTACTAGTTCTAGCAATAATTGTGGTAAATCCGAATTATGGCATGCTAGACTAGGACACGACATTATAAGAGAATGAAAGACATGTCAAAAATGAGTCTAATACGCTTTTGAATTGAATGGTGAAAAGTGTAATACTTGTGTGTTGACTAAGATAACTAGACAACCTTTCACCAAGAATGTCATTAGAGATACTAAGGTATTAGAACTTGTACCACGATGACTTGTGTGATTTTCATTCAACACCTTCACTTGGTAATTAAAAAGTATGTAGTTACTTTCATTGATGATGCTACTAGATATTGCTATGTTTACTTATGTCATACAAAGATGAAGCTCTTGATAAATTTAAAATTTATAAAGAGGAAGTAGAGCTTTATCATGGTGTGAAGATTAAAACACTTCGCACCGATAGGGAGGTGAATATTATGATCCAAGATATTTTCAATCTCTCGGTATAATACATCGACCACCGCTCCATATACCCTACAACAAAATGGTATATCCGAAAGAAAGAATAGGACATTAAAAGAAATGGTTAATTCCATGATCCGCTATTCGCCTTAGTGATGGATTTTGAAGAGGCTATGTTGACACCGCTATCTATTAAATAGAGTTCCTAATAAAAGGAATAAGATAACCCTTATGAACTTTGGTATAAAAGGCACCAAAACCGAGTTATCTCGTAGTTTGGGGTCAGAGTGTGGTAAGATTGACCGATCCTAAAATAAATAATATAGGTCAAAGAGGTATAGATTGTGTATTCACCGCTATCCCGAGAATTCAGTGCTATAGATTCTATGTCATAGAACCTAATGATTATGTATCCGCACTCTATTATTGAGTCACGAGATGCTTGATTTTGGCAATGAGGATAGGTTTACATCTTTACCTAAACTGTGAGACATGATTGCAAGTTCTAGTAACTTTGGTGCATCCGACCAAGCGACTGCTTCTCCCACCGAGCCTTCCGAGCCTAGGAGGAGTGTAAGAGCAAGAAAACCAAATCTTTTGGTGGCGATTTCCAACTATATCTGGTAGAAGGATCAAGGAATGAAATTCAATTTCAATATCAATATTGTTTCAATGTTGATGAAGATCCTAGACCTACAAAGAAGCTATGGCTTCGAGGATGTCAGATTTTGAAAGAGGCAATCCAAGATGAGATTGACTCTATTATGCACAATAATACTTGAAACCGTCGATTTACCACGGTTTTAAACCATTGAATAGTAAATGGATCTTCAAAAGGAAGATGAAGGTGGATGGAAGCATAGACAAGTATAAAGCCGATTGGTCATCCAAGGTTTTAGTACAAAAGGAAGGTATTGATTTCTTTGATACCTATGCTCCTGCTGCTAGGATTACCACCATTAGATTATTATTAGCATCATGGCTATACATAATCTTGTAATTCACCAAATGGATGTTAAAACACCTTTACGAATGGTGAATTGGATGAAGAGATTTACATAAGACAACTCAAGGTTTTGTCATGCCCGGTAACGAAAATAAGGTTTGTAAATTGGTTAAGTCTTTATGGCTCAAGCAAGCTCCCTGCGGCTGGCATCGTAAATTTGATGATGTTATCTTGTCAATGGTTTTGCATTAAACCAAGCAGACAAGTGTGATACTGACAAGTTTGATACTTACGGTAAAGGAGTAATCATTTGCTTGTATGTTGATGACATGTTGATCTTTAGTGTCGACCAAGATCAAGTTGATGCAACAAAAGAATTCTTGTCCTCTAAATTTGAGATGAAGGACATGGGGAGGCGATGTGATTCTTGGCATTAAGATCATACGTGGAGAACATGGCATTACTATCTCTCAATCACACTATATTGAGAAGATGTTGGATAAATTTAATCAAAGATTGTTCTCCTATAGTACTCCTATGGATCCCACAACAAAACTTGCCTAATAAAGGTGTTCTTGTGAATCAACTTGAATATTCAAGGCTATTGGATCTTTAATGTATGCCATGATTAGTACTAGACCGATATAGCCTTTGGTGTTGGAAAGTTGAGTAGATATACTCACAATCCGTGTTTAATCCATTGAGAGCAATTAATCGAGTATTTATGTACTGAAAGGAACAATGGATTATGGTTTGACTTATAGTGGATTCCTTCATTCTTGAAGGTTATTCGAGATGCAAGTTGATTTCCAATCGAAGATCATTCTTCCACAACCGGTTGGGTATACCTACTGGAGGTGGTGCCATTCTTTGGGCATCTAAAAAGCAAACTTGCATAACCGATTCAACAATGGAATCGAGTTTGTGGCATTAGCAACGGTAAAGAAGCCGAATGGCTAAGGAACCTAATTTATGAAATTCCATTGTGGCCTAAACCGATATCATCCATTTCTATCGGATGTGATAGTCAAGCTACTTTGGCTAAGGCATACAAATCAGTATATAATGGGAAGTCTAGACACATGGGTGTTAGACATAGCATATTACGCGATCTTATCACGAATGGTGTGATATCTGTGGTGTTTGTGAAAACACAACACAATTTAGCCGATCATTTAACCAAAGGGTCAATAGAGATCTCGTGAAAAATTCGGCTATAGGGATGGGATTAAAGTCCATCGAAATCTCGATATTAAGATACCCAATTCCATCTAGTATGACGCTAGGTGTTGAATTCAATGTGGAAGGCTTAATATTTAGAGTTGGAACACATTAGAAGATTCATCCCAAGGTATGTGTTCGGACTACAAGTTAGGAGGTTGAATGGAAAATATTCTTAATAGCTTTTTGACAAATTGCATTGTAGGTGCAAGACTAAAAGAGCTACCTATACGAGCACGAAGTTTAGCCGCTCAAGAAGCGGACTTGGCTTTGACATGCTTATGAAGGATAAGGACATAGGCTAGTAAAACATATGTCAAGATAGAACTACTATGTATGTAAACTTTTGTGTACATTATCTTCGTGTATTCATATTGAATTCCTGTGGTTCAATCTCAATTGACACCTCGGTATTCGAATATTTGGAATGTGTAATGTACTAATGTGAAATTCAATCGTCACGACATTTCATTTATGCAAAAGTTTGATTGTTTGAGATTACTTGTTTTAGTTAATCAAGGATTGCACTAAAATAGGGAGGAATGTTGGATATTTTAGTGTAATTGGATTAACTTGTTTTGACCAATTTCATCATAATAATACATCATTTAGGTTTGGTGGTGCGGAGCACACCTACTGAATTTATTATGATCTTAGGGCTGAACCCAAGAACGACGAGTCGGGGCGGCGCTACTGTCAGGAAGTCGAGGCGCGGCACTGCATGAGTCAGGCGAGGCCACGAGCAGGCTCAGTGCCAGTCAGTTGGGAAATTTTTATTTCACTAAGTTGTTATGTAAAGAATTCATGCTGAATTTTCATTTCTGTTGAGTAGTAATGATTCTTTGAACTTTTGATTCTCACGGTTATGTATGTTCTCGTGAAGCTATGTTCCTCGCTATAAATTAACTTTCGGAAATAGAGGACAAACTCGACAACTGAACCCTAAACTTCTTGATTGGCGCTTATCCAAATAACATGTTATATACGGTTTGTTTGGTCATTATCATATAACGGTTCATTATATCTCATACACAAACGTACAGAAAATTCTCAACTCTGAATTGTATCCGATTGAATATTTCGGTAGAACCACCGAATTGATTCGATCTGAAAGTGTTCACACGCCTTTCAGAGAGTAAAGCATATCCATTGGTGTTCGTTATTACTACATATCCCCTACAGATACGGATGCAAATTTTATAATATGTTTATCGTTATGGGAGTGTGGACAGCGTTAACGGGTGTGTATGTCTGTTTGCAGCGGAAGCATTGGGGAATGGAACACATACTCAAGGACGAATTCAATTAGTTACGTTGGCACCTAAGTTAATCAAATGATGATCATTTCCTAAGGTTAGATAAGATATCAACTTTTAAATCATGTTACTACTTACGTTTATTATAACCTCTCGTCTGATATCTAAATTCGTGTCGGTAAAGTTTGAGTACTTTGTAATGGATATCATATCTGGTTATTAGAGATGGATATCAGTGTGTGAATGTGTATAATATGATATTTTGACACATCACATTAACCAATTTAATTGTACTAGCTAGGCCCATCAAAATGCAATAATTGAGGAACACTAATAAATATTTATGAAAGATGTTTATAGAAGAAATTAAACTGATCGATATATATCACGAGTAAGTAGTGTAGGCTTCCTGCTCCAGTTGGCGTGACATTGACAGCAAACACATTTTGTAAGTGGGAACGGCAACAATACCTAATCCACTATAAACTTATAAGCCTAATACTGACACGGCAAGAAACTATATATGTCTCTACCTGTAAACTACACATATCAGCTGGACATAAGGCAACCTAGCTATGTGAAGCTAATTAATGTTCACTTGGAGTGAGCCCGGCCATGGCCTATTTTATGATTCTTGACATAATTAACCTGACCTGATCGAGGTGTTGCATCCTGCACATGGACTTGTTAATTTAATAGCTGCATGATATATTGTCTTTGATCCTATCGAGCAAGCACTCCCCTTTAATTACCATATGTGACATGCATATAACAAGTATCTACTTGGCGATTCCTGTGCAGGTTATCCAGCCATAAATTGTGTGTTAAAGTAGAACGTACATAAATATGAAATATAGGTTTGAACTACTTTATTTGGATTTAAGGCCTTAAGTCAAGACTGCTTGTCTGGATGCTATCATCCTCATGTCTTGATAACGATTTAAATTCATTTTTTGTTATCAATTATTTGATTTTGGAGCAGACAAGATCATGCTATTGCTCACAATTTAACGCGTAATTCAACTCACTAACCCCACAAAACTTTGTACAATAATTATAAGATCATGCTATTGCTTGCTAATTAATCAAATCGAAAACGTACACTCAAAAGCCCTGTCTCTCACATGTCCTTAATTTGGCAATCCATGCACAAGCATTATAAATACGACTTATCGCTCCATGCACACGTCAAATTAACTCATTCAGCAATGATGTCGACGACTAGTCTGAATGCAACTTTCTTTGTAAAGCTAATAATGCTAGTGCTAATGCTAATGTCCCCTTACAAGCTCAGCAGCTCCAAGTTGGGTTCTACTCAGGCTCATGTTTCATGGCTGAGTTCATTGTAAAAGACGAGGTTACCAAAGCCTTTTCCGAGACAGAGGACTTGCTGCTGGTCTTGTCAGACTTCATTTTCATGATTGTTTCTGTACGGGTGAGTTACACACCTACTATTTAATTAGCTTTTGGTACATGTTACTATATGATTCCAAGTTAAAACATTATTTACTGATTTGCAGGGTTGTGATGCATCAGTTGTGCTAGACTCAACGCCTTCAAACACGGCAGAGAAAGACTCCAGCCAATAATCCTAGCCTTCGTGGATTTGATGTCATTGATAATGCAAAAGCTCGAATCGAATCTGCATGTCCTGGAGTTGTTTCTTGTGCCGATATTATCGCATTTGCAGCTAGAGACAGCATAATCCTAGTAACTAACTGACATTCGTATAACAATGCTCAACACATAGTTGTATGTAATACAAAAGTATCTAATACTAATCTGGTGACTTGCAGACCGGGGGGCTTGGATACGATGTTCCAGCTGGGAGAAGAGATGGAAGAGTTTCACTAATAGCAGAGACGAGGGCATTGCCTCCTTCAACAGCCAACCTTAATCAACTCACTCAGATGTTTGCGACCCATGGCTTGACACAGGAAGAGATGATCACTCTTTCTGGTACACTTTTAAATGAATCATGTTTGATTTTAACTTGTCAATCTTGATTACTAGAAAAATGAGATCAAACAAATGAATTCTAAACATTGCAGGGCACATACCATTGGGCGATCTCACTGTACTTCCTTTTCAACCAGACTGTACAGCTATAATACCACCGTGAACCAGGACCCAACCTTAGATGCTTTTACGCAAGCCAACTAAAGCAACAATGTCCAAAGGAGGACCAGATTCCGTGGTCCCTATAAACCCATCGTCCCCAACCATCACTGGACGTTGGTTACTATGTAGATATATTGAATAACAGAGGTTTGTTCACATCAGACCAGACTCTACTCAGCAGCACATCAACAGCGAACAAGTAACTCGCTATGCAATCAACCCATTGCTTTGGAAAACTAAATTTGCAGCAGCAATGGTGAAGATGGGCCAGATAGGTGTTCTCACGGGAGCTCAAGGAGAGATTCGATCAAATTGCAGAGTCATCAACAACTAAAGATAACCCAATTCATAAAGTTCCATTCTATATATGTGGTGCACTTTTATTTGAATCAAGTTTTAGCTACTAATCCATGTATAATGCCCAGCAGACATATATAGCTCAATGAATCGAATTCACCTTATATGAAATGAAAACCAACCATTACTTAGCTCAATTTAGTTACTGAAACTTGAAACACATAGCTGTTTAAGTAAAAGAGAATTCAAAAGTAACAAATACAAGCTGTACTAATGTATTTATTAGTAACGCTGAGACTAGAAAGCCAAAAGTAATTCCTTTGTGCTTGTAAAATTAAGTTCAT
Organism: Chrysanthemum lavandulifolium; assembly: GCA_022545495.1. Taxonomy (NCBI): domain Eukaryota; kingdom Viridiplantae; phylum Streptophyta; class Magnoliopsida; order Asterales; family Asteraceae; genus Chrysanthemum; species Chrysanthemum lavandulifolium. The sequence goes on from CM040245.1 coordinate 571,098, forward strand.
TGACTTGCTGAAAAGTAATATGATCTGGTCAGGTGCCCCATGTCATTTGCAAACACTACTGCAAAAAGGGCATAGAGCCGGTTGAAAATGATAATAGAGCCCTGCTTTTACATACGGGCACAAGGAGAGGGACTATTCGAATGCATATAGAGCCCGTTTTCTACTTAAAAATGGCTCTATACTGAATAAAATAAAATAAAGAAAAAAAAGAAAAACCTTTTAATGATGAGATAATTTCAGCAATGAATTTGTTGCTCTTCGTTTCCGAAATGAACATAGTATTGATTTAAATAAGGAAGATCCATTGACACTACAAGTTTACAACTGAATTTTGTTGATACATTTAAGCTTGTGTACTGTATAAAAAGATACAAGGCAACTTTATTAACTAGTTGAACATACCATTGACGTCACTGTAAGTCTCGTTATTGTCATTGCCTTTGAAAACTCGACAAAACATATGGGGTTTGATGAAGTTGATCTCGTCTCCAATCTGCATTTAGAATTGAGAATTGTGCAATGTTGTCCTCATGCACAAGAGAAAATCTGTACCAAAAGATATACAGTAGATACAATCAAATCTCAAGGTATCCAAACTCAAGTCTTAATCACTTGCTGCATAAAAAGGAAAAATATAGTGTGCAAGTGCTTATTTAAAAAAATACTGTATCAAATTTAAGAGAAAGGACTAACTATCACTAGATTGTGTACGTGTCTTGAGAGTTTTGCGGTTGAACTTGTCACTTGGCTGGTTTGCTTGGCTGAAGTATCTTTGATCCATCAGCTGCTGCATCGATCTTCCATCAGCTGCCGCAAAAGAAACATAATTTTGCTAGCTAGCTAGGTGCCAGATGCATGCAAATTAAATTACGCGGTACACTAGTTGAGCACAACTTTAAGTTAGTGTAGCCTATATACCCAAATATAACAAAACAAAACATAGATAATCAGTAATAGAATAATTAAGACAATAAGACAATAGTTGTTGTGGCATTATTCTTACTAGATAGTAATTATTTATACACGTACGTACCACATGTTAAGAAAGTGATATGGAATGATAATAAAGCAAGCAAAGCAATGATGAAAAACAAGTGATTCAATTTACTAAAGACCAAAAGATATATAATGGTGATCGAGTGTCAGTAGGTTCCAGATCAAATGTTAATAAAAATTAAAATAAGAATGAGCAAGAAACCACAACCACTCATTTCGGATGCGACACCTACAAAAACAAAACTTATCTCCATTAAATTTCTCCTCCTATTTGAAATGCCATGGTAGAATTCTTCTTATTCTTCTTATTTTGGGCTTTTTCTTCACCTGGATCCCTTCCCGTGTGCTCATTCTATTTGGTAAAATGGTCGGGTCACCCCTTTTTGTTTATCTTTTCTTGTAGTGCCTGCGGAATTCAAACCTTAACGTGACATTGAAAAAAAAGTGTTTTTTTTTCATGAGGTAATTAACAAAAGGGGTTAAACAAGCTAGTAGATTTACTTTTGACTTAAAAAGATAGATTAATTACGTGAGAGACATGAAAAATTCAATCATTCATCATACATGTATGTAACTTCTTTCAGATGGGCTGGGCCACGAAATCAATGGCCCAATCTAAACCATTTGATTTGATTTAAAGCCTTTCACTTTTTTTCTCCTTTACAAAAAACAGATGCAAATAAATATCTATGTTTTCAACCTTCAATATTGAATTATGAGTAAGCGATCAAATAAAAGAAAAATAAAATGAGAAGAGTGAGAAGAAAGATGTACCACATATATGTTAATGCACTCCAAAAGTAGATCACGTATTCCCTTAAAATTCTCCCTCTTATTTAAAATATGCTGGTTAAAAGCCTTTCTCATTCTTCTCGTTTTAATATTACTTCTCATTAGATCTCTTCTCATTGAATTATAAGGAAAAGAAAAAACAAGTTATCTCTTGTAATTGTTAACCCTGCAATGATAAGTTGTTGACTTGAGTTGCATATGTTGAATGTATGTACCTTGATGAAAGCAATGTATAGCAAAAATTTCTTAATTTTATACTAGTATATAGATTAGGATAGGATATAATATAATGTGTGTTATTATCATGCCAAAAAAAAAAAAAAAATCAAAGGTCATAACAATACTTTGAAACTGTCAATACCTACCTTAAGAAAAGTCAGCAGATTAATATCAAAATGGTTTAGTTATAATATAAATCCTAATTCCAGTTTGAAAACTTAATTGGCGAAGACCAATTAATAACAACTGAAAGAATAATTCTTACTTAAAACTGGAAATAGTCCACTTTTGTGGGTTGCTTACTTCACTTTATGATTTATTATTGTAAAATAACATAACATAAGTTGTTCTTATGTACGTACTGGCATAACCCTTTGAGAATTACTATACAAATATTTATCTACATCACTTTCACTTCACTGTTACTGAAAATAGAATGAGAAATCAATTTCTAACCTATTTTCAAAAGTTTTGAACGTTTTACAGGTTTCATAGTCGCCATAAGGAAATCTCTGTTGAGAAAGTTCGATTTCATATCCCGGACAAAGGCAAAGTGGAGTACCGTATATTTGTTAACGACATAGAAGCTAAGCAAATCCAGGTCAGGATTACCCATCAACCGTGAACTAACAAATGCATAGAAATTCTCTCAAACTTGAAAGTGAACATTTCTCTCGAGTCCAAATCCTAAATTAGTCTAACGTCAAAAGGTGCAGTCCTTGGCATATCATTCACCCTAAGAGCACTTGGTGCCGAGTGCCATAGGACTTGCGTTATCCTATGGCACGGACCTATAACTCAACCACCATACTCCCGTTAAGTTATAAGGGTTTGCGTTATACCCACAAGACAAGTCATAGCCTTTTATTTTATTATTATTATTATTATTATTATTATACGCATATATATAAATTGATGGATGAAGAGTGTTTTTAGTTAAGAATAGGTTTTGAGTTATAAGTTAAAAAAACTAAAATAACAACACTTTTGGTTATAACCGTGAGCCCTATGGCTTTAGAACATTTTGTGCTCTTCCAGTGTAGGGATGTAATAATAATCCTATGTAAAGATAGCAATACCTTTTGAAGAATTGTATTGATAATAATTTTATTTGACCCGTGATAGGTTTTGTAATATTCCTTTTTTCTTTTCTTTTTTCGGAAAAGGCAAACGTTTTATTAGACAACCAGCCAACACGAGAAGAAAAACGGAGAAACACAACGGCTACAAGATGAAGCCTAAAGCAAAAAAAGTGTTACCGTGAGACACCAATAATAAAATTATGAATCTATTAAGTTACAAGGATTGAACACCCAATCTTTTCCAAGAGAAGTTCTTATCTAGGGAACGGTTTTCGATCCATAAAAGAGCCATTCTTCGAAGCGGGGGAAAGATATCCTCATGTCGTATCGGGCTCAATATTAATGTTTTATTCACGTGTATCTTGTTCTTTGTATAGTGTACTTTGCAGTGAACAGTTTGTTGGTATTGCAAAACTAATTTTTGAAAATGCATATACTTTACTTGCGGTGTAAGAAAACAAAAAGTCAAACGAGAAAGAATAACAATATTTTTCAACGACGCCTTTATCGTGTTTTTCATTACTTTATACGTAGGCGAACTTTTAAAGTAGCGTGTCCTAGTGTAGAAACCTCAACTACTCAAACTCACGGTACAGAAAGCCCGATTAAATACACACATGTTTCCTCTAATACATTTTATGTTAAATATTTATAGAATCAAAACACGTTCAAAGCATAAATATTTATATTAATATTCCATGATATATGTTTGACTTTTAGGCTATTATTTTTACAAGTTAGAATAGTAAAATGGTAGGATAATGCATCAACAAAGATTCCAAAAGCAACAATCAACCTAACAAATAAAAAATAAAAAATCCAAAGCTGTTAATTGAATTTATAATCAAAAGGTAACGTTGTTGGTAAAACAAATACTTGGGATTTATTATATATTATATATATTAGCTAAAAGCGGGGCCAAGTTGTGTGACGTTAGATTAATCAGAAACTTTCTCAACTTTAAGCAAAAAATTCACTCGAGTGCTCAAGCCACACGCAAAATAAGTTCAGAACTTTCCCAACTTGACAAAAATAGTCGCGAGGTTCTCGCAAGTACACAGAAATAAGTCCCGAGATCATTAATCGCTATCTATAGAATCGCAAAAAATAGTCCTGGGTTTAAGCGGCGTTCCGGTAGGTAGAAATCCTAACCAAACATTAAACGCAAAGTTTCACACACTCTAAGAAAAGCATCAATGCGAGCGTTTAAGTGTCATTGTAAAGTTCACGTAGTATGGCGTTAATTCTTTATTCATGTGATTCCTAAGAAAAATAGTCGCATAGGTTTAAACGCTTAGTACAGAAGTTTCATTCGTTCAATCTCACATTGATCGTCGTACGGATTTCTACACGTCGCAAGGACTAATTGCCAACTTAAATTTGGGGTAGAAAAGAAATAAGACATATATAAGAAACAGGTGCAATAAGAAACACGAACAACTAGAGTACTAAATATAAGTTGGTGAAATGCTTCTAGAAAACATGGATCGAAGGAATAATTAAAGATGGAAAGATAAAGAAAGAAAAATTAATGTGTACCAATGATAATAATAATGCTTCTTTGTGGTAGGTGAGACTGAGATGTTTCACTTCTACTTTTCAAATTGTCCTATCGCTAATAACGTTTTACATATATTTACAGTACTAGTTTCTAATAAAAATTCATAACTAAAATAAAGGTTTAGAAATTAGAACATCTCTTAATTATTCGATGTTTTTGTATTTCATTTCTATTGAAACCAATCTTATGAATATATTTCATTCATTCATTCAATTTGTCTCTGATTATATATTGCATCATATATATGCTTTTGTTAGTGACTAGCTAGCAATGTTTGTGTATTTCATTTCATTGAAGTCATGGACCAGCGAGGTGCAGTTCTCCACTAACCTCTATACTCTTAGCGTCGCGTCGAACTTTCTCTAACTTCCCACTTTCACTTACTTACACTCACGTTTTTTGCGGATGAGTACTTCAATCTACACCACCTTAATCTTTCTTTTTCTTTTTTAAAGCCCAACAGATACCTTTCAAATAGGCCAAATACTTTTGACAAAACAGAAGGAGTACGATGCGCACCATTTACTCTAGAATGTGTGAGTCGGCTTGTGACTCGGAGAAAAGGCAAGGTGAGTAACGCGGAGATGGCTCTTTAGGTCGAGTTAATGAAGGAGGTGGAGTCACTCACTTCGCCTTCCATTCATCCGTGACCATCTTGCCTCCAAAGACCACTCTTACACGTGATCCTCGCATCCCAAGAAGTAAGGTGCGACCGAGTCACTTTAATTGAATCGGTGTTATGTTTTTTATCGTTTGGTTTGTAGGTAAAAAAATTCGTGTTAAGGTGAGTGGAAGTAAGTCTCATCCGCGTAAAGATGGTGAAGAGAGAGAAAAGGCGGAAACGCGACGCGGCGACGCCAGAAGTGGCTGAGTACTCGCCTTGCTTCTAAGGTTTTGCCGTGCTGGTTACTTTACATTTGATGCCTGCCATCCCGGCCTTAGTATTACTTTGCTACTCCTATTTTATCAAGTTAATTACACACATGCATGATTAGTAGATAACTAGCGGGTTAACACGCGTTCATGCGACAAGTGTCATTCTTGCCGATCATTTTATTCGCAGGAATGAATTTCTTTGCTAAAGTTTTTTTTTTTTTTTTTTTTTTATTTTTATTTTCCTAGATTTCCCTTAAAAATTTCCCAAAAAATTTTAAAAATTATTAAAAAAAAGTTTAAATTTTGTTTTTAAAAATTAAAAAATTATAAAAATTTCAATCCTTAAATTTAAACAAATTTTCTTCATTAAAATTTTTAAAATTTTAAAATTTTATTTTTATTAAAAAGAAATTTTTTAAATTTTAGGTTTCATTATTTTAATTTTTTTTTTAAATTTGAAATTTTTAAAAATTAAGTTTAAAAATCAAATTTTTTAAAATTTAAAATTTTTAAAAAATACCCAAAAATTACTTGTTTTTTGGGAAAATTAAAAAAATTTAAAAAAATTTTTTACTTTTCCTTCAAATTTTAACAAAAATTAAAAATTTTTTAAATAAAAAAAAATTTTTTTTTTATTATTAAAAAAATTTAAAAATTTTAAAATTATTTTTAAAAACTAACTTAAAAAATTTTTTTTCTTCAAAGAAAACCTAAAATTTTTTAAAAATTATATTGTAAAAATTTAAAAATTTTAAAATTTTTCCTTTTTTATTTAAAAAAATTTTAAATTAAATTAATTATAACCCTTTTTCCAATTTTAAATTTAAAAATAAAACCCCTTAACCATTTTTAAATTTTAAAAACTTAAATTTTATATTTTAAGTTTTATTTTTAAAATTATTTTAAATTTAAAAAATCCCCAAAAAAAAAATTTTTGAAAAAAAATTTTTCCTTTTTAAAAATTGTTCAACTTTTTCATAATTTTAAAAAAAATTTTTTAAAATTAAACAAAAAAAAAAGATTCTTTTTTTTTTTTTTAATACAACTACAAATAAAATTTAACTTTAAAAATTTTTTATTTGAAAAAAAATTTTAAAAAATAAATTTTTATTTTTTAAATTTTTTAAAACAAAAAAAATTTATTTCCTTTGGAACCTATTCAAAAAAAACATTTTTAAAAATTTTTTTGTTTTTAAAAAAATTTTCCCAAGGAAAACTTTAAATTTTAAAAGTCACCCTTTTTTAAATTTTTAAAAAATTAATTTAAATTAAAATTTATTTTTTTAAAAAACTGGGACTTTCCAAAAATAATTTTTTAAAGTTTAAATGAAAAATTTTTTAAAAATTTATTAAAATTTTAAAAAAAAACTTTATTAAAAATAAAAACTTTAAAAAACCCTAAGGGAAAAACCCCCTTTTTTTTTTTTTTAAAAACCATACGTAACATTTTAAAAGGTTTCTTTAAAATTTAAATTTAATAAATTTTTTAAAATTTTTTTAAAGTTTTAAAAATTTAAAAAAATTTAAAGGTTTCTTTTAGGAGTTTTAAAAAAGGGGGAATTTGACAAATTAGTTTCAAAAGTGGATGAAAAATAAATGCCCAATAAAATTTCTTTGTTTATGGATAAAGATTTTTTGCCTAGGGTTAAAAGTTATTTTAAAAATGTTTGAAAAAATTAAGTATTAAAAAAGTGTAATTTAAAAGTTTAAATTTTAGGGTTTTTTATACAAAAGGAGTAAAAATGATTTTAATATTTAATTTTTTTTAGATTTAAAACCGATGCAAAATTAAAAGTTAAAAGGATAAAACAATTTTTTTTTAAATTTTTAAAACCTAAATATAAATTAGGTTCAAAAAAGATTATAAGGATTGTTATCTTTTTTTTTAATTTGCCATTTTTAATGGAAAAAAAATCTTTGGGATAAAGGGGTTTTTCGAAAAACCCTGGGAAAAAAATATACAAGTTTTAAATTATAGTTGTTTATATCAGGGGAGTTTTTTAAAGGAAATTTCCCAAAAAAAAAGTTTTCCAAATTAATTTAAAAATTTAATACAATTTTTTCGCCTTCCAATAGTTTATTTTTTGAACTTGGATAAATTAACAATTATTTAGTAAATTTAAGGGATTTTTTGGTACCAATTAAGGTTAGTATATAAGGGGAAAGTTTATATAAATAGTTAAGTTAATTTGTTAGGGATAAAAAAATAAAATGTTTAATTAGGTAGGTTAATAATTTTGAAAAATAAGGTTTTTAAAACCAAATATAAGGTCAACAGACCATTAACTTTTTTTTCTTTTACGTTCTTGAATAAAAATGGGTTATAGCGGATGCCAAGAAATGAGGGTTTTTTTTGTCACTGGCGAGGATCATCTGCCCACAAACTCCATCGACGTTTTAAATAATTCGGGGTCCATCAATGTTAGAGGGCATAATTCCCAAAGTGGGAACCCGAGGCCCTTTATCCGCAGGTATCCTCTTTGAAGCCCTGGGTACGAAACAATATCAAATGATTCATTTGGATGGTTAATATTGTTAAGAATAAGGGTGTTAAACATTTTCTATAAAGGTAAATTATGAAGCTGGTAATTTCTACCTTTTAATAATTTTAGATGGTTGCCCATGTAGTGTAGATAATTTTGTTTGAGATTGTTAATATACAAAGCCAACTAACATATTCATTGATCCATTATTTTTTCCCTTCTTTATCCTTTATTATTTGTAATTAAAGAATTATACTTTTTCAAAATGAGGAGCTTTTTTTCCAGGAAACTGCCAAGTTAAAACCATTTTTTTAATGTTGAAATTTCATTATTGAAAAGTAAATTGAAAGGTTTAAATGATAAATGAAAACACAATTTTGAGCAACTTCAAATGGACCGAGGAGGTTTTTCTTTTCGACGGATATGGCGTCTGTCCTCGTCCTAAATTTTCAATTTATAAAAAAGTAAACGTCAAATGCTTTTTAAGTCTGTAAAATTAAAATTTTTAAATGCAAATTCTTTCAAAACCAGTAATTAAAAAAAAAAATCAATTTTAATTTAAATTAACGATTTACAAATAATATTAAATAAGATATTAAATGCTTAAACAACGGATTAATATTTCAATGAAACAAACATTTTCTTAGTGGCATTTCCATACCCTTTATTATTTAATTCAATAATAAAATAAATTAATTTTAACCTTTTAGATTAAATCTTTTAAAAGGAAAACAGGTAAAACATAATTATTTAAAAAAAAATTTTTATTATTAGAAAGTAAAACACTTTTTTTTAAAAATGAATATTAAACTTAAAAAAAAAAAAAAGGCTTGATCGCGTCGCCTAGATTTTTTAGATTCTAACAATGGATCCCCATCCTAACTTTTAGTATAACTGTAAAACCCCACTGGTTTACGGGTCTACCCTTGTTAGATTTAAAATATTTAACTTGAAATTTTTTCAAAAAAATTATAATAAAAAACAAACAGTTATGTATAAATTCAAAATTAAATGTTTCTAAACAACAACTACCTTTTTGGGAAAAAAATCTAGGGAAATAAAAATAAAAAATATTATTACCCATTGTTTTAATTATTAAAATTTTTTAAATAAAATATTTAAAAAAGTTAACTTATCTATTTTTTGAAAAATGTAAAAAAAAAAAAAAAAAATTTTGATTGGAATTTATTTATTTAAAAAAAAAAATATTTACCCTTTGATTAAAAATTAGAATTATTTTAATTAAGTTTTGTTATAAGGGTAAATGGAAAATCGTTAAATTTTTCCAAAATAAAATTGTAAAGTTTTTTAAAATTAAAAAAGGAATTTTTTGACGGAGGGGAAAAAAAATAATTAAACAAGCAGATTCACCTACTACTGGTAGGATAAAATAATTTTGGTTAACCAATTCATTACTTTAAGAAAAACAATAGAAACTGATAATATTAACCATTTAAAACATGTTTAATATTCCAAGGGTCAAATTTTTAGTAATGGAACAAGAAGTTCCAAAGTTTCCAGGGATGTTAAAAAAAAAAAGGATTTGGAATTATGTGGTTTCGAAATTTTACCCTTGATTTTGGATGGTATAATTATTGTTTAAAATTATAAGGGTAAAATCTTATATCCAAATAATTATTTTGACAATATAATATTTTCAGTTTATTGGGGAAAAATTAAAAAAATTAAAAATTTGGCATGTTTAACATTTTAAAGGTCCCAAAGGAGATGCCATTTTATGAACTTTTTTTTCTTTTAAAACAACCATTTGATGTTTTGGAAAATTAAATTAGTTAATTTAAGTGGATTGTTGATGGAGGGCCCATTCAAATTTTAAAGAACTGTTAAAAGATCAAATGGGAAAGTGAAGTCCAAGATTCCCAGGAATACACCCACGACCCAAAAGGGTCTGACATCATGTTGGTCACAACCCACGAGGGGGGGAATTTGGGCACAAGGGGGTTCACCTTCCCAAAGGTTCCTTAATCTTGGGTTAGGATTTCCAAATGCCATCCTATCCTTTTTGGATTTTTTTAATTTATTTTATTTTTGACCATTAACAAAATTTAAAATGAAGATTACATTTGGTGGGAATTTGAGGTTAAAAAAATCATTTTCAAAAGTTTTTTTTTTAACTTTAACCATTGATTAATTTTTAAAAGGTAACCCGGGTTCAATGGAGGGTTCCGAAAAAACTTTAAAAACCCCCTTTGGGTGGTTTGAATCTTTCCCGGTTTAAAAACCGGGTTATAACTTTTTTTTTTTTTTTTAAAGGAAAAAACCAAAAAAAAAAGAATTGAGGGGCCGATTAGGGCCCAAACTGTGGTTTACTTTTAAAAAAATGCCTTTTATTTGTTTTTTTAATTTTTCCTCTCCCTTTGATTTTTTTAAATTTAAAATGGTTTTTTTTTTTTGAAAACGTGTTTGGAATTATGGAAAATTAAAAATAATTTTACTACTAAAGTTTTAAGGGGGTTGAATTTGGGGACCCCTTTTGGGCCTTTACAAAGGTTTAAAAAGTTATAATAAAGGGTGGTATATAATTACCCGGAAAAACTTGTTGTAAACAATTTTTTTTTTTTTATTTAAAAAAAACTTAAATAAATCAAAAGTTCCAAATAAAACCCAAATTTAATCCTTTAATTAATAAATTGAATTTAATTTTTAAAAAAGGGTAACTTCCTTTTATTTTTTAAACCGTGGTTTTGTTTTTCTTTGTTTTTACATTGTTTTGCTTTAAAGTTTTAAATTTTAATTTAATTAAAATTATAACCAAAAGTTTTACTTGGCAGTTTATTGGATCCTTACAAATGCTTTTGGTTCAAAACCTTTATTTGGTTGGAATTTAAAGTCCTTTTTATTTAAATTTTAAAACCAACAAAATAATATTAACCATGTTTTCTGTAAGTTAATTTTCTATTTTATTAATTTTTAATTCAACCAAAAAAAAATAGTTGTTAAATTCTTTTAATTAATTTGTTTCTTTATTAAAAGTTGGGAAATAACAAACTTTTTTTTAAATGTTAGTTTGGGGCTTTGTTATCAATCCTAATTTAATTTTAAATTTAACAAAAAGGGTTTAAAAATTTTTTAGGTAATTTTTAAAGGGAATACGAAATTTTTTGTTATTTATTTTTATTCCGGGGATCGCAAATTAAACTTTTTGGAAAATTTAAAACAAACCAAAATTTTAAAATTGTAGATTAAATTTTTCCAAACTTTATTTGAAATTAATTCACAAAAAATTAAAAAATTTAAATTTTTCTAAATTATTTCCTTTATTTGGTTAAAAATATTCTAACCCTAAAACCATTATTTGGGGTCTAACCCCATTCCAATTTAAAACCCAAATATTTATTCCTATTCAATTACTTTGGTTTTGTTTTAAAAACCGGGGGAATTGGTTTTTGGTAAGTCTTGGGGGGTCGTCATTTTTTAAGGTTTCTTTCTAATTTTGGACTTACTAGTTATTTTTCCTTTATAATATTGCTTTTATTATTTTTAACATTTTGTTACTAAAATTAAAATTCCATTTCTTGTTCTTTTTTTTTTTTAAGGTTTTAACCCTCCGGGTTTTCCTTTTAGGGAATTTACTTTTTGTTTTGGGTTATCAATTATGTTTAAACAATTATACTTACTTGATCGTTCTAACAAAAACCCTTGTAAATGTGGTAGGAATATCTTTTTGGTGGAAGTGGGGTTTACTTTTTCAGCCCAGGAACTAGTATTTTGAGGAATGATCTTTTTGAAAATGGCTTTAAAAACAAATTTAAAAAGGTTTTTTGGGGATGGGCCCTTCCCTTGTTTATGGTCTACTACTTAGGGGTTCCTTTTAGAAAATCCCCGGGGTTTGGGGAATGCCCAGGTTATTATTACAATTCCTCGTAAGGTGGTCCATCTTCTAATGCTAATGAATGAAGGTGGGTATGAAGGGTTTGTTTTGAAACAATTTTTTCCTTTTTTCTAACCCAAAAACCCATCAAACCGGGTTGAATTAATTCGCTTATGGGGATTTTGGGTTTTGTGGTTGGAGGGAACCATTTAAAACTTTGTAGGGTATTTCCTTGGTCAACCCCCTTGTTTTTTTAGAAATTGGGAAGTTTGGTATTTTATAATCGAATTTTCTTCTTTAATTCAATTCAAGAAAGGGTTAGATGTGTTAAAAGGGTTGGGTTGTTGAAACTTTATTTTAAACCTGGTTAACCCAACTTACAAAATTTCCAACTCCCGTGGGTTAAAAGTGTTCTCGCTATGTTTTGGATCCTTAGTCCCTAAATTGTGGGTAAAAGGTTAGATCCTTTATGAAATGCAAGGCCTTTTTGTTTTGAAGATATGGAAGTTGGAAGGTTTAGGACAAATTTTCTTTAGTTATTAGGAGGGTTGATATTGAAAGTCGGGTTGGTAGGGAAAAACCCCTATTTTAAATTGATTTTGGCAACTCTTAAGAATTCCAATTTCCCTGATTTTAAATGGATTTTTAATAAAAAAGGAAAAGGTTTCTTTGGGAAAGGAGGGTTTACTAAACTTTGTGGGAAGGGTTTCCCCCGGTTCCCAAAAGAAAGGGGTCCCAAGTCTTTTGGGCATTCGTGGAATAAGTTCCTAATTAACGGGTTTGACTTTAAATGGTTGGATTTTTGGACCCCCATGGAAAAAAGGATTGGATTCGGGAAATGGAAGTTGAAATGTCACTGAAATAATGATCCAAGCCCCATTTGGGATTTTAAAGAGGGGGGGTGGGCTCCTACTGGATTTTTATTCCCTTTTTAAAATTAACCCCTGGAGAAAGTGGGGATTAAAAGAGGGGATTGCTAACCCATTTGATAGTCTTAATTGGGGTGGGAGTTAAATGAATAGATGTTGACTTATGACCGGGGTTTCGTCTTCCGGGAATTTATGTTTAATCCATTAGGCAAAGCTTCAAGACCAGGAAGTAATTTTTTTTGGGTTATGTTTCTTTGATAGTGGTTTTTTTTTTTCTTTTTAAAAAAGGTAACCCTTTTAAGTTTTGTATGTGGCCCCGAGATAGGGATTTACCCATTATTGTTTTAATTTTTGGAAATATTTATGGGTATGATTCCCTTACAAAAAAACTTTTTTGGTTGTCCTTGGAATTTGAAATTTAAACCTTAGGGACACCCTAAAATATTTTTTAACAAAAATTAGGGTTTTTTTGTTTAAATGGAATTTGTAAGGACTTTTTAAATTAAACCTTAGGGCTCTTTTCCAAATTGCTAAGTCTTTAAAATTACTTTGCCCAATTAAACCTTCACTTTTTTTAGTCTTAAGCCCTACTTTGATAAATTTTTCCCTAATATTCTGGCCAAAGAAAAAAAAAACAAACTTAAGCTTTTGGGTTTTATATTTTAAAAAACAAAAACTAAATTCAAGATTAATTAAAAATTTTAAATTGCATAATCAATAAAAATAAACTTGCAAAATTTACAAAAACTAAATCATTTAAAATTAAAAATAAAATTTAACTTATGAAGGGGTTTCCCAATAAAAGATCCGAAGCAATCTTGGCCATTTACGGGAATTCCTGCAAACAATAACAATGTTGTGATTTGGATAGTTTTCTTTTCCTGAAAATATCAAAATTTTGTTTTTCCAAAATTTGTAAACAACACTTCATATTTTTACGGCAAATTTTCAAATAATTTCATTTAAGGATTAAAATTATATTAACCAATAAAGCTTTTGTCAATTAAAATCAAAAGAACAATAAAAAGCTTGTGAATTTTCATTTCCATAAAATAGTTATCATTTCCAAGTTCCCTGGTTCAATAATTTATCATAAAGGCTCCATAATTAAACCAAAAGGAATAAAATGTTTATTTCAATTTCATTAAAAAAAAAAAGAAAAGATTAATAATTTTAACCCAACACTTATTTTCACTTAAAAGAAGGATTTTTTTCAGTTTCTAAAACATTATTCCATAGGATTGTAAACAACCAATCCCACCTTTTGGATTTATTTAACCTTTTTAAGTTTAACGACTTATTACAGGTACTTGTTTTAACATAAACAATTCATTAAAAAAACCAGGGTTATTTTGGGATCAACCATCTTTTTTGTTCAAATCATTTTTTTCAATTTCGTGACCACTCCAAGAATTTATTTTAATTTAATCCTTAAAGACAAAATTTAAATGTGTATTACTGGCAATTGTAAATCGAAAATTATGTAGGCCATTGGTTAAAAAAACATCACTTAAAGTACATTCATTTGTTTAATTTTGAGTCATAATCTTTTACAACATTAAATTACCATTTATGGCACCAAATTTCCAGGTAATTTTAAATTAATAATCCAAAGAAAAAAAAAAAAAAAAAAGAATAAAAAAGTTAGTTTATGGAAAAACAATAACGGAAAAAAATTTGATGCAAAATTTGGAAAAGATAGAAACTTCTTTGGAAGTTAAATTCAAATTTTTTATTTTTGTTCAAAACTTAATAACCTTTATTAATCCCATTTATTTTCATTGTTCCATTTTGTATTTAAGGTTAATTATTCAAAAAAAAAAGAATAAAATTGCTTGAAAAGAAATAACCGGAAAAGTGTGTTCCAAAATTGAATAAGTTACTTGTGAAGAAATTTCCAAATTATTTATTTTTACAAACTATTAAAATTCTTTATTTCCTTCTAAATTTTTACTTTTTTCTTGATTTAAATTGCCATTGGGTTGAAAAATTTAATTGATTTTTTAAAAATGTTATAGAGAATTTTTTTTTTTTTTTTTTTTTTTTTTTTTTAAATGGAATGCAAATTTTTGAAAAATAATTTATAATTTAAATTAATTAAAAAATTTGAATGGGTGTTTTTGTTTTGTTTTGCTTTTTATAGTAAAATACGGAGTATATAAACGTGTGACATATAACCTATACCTTGTTATATAAAGGTAAGTATTTTTTTTGTGTTGTGTTATATGATTGTTATAAGGTAAATGCGGACGTGCGGGTGCTATATAACTCGGTTAACAAACCTTTCTATACCTTGCATTATTATAATTATTATTGTTTAATGTTTGCTAGAAGAAGAAATAATGTTTGCTTCGATTCATGGACAATTTTGGGCCCATTAAGTTTCCAAAACAATTTTGGTCATATGTCACAACTATATTTCAAAACAATTACTCTCTGATCTAAGATGGTTACTCATTTATTTTCGATTAGTACTAAAAAGCAACACTAAAAATTTGATATATCCTACCCTTCTTCCACGAAACACGGAAAAAAAACATCGCCACAAACACATCTTACCTTTCACTATTTATTTTGCTCACCGTTCTTTGCTTTTAATTTCGCTTTTTAAACGTTTGGCGTGAGCCGATCAAGTAGTTCAATTCCATTTGGCTCAAAATTAGCGTGTTGCTGGTATGGTTTGGCGGCATTATCTCGTATCCACGAGGACGAATAGCGTGTCCACATAGGAGCATACCGTGGTTGATGTTGTCTTTTAGCACGATGGCGCCTAACAAGTGACAAGAGCTACTATATCCTCCATACAAAAAATGCTAAAACTCACCAAGTTAAGTTTGGGTGACCAAGAGCTTGTAATAATAGTGGTAAATTGTTTAGTTTATGATATATAAATACAATAAAACATAAAGACATCAAGAGTACACAATGGAAGACTTAAGATCATAACAAATAAATTAATTAACGAAAGTATGCGTAGCGTACCTCTCTTGCGAATGATGATCTCTAGAGCAAACCAAAACAACCCTCGAGCAAAGCAAACCAAAGAAGTACTTATTGGTGTAAGAATAATGTCTTACAACCACGTTCTTGACACACGAATTAACCAAACGAATCAAGCGATTGCTAGATCTAACACAAGTCCTCGTTTAAGAAAACGAAACCAAACTCCTTACTATTGGGGTGTTCGGCGAATATTAGACTAGAGAGAGGAGGAGAGATCTAGGGTTAATTCAATGCACGCAAGTGTATGAAACCCTGAACCTAACCTCCATATATACTAGTAGGTAAACTTAGGGAACAAGTTAGGGATTAGGCCTTGAAAGCCCCATATGGCCGGCCATGTAGAAAGCCCAAAGCCAAACCCATAACTTTTCAAGTTTTCCATTTCTAGTCCTTTCTTTTTCATTTAACGGTCGTTAGTCATTTTTCCATTAAATACTTAACGATCGTTAACCGGACTTAATGTGCAATAATTAATCGTAAACATAAACATTAATTATTAACTTTAATTCTCATTCGCTAATGTGTGCAATCCCGTGGTCATGAGTTCGAATCCGGACATTCACATGTTCGTAAATATATACATTTCCAACAGCTCCCACTTGGATATGTTTACAAAACGTGAAATGACATTGGTTAGCGTCTAGCAACACGCCAATGCCCCGGTACAACTCGTGTATGGTTTTCGGAGAAAACCAAGTTTGATGATTCATCATCATATTCATCCTTTGTTTCTAATACCATGTTAATAAGAATATGGATCTCACTCATTTCTTAATTAACTATTCTGCTTCTCGCTTTATGTGATTGATTAAGATTACCAAATCTTCCGAACATATTCCAGAAGACCTTGGGCATGGCCATGCAAACATCTTAACAACCCTACGAGGGCTCAAGAGTATTATACTTCAAAATAAATTTGAAGGAAACAAATCCCATTTTGACTACAAAGCGATTCATAAATTTCAACACTTCTCGAAAACAACCCTTATAACTACCCGTTCACGATAGCGTTAGATTGCTTCACAAAATGCACTACATCCATGACATATCTCTTGTATCTCAAGTCGAGGATAAATATCCATGATATACTTAATGACAAAGATCCATAAAGTATCATCATGTGAGTGGGATAAGTCCTATACTCGATTCATTGAATATCATCCGAAATTAGTCATGCTACGCATCAATATACTTTCAAGTATATTCTAACTAATACTCGATTTGTCTTAATTCAATATCATTCCCATGTTATTGATTGACAACGGACTATTTAGAATAACTTAAGTTATTCATAGATTTAAACATGCAAACATAGGACACAATATTATAAATGAAATTAAACGTATACCGTACTTTAATTCATTATAAATAATAATTGTTTAACATCCTTTATCCAAATACTAAATAGATCAATGCATGATAATACTAGTTAATGAATTTTGCCACAAGTCATGAGAATCATACTTGTTGACAAGGCATAATTTCAATTAACTTTGATCTATAGGAATTTTGAGAATACTTATTTCAAAAATTCAATAAGTGAATTTCTTGTATATGTTTACACATATCTTGATATTGTCATATCATTCCATAAGGTGCGTGATAACCGAACCACCCTTTATGACAATCATCTTTCAAAACTTTAAAGTTTTAAAGTATTCTTTTTCTTTAATGTATAATGCAACTATGCTAATTGAGCATAACTAGTCAACATGGTCATCACCAACGATACCATGACTAGAATTGAGTGTCATCTCAATTATACCAAGATCATTGTGTACAACAATATGCTCTTTAAACATCCGTAAACTTGACCGCTTATAGTGTAATGTTGGTGCCTACCAAACTCAAGTTTGTTGGCAATGACAATTATGATATAATTGCCATATTTTCGTCCATAGAATCTAGGAGCATATCCAGACTGTGGAATGAGATTCTAAATCCAAACATATTCCTTTTAAAATATTTATTACACTAACAACTTTCAATGTTGTCAAATCATCTTGTAACCAAGCATGATACAACAATCTTATACACAACATGATGTACATGATGAATCTTCAAGTTAAACTTTAAGATCTCATTCATATTATATCTTGTCAAAGATATGTATTTATCATGTTTTATTAGACTCATTTATTTTACCGCATATGTTTATAAACATATATTCCAAGGTTGTATATATTATTTTCAAATCTTACAAACGAAGTTTCATTCCCAACTAAAACTTAATTTAAGTGGAATGTAGTTGCCCATACAACATATAAGATTTAAGAAAAATAAATAATACTCCCACTAGCTTTCGTGAATACTTATGAGCAATTTTATTTTAATTATTAAATCAAACATGGATTTAATATTAAACATAAGAATCATCTCCTAGATGCATGCATATATCCATTCATGGATTCTTGCGGTCTGTACAAATTCAAAGATTATTTGAATTCATAAACTACTTTGTATTACTTATCGTCCTTGCAAAAGTAATTCACAACAAAGAGTTTTGATATTCATTGTCAAAATTTCATATCAATGAAACTAAGTAATACAATTATAATCTTTATACTTCTATTTAATGTATCTAGAAAAGAATATTCAATCATAGTTAATTGCTTAAATATGATTAATATTATTATCACTAGACATGCATTAAATATGTGATAATATTGTCCATATGATTTCTACATAAAGATTTAAACCACTAAGGTTTCCATCCTTTGAAGAAACTCATATTCATTATTAAGATAAACCAAGTATCTAAAGTTGATTATCTTTATGGATGACATCTCAACATTCATAGTATGATTGATTTACCACAATTCATCATTTGGTAAATTCATCATTATGATTATCGAGCTTACCATGATCCTCAGAACTCATATTTCTCAGCATATTAAATATCTGAGATATCCTTTCGGATCTATGAACGACAATTCCATCATATTGAGGTCTATCATTTACATGTTTAACCTCATCATGATATTTGCTAGTGTATTTTAGAAGATTATGTATTTTGTAATTCAATCTTTCAAGATCTTAAACAAAACTCCCACTTGCCTTTAACAATTTAAAGATTACCTTTAGATAGTTTAGCAAGTAGAGCAACAATACATTGTTCTCTTTTGGGATATTACAAAAAACATTGACAGTTCCTAACATTATTTTGTTACAACTCACTATACAAGCAGTTTAACAAATTCAGAACTTCATTATAAGACTTAATGTGATTCATCACATTCCATAAACAAATGATGTCTTATTAATCTTCTAGGTTGGAGTCTTATTGAGTATATTCAATCTATACTCAATATTCTAACCTTGATAACTTTTGGAAGAAACTATAGTTATCTTGAATCAAACATGCCAATAGATTTTGATTCTTCTAACTGAACATACCATAAAACTATGGTATTTCATTAGAATTAATATTGTAAGATAATCTAACAATATTTAAGAAAAATCATCTACTCTTTGGCTCATCTATTTACCAACAAAGTAAAACTTAATGGTACAATAGAATTACCAAGTCAATTGCATGTATTATAACACAAGTATTTTGACCAAGTCAAAAGACATATCGCTTATAATCCCACTATCGTTATAAGTCATTGATCACCTCATTGACTTCATGCATATGTCTTAAAACATAGCAAGTTAACGCCTTACTTTATATTGTAAGTTTTGTATTAAAAGACTTCATGTTTGTGACTTTACAAAATCATAAACATTTTTAATTAAAGTAATTATGAACACCACCTCATGTTTCAATTAATATTTCAAGTTAATACTTACTACATATTTTAAGTCATTCAACGAATACTTAAATTCAAAGTAGTATTAGATTACTTCATTTAATTATGTCATTCCATGAAAATTCAACGTAAGAAACGCAAAATCATGCATGCTCGCTTCTCACGACACGGATATTTTACCTTGGGCTATAATCTAGTTCACGTTCTTACGTAACATAAATTGTAACTACAAGTGTTTCTTAAATATTGAATGACATAAATTTTGAAAATAAAGTAGTCTTTGTTATCATCTTGACACATGTTCTTAATAAGGCAATCATACATATAAAATATATAATTCCTATTAGAACGTAACTCTCTTACCTTGCGATCAAGAGAATCCATTTAAATCATATTTATATGTGTTGTATCTTGCACACAATAAAGATTTCTCCCACTTGTGCATGGAACAACATCATGTAGCAGATAAACAACACGATGCACGTTCGTTTATTTGATTAATATGATTTGTGTCATAGATATAACAAGTAGATGTAGAACTATATTGTTTAGTAAGGAAACGTACACGACTATCCTTAAAACATAAGTGTCTACAATTGGAAAGTAATTATCTTGAAGATAATCGGGTTACTACACAGAAATAAGGCTTGTAGCTCCAATTGAATTAGAAATCATTAAAACAACTTCTTATTCAAGAATGCAACACAAATGCTCCCACCGAATCGACAACATTGTAAGTGTTGCATAACCGATTAAAACAACTTGCTTGCTTTTTACTTTCCTACACCTTTAAAGAACCATACGTAATCATTACTAAGGTACTAAAGGTGTATTCTACTCTATGAATGATGGGTTATCCATCAAAGTTATTAACTTGAAAAATTGGGTATGCAATTTCTTCCTTATGAGCCTACAATGCCCATATTGGTATGTAGCACCTTTAAAGGTTAAAGCAAAACAACTAGATAAAATATGCTAGTTTGCCTTTTACCAATTTTCGCAGTAATTAGTCTAGCTTCTAATTTAGTAACTCACATACATATTTTCCGGTTAACCAACATTCATGTTGTTACAAAAGAATTCATTCACCAAATGAAGGTAATGAAATCTTTATGGAAAATAAGATGTGCAATTCATTGCTATGAGTTACATTTAGAATTTAGACAATTCAAATGTTCCTATTATACCTTTCTCATTCATGAAAAGGAATAGGATTGAGTCTCATGCTTCTCCCATGAAAAAGAGACTTCGTTTGTCTTTTCGGTAAATTATTCTCGATCAAACATTTGTTTTAAAGCGAATGGAACAATTTATTGATCAAAGACTAAACTTCGTTACGGTTAAATGTTGCAATTATACATTCAAAAGAATTACAAAATTCAATTTTAGTATTTTCGATAATTAACCTTTTCAAGAAAATTAAACACCCATGGTTCATAAACATATAACCATTTAATTTTCATCGAAAACTAGGATCCAAATTGTCATAATCTCATCACGCCGCTTGATCCGCTAGTAATGAACCTTATACAAAGTGGTAGAGCTTGTGCTCAATTGCCAATTTCAATTGCAATTCCTAGATTTATGGGATTTACATATAGCCAATTTCAATTGCCATGTAAACATGTTTTATCCCATCTTATGCCTTGAGTTGCCGCTCACTACAAAACTCAATTAAGTTGTCCAACTTAAGAAACCGCAAAATCGTCCATGCCCGCTCACGACACGTGGACATTTTACCCTTTGATTACGATCTAAGTCACGGTCTCACGCAAATAAAATATAATCTTAGGTGTTTCCGTTTCGTTGGATGGCATATAACTTAAATTAAAGGGTAATAGTTTTGATGTAAAATCAAATATGTACAAAGATGTCATGCATTCATCTTCGTAACGTAGGTTTTATTAAAACATTTATATCTTGTTTTAATGTTTAAGTTTTTCATCATCAAACTTTAATTGAGGTATTGGTTTCACCAATCAAGGAATTTAGTGTTAATTATCATCCATTATACCGTACTTTTGCATAAGTGTAAACACTTAGTGTTTCGGATAATTACCACCTAAGTGGCGCATTGAATCAACACTAATTCGCCTTAAGACGAGCTTGCACATTTAATGACTTACTAAGTAGCTCCATTCGAACTTACAGGAGGGCGAGGACTGTGCACGCTAAAGCACAACCTTAGACATCCTTTCGATGTGATGTATGCACTTCTTTAAACCCCTTTATTAGTTCATTCTCATGGGTGAGCCGTTCAGGTCATTTGTACCAAAGTCATCAATCAATTAAACGATTATGATTACTATTCTTAAAATACATGTTTCACCATTGTTTAGGTCGGTTTATTTTTCTTGTAAAATACCCTTGTTACATAACAAACAAGCAAGTATTTGAAAAATAAACAAATAAACAATGAAAACATAACAAATAAAAGTCATGCATATCAAATAGCCACATGCAAACGGTTTTGATAAATCTTATTAATAACCAATTCTAGATCTGTCAATATGCATATATTTAATTAAGACTTCCACGTTTTCATCTATGTACAAGGTGAACCACATGCATCGATTCATCGATTATGTGAAGTCAAAACTAAATATATACCACATAGCACATAATTGATTAAATTAATAATTATTGAGGTCTTCCCAATTTAAGATCTATCATAATTTAATGTATATCACTTAAAACATGAAAGACATACAATAAAAGCACATACAATAAAAGCAGATCCATGATAAAACATGCAGATAATTATCATGGATATAAAATTACACTTAACAATTAATGCAATTAAAACAGAGTTACGCATATACACATAAAGTTGCATGCATCTTAGGGTTTCTAATCCAATTAAAACTTTAGTTTACAAAACCCTAATTAGGGTACCAAAATAAACGCCCCCTATAAAAAATTAGGGTTTAGGATTGCAAACCCTAGATCTATGCATACAAAAATAACACATTCATGTTTATTTTAATTATGTGTTTCAAGAATTAATTACTTGTTATACAAGGCTCGTGATGCCATTGTTTAGTTTATGATATATAAATACAATAAAACATAAAGACATCAAGAGTACACAATGGAAGACTTAAGATCATAACAAATAAATTAATTAACGAAAGTATGCGTAACGTCACTTCTGCATGAATGATGATCTCTAGAGCAAACCAAAACAACCCTCGAGCAAAGCAAACCAAAGAAGTACTTATTGGTGTAAGAATAATGTCTTACAACCACGCTCTTTCACACGAATTAACCAAACGAATCAGCGATTGCTAGATCTAACACAAGTCCTCGCTTAAAAAAACGAAACCAAACTCCCTTACTATTGGGGTGTTCGGCCGAATATTAGACTAGAGAGAGGAGAGAGAGATCTGGGTTAATTCAACGCATGTCAGTATGAAACCCTGAACCTAACCTCCTTATATACTAAGAGGAAACTTAGTGAACAAGTTAGGGATTAGGCCTTGAAAGCCCCATATGGCGGCCATGTAGAAAGCCCAAAGCCAAACCCATAACTTTTCCAAGTTTTCCATTTCTAGTCCTTTCTTTTTCATTTAACGATTGTTAGTCATTTTTCTATTAAATACTTAACGATCGTTAACTGACTTAATGTGCAATAATTAATCGTAAACATAAACATTAATTATTAACTTTAATTTTCATTCGCTAATATGTGCAATCCCGGTCACGAGTTCGAATCCGACATTCACATGTTCAGAATATATACATTTCAACATAAATTAGTATGTTAGGCTAAATGCAGGGCTGGTCGAATGTGCACATAAGTAGCAATCCAACGTTGCACACATATTGTGCAACAAATAAACATACACGGTATTGTTTATGTAATTCATTTAATTGTAATACTATTAATTCACTAATTAGTAGTTTGCTTCTTGAGAAATTTATTCATTAGTAAATGATGGTTATGGAAATGAAACGCAGTGTATTTGATGGGACTGAAGTGTGGACATTTTTTTATATAGATAATAATTTTGCTACATTAATATTTGTTACAAATATTTTAAAAATTAATCCACATATATAAGTGTATCTGATTCTGATAAAGCTTACACTTATATGTGTAGCAAATGTTTCAACACTTTTTATTATAAACATTTTTTGCAATTTTGCTACACTTTTAGGTGTAGACATTCAAAAAAAAAAAAAAATCACACTTTTAACTATATAAATCTGGATAATATCTTCACATTTATATGTGTAGAAAAATTTGTCACACCTATTATTACCACACATGAGAAATTGTGGAATCAATAACTTTACACATTTTTAACTGTGGACTTTTAAAATGTGAATAATTCAACTAGTTTTTTTAGTGAATCGAGCAACAATAATAAAAGCAAAGTAGCAATTCATATTTGGTTAACTAATTATACATGTGTAAGAGAACAAAGTTCTTAAGTGTATACCACATCATTTGAGTGTAAAGTGAGCTCCAATCATGATAGATAACGCACTAGCTAGTGATGTGTTGCATTGAGCTAGTTGAGTTCTTCACGGTTCATATATATCTTATTGAATTTCTTCATCACCTATAATCCTTGTTTAATTCATGGATAAACTAATTAGTACTGCAGTGTGATTCTTTTTATGTAATTGCTATAAGTTGGTTGGTTATTCTTTGTGAATACTGAAAATCTCTATATATATCATATCATACATATGGACTTACGGGGGCGTGTGTGTTCCAAAATATACATTTTTTTGCCTCTTACATCCGACTCGGTTAAAAAAGGTAAAAGGTTACGGTGTTTGTTTTTTCATTTTTAGTGAGAGGCGATAAGATGTATTGGTTCTTACTCATTAAGAGGTACATAGAGTACCTTATTGCCTCTTGATGGCTTAAACTTTTGTTTATTTATGTTTATGTCTTATAATTTTGTTTTTGTTAATTATAATTATACTTTTCTTTTCTTTTTCTTAATATATATTATATATACATAGACTTTTTATTTAGTTTTTCTTTCTTGTTTTACAAAAATAAATGTAACAAAAAATGTGTTACAAATTTTATACTTTAATATACACATTTATCGATTTGACATAAATATATGATTGACATCGTTGAATATTTATTGAGTTTTTGGAAAAATAAATGCAATGTTTTTCGTATTTAAATTACAAAATTTTACACCATTCACACATTTTACTAACACTTTTTTTTTACAGTAACATGCGATAATCAGATTTGAAAAAAAAAATAAAAATAAAAAATAAAATAAATGCTAGTGAAACAAATTACACCTTTAGTTGAGCATGTCAATGTCATGGGTCATTATTGGCTATCACATGCAAGACTTGTCCAATGAAAAAGCGCCCCACGACAAAAAAAGAAAAGAAAAATAAGTGGAGAACGTACGTACCCTTTCTGGTATGTACATGTTTTCATTTGTTCATGAAATTCATTCGCTTTACAATTACTTACAACGTACTACAAAAAGCTTTCTAGCTTTTTCACATCTTAATTATTTTGACATTCATTCATATCTCTGGCTTTTGCGGCATAAGGATCAAAGGAAGAGATGTTGTCCATACATTGCTCATCTTGCTTAACATCTTTAATTAAAAGGTACGCGTATGTAATGATGGTCATTCCTCAGCTTGAGAGTACATGTTGTATCGAGTGTTTTCAAAACCGGAGCGTTGTATACTTATATCCTTCTTAATTATTAGGCCGGGAAATTCAAAAGAATTATCAAAAAACAGACTATATACAAACCAATTACAGATTATCTGACTAATAAAAAACTGGTAAACGGAT
Organism: Chrysanthemum lavandulifolium; assembly: GCA_022545495.1. Classification (NCBI taxonomy): domain Eukaryota; kingdom Viridiplantae; phylum Streptophyta; class Magnoliopsida; order Asterales; family Asteraceae; genus Chrysanthemum; species Chrysanthemum lavandulifolium. The sequence goes on from CM040245.1 coordinate 596,360, forward strand.
GAGATTTCGCATGAATCATATTTATATATATATAACTATATAAGTGCCCTTGTATTCATTTACATATATAACCAAGCTAGAAATTTTTAAAACTAGCCTCCCATATAAAATCCTAGTTAAAGATTATTTTACCTATATATATGCATGGGCAATACATATTTGAATTGAAACTGATGAAGTTCATAATTATAAGGTTATAAACCTCGAGTTATCAAATGGTTGTTACGCATCGTGTCCCTTGCTTAAATGTTAACGGACCTACTGCAGATGGACCAATTAATACAAAAAGTGAAACACAGTTTACATTAAACCTATACTTTCCAGAAACCCAAGTTCCCACCTTCCATCGGAGCAGTCCGTTAGCCTTGATATTCAACACCAGTCTTCCAGCCATCTGATCACGACCCAAATCATAGTTGAAAGAAGTAGCCACAGGTAAGGCATAGGCAACAAGAAGAGTGGATAGAAGATTGGTATCCTTATGGTCTTGATAAAAAGGAGGTAGCGATGAATAAAGAGTGATCTGTTGGGACCTGTAGGACGCGTAAACTTGAATGTCATCATAGTAAATGCCAACTTTCTGGTTTGGATTTGTGGAGAGAAGAGTTAGCTGAATGGATGAGTTGAGAAGGTGAGTTCCCGAGACGACAAGCTGGTAAATATCAGCTTCTTTAAGGGAGAATTGTGGTTTGGTGGGACGGAGGATGAACCATACAATGAGTATAAGTAGCAGGACTGATGAGCAGAACGTGGTGAAGGTCAAGAATAGCTTCTTCTGAAGATTGCTTATGTTTACAAGTTTCTTTTGGCGCAGTGTTGGGGTGATTTCTCACTGATTTGAGACATATTTGAGCAAGTTTACAAGGCTAAGGAATGAAATTAATATGCATGGAAATATAGTTGCGTATATATATAGTGCTCAAAATGGGAAAGCATCAATCATGTTGCTCCTTGATCCTGCTTTTGACTCCTAGTGCTTCTTAATCACTTTATTAACACCTCTTATTTTACCTTTAAATAATCTTAAGTCTGGTTTATTCATCTTGGCAATCAAAAATTAGGAGAAAATCATGAATACAATGGCTTTTAACACGATACAAGAAACAAATCATCTCTAACCCGCCTTATCAATAAACATACGTACATTTCATTAGTTTCGTTTTGTTTTTACCATCACACAATTAACATATTCAGTGTCCATTGTTTTCTTGAATCCCTAGCCTCCATATGAAAAACTGGCCGGGATTTCAACGATGGTAATAGGTGAGATTAACCATTATTTACTTAGTTTGAATTAATACTTAAGAGAGTTGTTACGTATAATTACTTTATATGCATGATCAAGTAGCTAGCTAGGGTTGAGAAGTGGTCATGAATCATGATTAACCTTTTCATAAAGATAAAAGCCCACGAGATAGGAAAATGATAGTAGCTTTTCTCTTTAAGTCTAAGTGCTATATTATGTAGTACATGAAATTCATTCTATAACAATTAATATATATGCCACATCATATTAATTAGGAAATGAAAGGTTTGCATAGATCACGCTAATTAACCTCCAACCTGAACAATATATATGACGATATCATGTATGCATAATTAGCACTTGAACATGCATGGTACAACTCTAGCTCCTTTGGTTAAAGGAAAGTTGTCAAGTGTAACACCAAAAAAATAATTAACCTCGCTGTTGGACGTACAATTAGTATAATTTCACAAGCCAATAATTAACAAGCTGCTAGAAGACGTATAGTAGTACATGCATGGATGGTGGTTGTTTCGACTTATTGGTATGTTCCTTTGGTCCTAAGTAATGATCGATGAGATTATTTGTGTAGCTAGCTAGGTAGTTGAGCTTTTAATTATTCATTTTTGTTTGTATGCGTGTTACTTCAACCTTGGGTTATCACAATTTGTGTATCTTTGTGTTTGGGCTCGTCTCCTGCATGTTTGGATTCTAATTGTCTTTTGCAGTTTTGGAATTTTCTTGCATTACATTTCAAAACTAATTCTACAATCTATCAAGGAATTAGAATCTCAATGTCCATGTGGCACGTATACTTTCCTGGATAACTAAGGGTTGTTTGATAAAATAAAATGATTTAATACTGAACGATTTTGTTCTCTCGAATGACTTGAAGCTCTCGTGGGATTTAGTTTCACCTGTTTGATAGCTAGTATGAATCAATATTCTGAATGACTAAAATTACTATTTTTAATTTTATCATGACCATCATTTTATGGTTATTATGTGAGTATAAAACCATTTTTGCACTTTAAGAATACAAAAAACTAAAAGTATCAATTAACAAATACACAAAGTACACATATTCAAAAGTATATACATATTTGTCATCTATGTGCCAATCAATATTGTCATCTATGTGTCAGTCACACAAGCAAATCAATTATTATATACTTCAAATATAGCAACACGACAATAGAAATTGACCAAATGAAGTGGGTAACATACTAATAAAATAAAGAGTAAATTACACCGTTCGTCCTTGTGGTTTGCGTTGACCGCAGGTTTCGTCCTTCGACCGAAAAAGTTCTGTCATTCGTCTTAAGTGTGAAACGTTATGCGCCATTAGTCCCTCGACCAAAACCGCAGCTTGATTAAAACTTCCTCATGAAACTTGCACACGAGAAAGAATTCATTTCAACAACATAAAACTTTCCAACATTGTAGACGAATATAAACATCCTAATTTGTGGTCTTCTTGGCAACATGGTAGTCATCATTCTCCATATTTACACAAAATTAAATAAATCAAAGATTCTCGCTTAATTATACCAAATTTCCTTCCATCTTTTCCCGAAGCAAAAACAATCAATAACTCATTATAATAACTCATTCAATAAATTAAAAAGAGAAAAAGAAATAAAAAACAAAAAACAAAACACAACATCTAGATCTTGCCATACTACAGAAGCTTCACCTCTTTCACACACAAACAAAAACACAAAACACAAAACACAATTGAATGTTTTAGTGACACAAATACCATGATACTAAATTACCAACACCATGAAACCTTATACAACAACAATCTTTGTCATCTTATTATTCTTTACATCCACCATAACCACCACTCACCGGAGAATACTCCACCAGCCGTTATTCCCGGTAACACTATCACCACCACCACAACCACCATCACCGCCATCATCACCAACCACCACCGACAACCCATTCTTCCACTCAAACACCGATGACCCAAAACGTTGGCCACCGCTACCACTAACCGTCGGCCACCTCCTCCTACATCAACCCTCGCACACACATGACCAAGACCACGGATACCAACATGTTTTTACCCACGCGCCGCCCCACGCGCCACCACCATGTCACACCGACCCTCCCAAATGATAGATCAGATATTTGTGATTCTATTTTTGTACCACACGCGCTGTAGAACTAAACAACGCCCTCTAGATCTTGATTTTTAAGTTCAGATTCCTAGGGTTTTGTTTGATGGTTTGTTCGAGTTGGTTGGTTCAAAGACTCTCGATCACGTGACTGGGATTTTATGCTGAATATGAGGATGCTTTGATGATGATTGATGATGATGTCAAATGTTTGGTGTTTTTCATTTTCTGTTTGTTTCAATTAGTTCGTTTGTTCAGTCATTAAATAATGGGGTGGGGTATAAATGAGAGAGGATAGACAAGAAAGTGAGAGAAATGGTGAGAGAGAAAGAGATGAATTGATAGTGAGGGTATTTTAGTATTTTTACCCAGTTTAACAATCAAACTTAACATTTTTGGTCAAGGACTAACGGTGCATAACGCTTCACACTTAAGGACGTACGGTGCAAATTTTTTGGTCAAAGGACTAAACCATGCGGTCAACGCAAATCACAAGGACGAACGGTGTAATTTACTCTAAAATAAATTATAAGATAGACACGTGAATAGGAGAATAGCATCACCTTATAATTTCTATCACTGAATGGTTTAGGGACCACATATAGTAGAATCGGTCAGCATCAATTCACTCGCTCAGAGGTGACGAAATCTTCCAATCAAACAAACTGTGTCTCGCCCGATTCATTATTCGGTCTTGGCCCATCCTATTAAGTGACAATCAAACACACCCTAAGTCTCATGTAATTAAGTTTGCAACATACAAATCAAAGCTAACGGCATTAAGAAACAAGGCGAGTGAGAAGTCTAATTGTTGGTTAGTCGAGAAGATAGGTACTTGGGATTTGTTATAAAAGAAAATTTTAAAATTTTAAGTCGATAGATATTAAAAAGTATTTTGTTAACTCAATAGATTGTAGTATAGTCATCATAAATAACACAAATTTTAATAAATCTAGCTATAATAACATAAGTTACAAAGAACACCTTAACAAATATAACTATAATAGCATTAGTTACAACACTAATAAATGTTATTTTTAAAGCACTATTACAATGAGAAATGTATGTCATTATCTATATTGTACAAGATAATAAAACACACAAATCTTCATATAAATTATAAGCAAACAAGTTGATGGTACATATGGTTTTAAAACTGACTGACTAACACGAGAATGCGGCACAAACAAATCACCGGTCCCGAGCATTCACTTTTCAATTTTTTCGCAAATTTTGGAGTATTGTCGATCAAGATGTGGTGGTCGATGTTCGTTCCTTTTTCTCTTGCACGTTTCCTAGAGGATCTAATTCCTCTTTTATTGACTTGATTCCAAAAACGCAAGATGTTAATCTAGTTAAAGACTACCGCCTTATTAGCCTAATCAGAAGCACTTATAAAATCATAGCCAAGGTCTTGGCTAATAGATTGAGCCTTGTTATTGATGATCTTATTAGTGAAGTTCAATCGGCTTCTTTTTCTCAAAGACAAATTCTTGATGGGCCTTTCATTCTCAATGAACTTCTCTCTTGGTGTAAACATAAAAAGCTCAAGGCTTTAATCTTTAAAGTTGACTTCGAAAAGGCTTTTGATTGCGTTAGATAGGATTATTTAGATGATGTTCTCAGATCGTTTGACTTTGGGAATAAATGGTGTAGTTGGATTATGGGTTGCCTTAAATCAGCCACAGGTTCTATTCTCGTCAATGGCATTCCTACCTCGGAATTCCACTTTTACAAAGGCTTAAACAAGGATATTGTCTTTCTCCTTTTTTTGTTTATCTTGATTATGGAAAGTTTACATCTCTTTTTTAATAGAGGCTTAAACGCATGGATTTTCAAAAGTATCTCTTTAAATGACTCCTTGACGTTATCCCATTTATTCTATGCTGATGATGCCATATTCATTGGAGAATGGGATGGCTTTAACATTAAAACGCTTTTCCATGTTTTGAAGTATTTTTTTATGGCTTCGGGCCTCAAAATTAATCTTCAGAAAAGTAAACTTATGGGTATTGGTATTAATAAGAAGGAAGTCGATAAGGCTGCTCGGCTTGTTGGTTGCTCTACGTTTTCTTCCCTTTCAATTACCTTGGCATTAAAGTGGGTGATGTTATGTCAAAAGTCAATTCTTGGGACGAGGTTACTTCTTAACTTTCCGCTCATTTATCTAAATGGAAGCTCAACACCCTATCTATAGGAGACCGTTTAACCCTTCTCAAATCAGTTCTTACATTGATCTCTCTCTACTACATGTCTTTGTTCAAGGTCCCAATTGGCGTTCTAAACAAGCTAGAAACTTCTTTAATGGAGTTGACGGGTCACTTAGGAAAATGGCTTGAATTGGATGGAGCAAGGTTTTGGCTTCCAAGAATAATGGAGGTCTCGGGGTGTCTAGCTACTTTGCTTTTAATCGATCTCTCTTGTTTAAATGGGTATTCTCAACGACATTCATTATGGGCTAAGTTCATAATAACCATCAATGGTGAAAAAGGTGCTCTAGAATTTTCTAATCCTCCTTTTGGCCAAAAAGGTCTCTATGGCTGGACATTATTCGTGGTGCCTCTTCTTTAAAAAATAAAGGTATGGACCTTATGGATTTCGTTAGAAGAAAGGTGGGAAATGGAGAAGATAGTAAGTTTAGGGAGGATACTTGGCATAATGATGTAGTGTTGAAGGTTAAATTCCCAAGGATTTATGCTTTAGAATTGGAAAAGAATGTCAGTGTGGCGGTTAAAAAGAAGGGTTTAACTCTTGCTCTTTCCTTTTGTCGCTCACCTAGATGAGGGGTTGAAGAGGATCAATTTAATCTCCTATACTCATGTGTTATCGATATTTTACTTCCTCGGATGCGTGATCATTGGGTATGGTCTCTAGTGTCTTTAGGCGAATTCTAGGTTAAGTCAATTCGAACTATATTAACGATATCCTTCTTCATGGGATATTCGTGGGTAAAGGTAGTGCCTATTAAAGCGAATATAATGGCTTGGAAAGTTTGGTTGGACAATCTTTCTACACGATATAACCTATCGACTAGAGGTTTGGAGATACCATCTTTTATTTGTCTGACTTGTAATATATCGGTAGAGACTACTTCCCATCTCTTATTCTTTTGTGATCTGGCACGTCAAGTGTGGATAAAAGTGCTATGTTGGTGGAACCTTGAGTCCTCAGATTTGCACTCGTACGATGACTGGCTCACTTGGCTCAAAAGTACTCGGCTTTCCAAAGGCTTAAAATTGATCCTTGAAGGTGTTTGTTATGTGATATAGATAGTTTTTGGAGTTTTGGAAACATGGTTTTATTTGGCACAATCCCCCTTAACGTGGTCACATCTTTGATGACATTTTCCGTTTGTCTTACACTTGGTGTTCGAGTCGTTGTAATTTTAGTTTTGATTAGACGTAAAATTCCTTCTTCTCCCAGTTTGTAATCTTTTTAGTTTCTGTTATTTTTAATAAAATTTGCCGCTCAAAAAATGGCACACGCTTTTTTTTTTTCTTTTCTTTTGACAATAATGTCATTGTTTTGATAATAAAAATAAGGATAGTTTGGTATAATTTTGTAGAAATTTGGCTCCAATTATTCACATAAAAATACAAGAAATAACTTAGGGACCCACAATTTACAACACAAAATTATAAATTGACCTACACAAAATTGTTAATATACTCTCAATAAAAACTTATAAACTAAAACATTATGTTGATAACTAAAATTACCAATTAGAAAACAGTGATGCATATTTTGAGTTTAGTAGCTCCTTCAAGTATAGAAAATAGTGATGCGCTAGTAATAAATTAACCGTAGTGATAGCCAAATGAAGAAAAAAACAATAATTCTCGGTGCCAAGGGACAAAAACACGAAGCAAGAAATTTGTGTTAAGTTATACAAATTACGTTAATAGCAAATTTGTTGAATGTTGATGATTATATAAAGTGGTTTAAAATTAAGGTGCATGTACACTGGGAGATGTGGGAATTAGCAGCTAATTAAATGAAATATGTGTTATACGTGCGGTAACATTTAATAGGATCACTTGACGTAAATGATAAAGCTAGAGATAAACTTAAAATGATCTTTTACCAATAATGATTGTTAGCCAAACACTCTAAAATCATATGAATCAAATCATGAACAACGTACACACATATGGTTGTTAATTAGACTCGTATCAGTCAACTCAATTTGAGCGAAAAGTGTCGAAGAATCACAAGATGGCTCAATCGAGAATACACTTGACTCGCTTGGATGACTAGCGATTTATGTTTGACACGCAACGAGCCGAGTTGACTCGTCGATTAAGTAGTAAATGCCACACATATATCCCAACAATTTATTAGCACTAGTCTTTGCTTTTCTCCAAAGTTTTTCCAACTTTGAGTATAGTCGACAAATCACCAACCATCTTTTACGGTTCATTAGAAAGGAGGACAATTTAGTAATTTTAGATGTACTTTGACCAATTAAAAGACTCCACGACATTATTAAAAAAAAAAAAAAAAAAAAAAAAACCGTTTCCTGTCAAGGTTTCGAAATTTTACTACGTACAACATTAATGGCTTGCTTCTAAGTTTTTCCTTTAACTAGATATAAATGACAAAATATTTATATCTATTATCTCTATTTTATACAAACCATAAACATACCTTACTTCTTACCTTTCAACTATCTTTGTTAACAAGCACTGACGGACCAGGAAAAATAAAATGTGAGGGGCAATTTTTCCTTTTTTTTTTTTATTTTTTTTTTCATTGGCAATAGAATGCGAAAGAAAAAACTAGGATCATAATAATAAATCGCATATTTTTACTTAGAGATGAATAATTTATAAAGAACTTTAGAGTGTTGAATGTTGGATTTAGTATGTGGGTGGGAAGCAATTTGAGATTGGTAGGTTACTTTCAAAAAAGGTCGAGATTTAAAAAATTACACTATAATCTCAACTTTTTGGCTAGTCATCAGGGCACCGAATTTCAAAGACACTTCCTACATAGGTCGTCCCTGTTAACAAGTACTCCTGTTAACCTATATTATGAAAGAAATACATTGCTGCTGATTTTAACATGAATCCTAGTATAAACCAACCATGCATCATTACCTTATAAATGTAACTAGGAAAACACCAACACAATGATGTTAACTCTTTTTGGATAGATATCTGTTTAAAAAAAAAAAAAAAAAAAAAAAATAGTAATGGAACCCAACTACCCCATAGAAACACAAATATCAAACACTTAATTGATTCTAGTATAAAATTTGTGAGAGATTTATGTATGTATGTATGCATGTCTTGTTGTTTGTTTCATCATTATGAAGTTGAAGAAGCATGAGTAAAAAGCATATAATGCATCTGCACAAAAGCTTAATATGTACATCACCCTTTATCTTGTGATTTTACCTTTTCAAAGAAAGATGCAGTAAATCCCAGCCTGCAGTCCTTTCCTTAAATGGAAATATTTCAGCCTTTGAATATTAGACCAGGTATTGATCGGTCATATGTAGAAACTAAAACAACACAACACAACATGTCGCTGTTGTTTTCAGAGGCAGACAAGATCATTTGCTCTGTCAACTAGGATTTCATCCTCCTTTAATTCATCCTTTTACTCTCAAGTTAAAAAAATTAAGTACGAGGGAATTTTGGTAGTTGAGACTCACTTGAGAGTATTATAAAGGTGGTGTGACAAGTGAATCCCTCAGTCACCAAAATCTTTACCATGTTTCACTGTTCAAACAAACATCAACAAAAGATGATGATGCTGGTTAAGGACCAAAAACAACACAACAAGATGATGCCAACACTAGCCAATACCAGCAAGGAAGACATGAGAGATTTGGAGGAAATGTTTTCCCAGTTGAATCCCATGGCACAAGAATTTGTCCCACGTCAACATCGTCGCCGTCGTCAAAAACCGTCTTCATCTTCATCTTCATCTGCTGTTGGTGGTAGTCATGCTAATGCTGCTACATCCAATGCCACTGCTACTTCTTCAAAGGTAATACACACATGCACCCCAACTTCTTTTTATAAAATATTTCAACTAGTTTGTTTGTACTTCTTTCCACAGAGAGACATATATGTTTACTTTTTAAGAGATACAAAATTCACTAGGCCTTTTTATTTATGTTTGTTTGTCTTGCTTGCATGCCTTTTTTGGTTGGTTTAGAAGAAGGGTAACAACAACAAGAAGAGCAATGGGAAGAAGGTGATGAGTAGCAGAACTGGCAAGGCACAAACAAATGATGCCATTAAGAGGACTGTTTATGTCTCTAACCTTCATCATCTGGTGCTACTCTTCTTCTTATCTTACTATCATAACCATTTTATGTTTCTTTTTACTTTAATTTCATGAAATAAAATTAGAAATAAATAAATAAATAAGTCTCTCAAAATGTCCTTCTTTTGTAGGTGACTGAAGCACAGGTTGCAGATCTCTTTGTTTACTGTGGCCAGGTTTATTTCACATTTATAGCTTTACCACCCTTGAATCTTTAGCTTGTAAATATCTAATCCTTCTTGTTTCTCTTATATCCAAGGTTGTGGATTGCCGTGTGTGGTAACCCCAAATCTCCTCTCCGTTTCGCCTTCATTGAATTCACTGACTTGGGTATGATGCCTCTGTTAAAACAAGATAGTGTTTAATAAATAAGCTTGGACTTGAAAAGAAGTTTTATGTAAATCTTGTTGCAGAAGGCGCAGAAAATGCATTGACTTTGAGTGGAACTATGCTTGGACATTGCCCTATTAAGGTGCAGCCCTCTAAAACCGCCATTGCACCAGTTAATCCAAGTTTTCTGCCAAGGGTAAGAGACGCTGTGTTCCATCATGACTTGTAATTATTTCATGTACCAAAGACATGTATAGTAGAGGCATGGTACTAAAGTTACTCATATTTTTGTATTTGTTCTATATAGTCTGAGGATGAGATAGAAGTTTGTGCAAGAACCATCTATTGTACCAACATCGATAGGAAGGTAGTTGTCCCTTGAATAACATTAGTTAGTTGTGCAGAATCTATATAAGTAATCTTCCTTTCTATTTTGCTTGAAGCAGGTTACCCAGAAAGATCTCAAGTTATTCTTTGAGTCGTTCTGTGGAGAGGTTCGTGGAAATTATCTAAATAATTCAAAATTTTCATGGATTAACATGACATGATGGAATGAATTTTTGTAGGTCTACTGCATGAGGATGCTTGAAGACCCTCACTACTACCATCGTATTGCATTTGTTGAGTTTGTCATGGTAGGTTTCCCAATATGTTTAATACTTTAATATGTGCACCCTTTGTTGACTATTACGTTCCATTCCATGAGCTTTTAGGCCAGGTTTTATTGCTTTACTACTGTTCATAGTTTGATATGATTAGTTGGGTAGCAAAAAAACAACAAGGGCTCATCTGTAAACTGCAAACAAGCTCGATGACCCCTTCTATATCACGAGTCTTTGTGTTGTAGCATAAAAACCTCTATGGCTAAATGTTGGCTTCAGGTTTCCCCTGATTCCTAGTTAAGTTCAAAATGCATCTTTCTGAAGCTCGTATTTTGACAGCATATAGAAAACAAGGGCATTTCTCCATGTAGTGAACTATTCCAATCTATGTTGTTTGTTGCTATTACTACTAGATTTTTCAGCCTAATGTTAGACACAGAGTCTTCACAAACCTTGGGTTGTGAACTTGAGTCACTTAATACACAACTGTGTGAGTTTGTTGACCGTTATAGAAAGACACTATGTTGCACCCTTTGAGCATCTAAAAATAGAAGGTATGAAACACTTAGATATGCTTATTAATTACTTGATGGAAAGCCACCACACATGAGTGCCAAGTATGCAGCAAACCAACTATTAAGAACAAAGATAAGCCTAATACAAACCTAGCAGTCTAGCACTGTAATTGCCAATTGGTACTTGACTCTCTAGCGTCTGTACGCAGCTTCTAATCAACCAAACAACTATTTCCACCATTAACTGGAAGACACAATAATCAGGTGCATTCCTCTTCTCTTGAATCGCAAAAGGACTCTCAGTGCACGGTCAATAAGGATATCTGATTTCTCTCTGTGTGTGTGTGACCTTTAGGTAAACATTAGTTTAATTAGCATCACCTAATCATTAGTTTAACGAAGCTTGTGGTTTTTGGTCATGAATGGTTAGGAAATTCGAGGAGTGCTAAAATTTGCATTGCCAGGACTGTAAACATGGGAAATTTTAAAAGTGAACATCCTTCTTGACATAACATATCTGTAGAGTGGTGCTTGTTTTTCTTTTTAATGGTTGTATAGATGGGTGGAACTGTAATATCTATGAGCAATAAGACATTGTGACAGTGTGTTAAATTCTGCAGGCTGAGAGCGCAACTGTAGCACTGAGGTGTAGCGCACTGGTGGGATCTCTTCCAATAAGGTGGTTGTGTTGCATTATACTTGATCAATTATATTCGCTTTTACATACTACATACATATATATTAATCATACGGGTATGTGATGGTGATGCAGGGTGAGCCCTTCAAAGACTGCAGTTCGTCCACGTTCAACTTGCCCTACCTCGTGCTGAATCTAACTGTGTGGTGATAGTGATAGCTATAGCTTTTACATCATAAATACAGGGAGAAAGCACTAATGTCTTTTGTGTTTCACCAATGTCTTTTGTGTGATGCATCCAGTTAGCTCCAAGTATATGTTTAGTTGTTTACATAGATGGGTTCTGTGGTTAAAGCTTAGAAGTGGGACTACCAACTTTAATTTAACCTCTTGTTTTGTAACTGGGTCATGTAGGCTTTGGTTTCTATGTACTTGATATTCTCTAAAGTAGAGCAGTGGTTTAAGATATTACCCAAAAAAATTCTAAACATTCCTGTTCTATGAAAAACAAATGTGTATGGTTTTTTAGAACAAAGTTTAGATTCCACTTAAGCTGGTCACAGACTCACAGATTATAAAACAGAAACAAGTAGCACAATCCTGTTTGACCAAAGAGACTATGAAAAAGGTATGCCAAATCAAATATGAAGATACCCCAGTATTCAAACTTGGGAGCTCCACTCAACAAAATGATATGATATTTCTGATTTGGTACTTCGAGTATTTGATAGGGTCCCATATAGATCTTTGCAACACTAGCACTAACTCCACTTTTACGACATGTTTGTCTCCCCCATGAAAATGACATATTTATCTTTATAGTCTTCTAAGTGGCTTCATATGAAACAAAATTTGCTAAACAAATCCATCCGCTATTATTCCTTTCCCATTACTTAAAACTAAATAAAATTTCAACTTAATTTAAATATCCAACATAAATAACCTTTCTAAGACATAACTCCACCCAAGATCTACAAGACAAAACTTAACCACCAAATCCATTTGCTAAAACTTGTTGGAATCGACTAAAACAAATACAGAGCAACAGTCAAACATTCTATGAGTTCAAATTAGTTCTATATTTTCATCTATTAAGCTATGACTTGCAAGTCGGACCCATATGATATCTTATATTTTCTTGGATTGGTTTATTTATCCTAGTACCGAATCAAGATGAGATTTCTTATTTAACTGGATTAAAAGTTTGCTTAAAGTTAAATAGCAAAGTGACATCAACTTCCATGAAGCCGTCCACCAAGGGCAGCCTTGCACGCCTGTTGAACAAACACACCACCACCCCTTTTTTTTTCAACAGAAAGTTACTCCCTATTATACCTTTTCCACTATCCCTATTCCCTACTCCTACACATGCCATCCAATTGTATATAAATACCCCTCAAAATATCCTCCATCAAATCTAATACAGTAATAACCTAGGCAGCTACATAGAAGATGACAAGTATGTGTGGTTTATGCATTTTAAAGGAAAGCACGGGAACACGATACAAGTTGAAAGGCAAGACGGGAAGACACTAGAGTTGAAAGCTCCAATCCTAGTGGAGGAGCTTCTTCAACGAAATCCAGGAGCTGCAGCAGTTGTTGCTCTGTCAAATGATGATCGGCATCTCCCTCTTAACTATAAACTCAAGTCGGGAAACATGTACTACCTTGTACCAAAATCAAGTCAAGAGAGTGAGCCCCGAGTGGTGAATGAAAGAAAGAGGATAAAAGTGGTGATCACAAAGCAACAGCTTGAGCAACTAGTGTCAAACCAGATATCAATACAAGACGTTGTTATGATGGCAGGAGGGGAAGCATGTTGGAGTCAAGAGCTAGAGTCCATTCCTGAAGAGGATGACGAATATTATTGTCCTTGCTAGTCTTAAAAAGTAGTTTGTGATTTTAGCATATATAGGCAATGTAGATTTGGCAAAAGAAGTCCCGCCAAATGTAACAAAGTTAAGTATAAACACGTAGCACTAGCTGTTGTTGTATCAGATTTTAAAATGTATCTAATTATGATAAATAAACGATCCGATAATAAGAATACATAAACAACCTGGCTAGGCTAGAGGTCTTTTCCGATACGATAGACGATACGACCGCGAGTGGAGTCGTAGCGGGAGACTTCAATCTTGACATAATCCCCGGGGAGCATACGAATGGAATTGCGTCTGATTTTACCAGAGACGTAACCGAGAACAACGTCTCCGTTCTCCAAACGAACCCAAAACATTCCGTTTGGAAGCGACTCCGTTATCAGTCCCTTTGCCACCCACTTTTGTTCTGCGCTTGGTGATGATGAAGATGATGTTTTCTTGATATTGTTGTTTGAATTAATATGAGCTTTGACTTGTATTGGGGCTAATCTTATCTTCGGTGTTGAGATTGTTGTTCTGGAAGGAGAGAACGTCAAATTACTATTACTATTACGACTAGGATTAACAAAACTAATACAATTACCAGCAGCAGCAGCAGTAATCATGATTGTTATTAATATTATTAGGAATTTAGGGTTTGAATTTTAGGGGGAGGGAGGAGGATAAGAATAACAAGTAGAAGGTGGAGGATTTTCCGGATTTGTACTCTTGACAAAATTGCTTCAATAACCCAAAAATAAAATATTAGTCCACTTTTTATCAGGGTGTTGATCGGTTCGGTCATCGGTTGTTCGGTTAGTTCGGTTCGGTTAATTCGGTTAAAAAATTTAGGCCAACCAGAATCGAACCGAACCAAATTCAAATTCGTTTTCGGCTTTGGTTCTGTTTAATTCTAATTCGGTTCGGTTTTGGGTTGACTGAATAACCGAATTTCACTATTTAAAAAAAAAAAAATTAATAATTACATAGATATTTAGAAAAATATATTTCAAAGATAAAGTGTTTTATTATATTATGATAACCTTTTAATAGTATTTATTTATATATAAATATATATAAAATATATAAATATATAAAATTTATATATATTTATATGAATTGGTTTCGCTCAAACTGTCAACCCATATCTAAACCAGAACCTAATTAGTAGTTCGGTTCGGTTTGGTTTTAGCAAATTTGGTTCGGTTATTAGTTCGATTCGGTTATTTTTGTTCTGGTTCGGTTTCGGTTTCGGTTTATCTTGCTTTCACGCTTTTTCTGCCACCCTACTTTTTAGGATAATTTTTTGCGTATTCTTTTTACAAAATTTTGTCTTATAAAAATTATTAAAATCTTTGATTTTTTTTCTTAAAAAAGACAAAATTTGATCTAAACAATAGTACAATATCTGTCAACACATATAAAAAAAAGTCTTACTAACCGCAAGTATTTTTCAAATTAAAAATAAGGCATGTATCAAAATATTAATAGAGTCGCATAGTTGATCACTAACCTGTTCATTTTTAAGCTATTTAGAGGATTTTCTCTTTACGTTAAAAATGATTTATATAAAAAGTAAATTGCTAAATCTAGTCGTAAAGACTACGTTAAAATATTCAGACACGCATTAACTACTTGTATTTTCAATAATAATTACACACCCCTTGTATTTAACTTCTTTCAAATGACTATGTGTACCACCAATTATACATATTTATATTTCTTAAACGTACGTGGCCTTTAGTCTTATGTTTAGCAAAACACATATAAAAATAGAGAGTTTCATCGTTAAGCATGTCATTATATCAAGATCAAAAACTTGCCGTTTAAAAAAAAATCAAGATCAAGCACATATGCACGAGGTTTGTGAGATGTTACATACACTTTCTCGCTACAATGAAACTGATATATGTTAGCATGTTGGCTATTGAAGTATCATCATATTTAACTTTTCTAGTGAGGCCACTATTTAGTGAAGTTTGGGTGATCATGATTAAATTTGTGAAGCATGCATTCAAGAAGGAATGTATCAATTGAAGATCAATGAGAACGCTATGGTTTAATATACAATTATATGAGTTGCTCACTTGGCCAGTATAACCAAGTCCACTTTGACTCACAATCTGTGATTTTTGTTGCATTGATAAAATGACTGAAATAATAAAAGTAATTTATTTCTAAGTTTATCTCCACTAGATGTTTATATATAGATTCAAGGTGTGAGTAAGAAACTTTTATTTTCTACTGAAACTAAAGAAAATTTGATATGTGAAATTGTGATCCACATTGTGGTGCACTAGTGAGTGATTAAACCAAATGTGGATACTTATTATGTGAATCTTACGAGTAACTTTAATACTGAGATTTATGGTGGGGGTTATAAAGAGACGATTTATAACCTTACGCAAAACCTATTGAAGGAGTTTATGTATGGTGTTTCATGTGTGTGATTGAGAGAGAACGGGTGATCTGGTAAGCAACATTAAGTTGTAACTATAATTCTAATTCCCTTATCTAGGATAGAATTGTGATCATAACTGATCACTATGATCATGATTCTTTTCCTTTCGTCCCTCTAATAGTGTAACGAGATCCTAATAGAATATATTAAGAATTACAAATACACATGGAAACTATAAGAAAATTCACAAGTTGGTGGATCGTTAAACTCATACACAATAAGTTGATTCTTGAATGTGCAAGAAACAAGTGTATTTACACTTCAATATGGATCGCTAAACTCATACACAATAAGTTGATTTTAAAATGTGCAAGAAACAAGTGTACTTATACTTCAATATGGAAGTTGTGCTATTCCTCTAGTCGTGGCAATATAGGAGGTTAAGTAGAGTAGAAACTTAATACCTCAATATTTTGTTGTTTATGAATTGCTAGATATAACTGAGAATGGCCATTAATGACACGTTCGTCAAGTGAATTAGAAACTTGACTGTGACACCACTAAGAGTGAGACTTAGTGAGTGTTTATGATGAGCTCGATAAGCACTATAGTAACTTATCGGAACTTCTCCTTTAAGCCTCTGACGAGAGACTTATTGAGAGATGATAGAGGCATGTGTTTGAAACTATATGTGAATCGGTTAGTAATTGTTGAATCTTAAAACCTTGATAGATCTTAAAGCACTCGTAGATCGATAGTAATGCTTATGTAATCACAAAAACACTATAAGACAGTCTCTATAACTTGTATTCAAGCGGAATTTAAACACAAGAACAAACACAAATAACTAAGAACACTTTGATCCTCTATGGATCTTTTAATAATACTAAAACTTTGTTTTTCAACACGTACATAACTTATACTATTGTGTTCCTTTTATACACAAGGAACCCTAACCTGTTTCCCAAGAAACATATAAACATAAAACTAAATAAGATATACAATATAACTTCCTAATAAAGCCCATGCATATCCTAACTAACTATAGAATACGCAATAACTATCTCCGCAGAACCATCTACACGGTTTCATTACTTCAAGAGAATTAAGTCTTCACAGAATCCTTACACTTCTTGAGAATCCTTCAAAGAAGAATCTCAAGATAATTCATACTTAGTAGAATTCCCAACAATCCTCCCTAAACCGGAATTTGACTAGGTTAAGTTCCGCTTGATATATCTTTAACACAACAACATAAGAGGATTGTAGTCAACGTGCAATGAAGAAAGAACCAATTAAGCACATCTCTATGATGGAAAAACTTTGAAACCCCAGATCTTTTGCAGCAACAAATGACATAATATACATCAAAACATATTAGTTTCATACTATTCTCATCACATCCAGGTGTGTTAACTCCTGTGAGAGGTGAATCATTGAAAATAATGGATTTGATTGATAACCATCTGATTTATTAGCAAATCAGCAACCATAAACGGATTTGAAATGTCTTTACCGTAGCCGTTTGCTCAGACTAGTCAATTCTTAAGTGAAAGAATCCCTGGTGAATTGATTACCAAATATGGTATTCGATCGCTTTACCACAAGCCATATACTTGGCTAGCCAATTCTTGGATTCCAAAAGAAAGAAACCATGGTGAATTGATGACCATACAACCCTCAAAGAATTAAGCATGAGTGGTTGCACCCTATGATTTTGAGCAAATCATTACGTTTATCAATAAATTTGAGGTGTCTTTACCAAAGTCTGCACCTTTGGACTAGCCAACTTTGATGTACACAAGGCACAAACCGGTGAGTCGATAACCATCAACAATGTACAACAAACCCGCAAGAAAAGTTAGACAAACAAAGAATATACATAGCTATCAACCAATTGTTCAAAGATGTTTTATCATTCCCAACTAGATCGGTGGAACTTCCAACTTCTTTCTAAGCATGCTTTCCATCAATGACATGTATAAAGGATAAATCTTATCTCGAGAACATACACACATATATCCCACACTTTGTTCCACCACATGCACACAAGACATAGGATAAAATCTCCAAGTCTCAACCTTCCACTTATGTGAATTCTTCCAAATAGAAAACCCTTGACCATCCGGAGATCGAGAGTCAAATGTAAACTCAAGATCACCCAACAAGTATAAACCGTAACCTCGTGGTGAATGATTAGTATAATGCTTAGTGACAAGACCATACAGTATTCAAATCTTGCCTATCCACCATATGAAATATTTCCTTCAAGAAGTTAAACCATAGAAGAATTATCCAAATTTAAAATGGTGTTAAGTTGTCCATCAATCAAAGTCCAAGCATTCAACACATCATGAGACCCTTCAAGAAAACATCACAGATCCTTCTTTAATGAAAGTTGAATCGCCAGCTTTTATATCCAAAGAACTACCTGAGACTTATGAATCCTAGAAGTGATGTCCCATCCGATCTCACATCTCCTTAGAGTAATGTGTCTTCTTTAGACATTCTTTTCTTCCTCCTACCAGAATATACATTGATAAGGTTTTAAAAGGTACCATTTTGAGGGTCGTTTAGCCCTTATTTGATCACTTTTGTATCCGTTATTGCTAATATCGCCTTTTCACTTTTTAGGTCTCTTGAAGGCAAAATGGGAATGGCACTTATTTGGACGAAAAGGCGAAT
Organism: Chrysanthemum lavandulifolium; assembly: GCA_022545495.1. Taxonomy (NCBI): domain Eukaryota; kingdom Viridiplantae; phylum Streptophyta; class Magnoliopsida; order Asterales; family Asteraceae; genus Chrysanthemum; species Chrysanthemum lavandulifolium. Next base: position 615,040 of record CM040245.1, read on the forward strand.
ATACAAGAAATGGCCAAAGTCGAATCGAGACACTCAAAGTCATTGAAAATAGAAGGCGACAAATATTATTGTTTAATCAGCGACGTCAGTAGGATTTTGTGACGGTCAAGACAAACCTCGATTTTCAAGAGACATCGCCGGGCTTTAAAGGAGTAGACCGTCGCAACTCGTGACGGCCTAGAGATGACCTGCACGGCGCCGGTCAAGAGGACGGCACACAGTATAAGGTGGCGTCGTCAAAGGTTAACGTGGCCAAGACGAAACCCTAATGACGGCACACGGCTGGCCACGAAACATAAGGTGACGCCGTCACGATATGTAATCTTATATATAGAATCCGAATTTTCAGCTTTTAGAGAGTCTTTGGAGTAAAACCTAAACCGAACCAAGGGTATTTGTATGCAAGATTTTAGGTTCTAAACCCTATTTTACATCAAGATAAGTATTTACTTCATCAATTCAATTATGTATTTGATTATTTGTGTGATGCTTGTATGTTCTCCATGTCCCATTAATTTACTTGTGTGTTTGCTTAGAATATGAAACTTAATTATTGAATATTGATTGGTTGTTTCTTATCTTAGTTGACTAATGATCTAGTAATGCGATAGGTCATTCGTTGTGTACTTAATGCTTGATTCATCTTTGTGAACCTTAGAATATGATTACCGAGTAGTTGTAGGCTAAATCATCCAAACGAAGGCCTTAGAGTAAGAGTTTATCATCCCAGTGGGTTTTGTAGATTTAGACCCTTTGGTAAGTTCAAAGAGTTGGGAGAAACGATACCCTACAACTTTAGACACACAACGCAACTAAGAATAAGGACGTGACAACTCAACCATAAATAGGAGATAATTAAGGAGTAGTAAACCTAAGTAAACACATCTTTAAACTATCATACGAGCACACATTAATTAGACATAGACTCCCACAACCTTAGTTTAGATAATTAGATAATAGTAGAGTAATCGGTAGAAATACCAACCCCAAATCCAATACCCGAGATTCGTACTTTCAATTTCATAAAATATAAAAATACAAAAATAATCTTCTTCAACCTCAACCTTAGCGTAGTAACTCCTTACTAGCATTCCTATTCCCCAGAGAACGATATCAATACCCGCGGCTTACCCTAATTACTACACTACAACGATTAGGTTCATCGCCTGGGGTGTTATAAAACTTGCTCAAGAAAAGGAAGTTTCCTTGACCAACGACGTGTAGCGTTATCAAGTTTTTGGCCGTTGTCGGGAATAGAATAGCTAGTTAGTGGTCCACCTCGTTTAGGTTCTTTACTTGATTCCTATCAAGTAAATTTTCTCATTTTAGCTTTCTCTTGTCTATCCCCTTCTTTGTGACCTTTTGTTCGTAATACCCATCACTTTTCATCATGGAGGATGATAACCAACCACCACTCATCAACCCACCACCAATGACCCGCCAAGAGCCCGTACTCTTGGTGAATACTCAAGACCAAGCCACCTAGGCTATAGGAACACCATTGAGCTTCCCGACCAAGCCCAAACTACGGCTGCGATCCGACACCATCCGGTTGGTGCAAACGGATGTGATTCCATGGACTTCGTTCAAGATCCAAATTAGCATGTGAGGGATTTCCTCAAATTATCGATTCCATCGACCTTGATGCTACTACCGGAGACCACGCGCCGCTGCTCTTCCAATTCTCTCTACGGGACCAAGCTAGTAATCGCTCGAGCGACTTCCCCACGGCTCCATCTCAAGTTGGGATGATCTTACCTCTCGCCTCCTTGCTCAATTTTTCCCACCGGGAGAACCACTAAGCTTAGGAATGACATCTTGATGTTCCAACAACGTCAAGGTGAATCTCTATCGAAGCATGGACCCGATTCAAGGACTTACTTCATGAGTCCTCATCACGGCATTGATCTTTGCTCCAAGTCCAAATCTTTTATGATCATTTCAACTTCCCAACTAAGCGATCCATTGACCAAGCGGCCGGTGGAAAACTTAGTGATCTCACCGCTGAAGAATCATGGGGTATAATAGGACCTTGCCTCTACGACAACGAAGTTGGGGCGACCCCGTGAGCTACCTAAACCGCTAAGGCAATCTCCTTGCCTTCCATCAACTCACAACCTTCCGATCAGAGGATGATCGAACTTGAAGATCAAGTTAACTTCCTCATGAGTTCTTACGAAAATCCTAAGTCTTCACACCATGTGAACAAAGTTTCTTCCTCATGCGAGCCGCTTTGCGATCCTCATAACACGCGACTAGCACCCGATCCCCGAACATGCTTCCGTTGACTACGCATCCTCGCGTATTAATGGAACGGGAGGAAGATTCCCTACAATACCCGGACCTAGGAATTTCAATGAAACCCGTGAGGCATGGAAAAGCAAGTCCGACTTCACCGGGACAAACCAAAGAATTCACCTCCAATGATTTCTCATGGCCCCACCTAACTGTCCTAACTAACAAAACATCGAAGGATGTTGCAAAACCTAGTGGCATCTCAAGAAACCCAAATGGCTAAGCTCTCGACCGCTTTAACCATCAACAAGCCGAGATGGATAGGAAAATAGACAACCTTTTGAAAGCCATAACTAATAGTGATAAGTAGGTTAGTGCTATCTCAACTCCCGAGCCTTCAAGTATAGAGATTAAGGATCCAAGCAAGCTAACTAAGCATGTTCAATTCGTCAATACCATCGCCTTAGTGAAACCGGATAGAATGCATAAACGAAGAGGACCATACGCTTGTGGATGATGAAACACCCGAGGAAGTAGATGAAGTAGACATTGACTATTTCAACAAATTTCCAACGGAAGAAGAACTATCCCGCCACCTTCACTTTAGTCGCGACCTCCGTCACATGTATGTTAGAAAAGCCCTAGAATCAAGTTTGGGAACCCTTGGAATCTTAACATACCATGTTGCATAGGACACCTTTTTGTGGCAAAGGCCTACATTGATCGCAAATCCCCAATCAACATAATGACTAACACCTACTACAATTGGATAATGAAGAAGCCTATCCCAACTAGGCAAGACCCCGATAATCCTAGTGATAAGTGCAATTTTCTTGGTAGAGTTAAAGGATTTCCGCTCATGTAGGTAGTTTCACGCCCCCACGGACTTCATAATTGTGGATGATATTAGCGGACCATGCACCCTAGCTTGTCCCACATTATTCTAGGAAAACCATTCATAAAAGCACCGGATGACCTATGACCCTCGTTAGGAGTAGTGCGATTCAAGGATGAGACCGACGACATAGCTTACCAAATGCCGCTTAAGATTTAGAAGTTTTCATCACTCTAATGATGAAAAGGAACTTAAACCGCTTCTATTACAGGAATGATGAGGATAGGGAAAAGGGAGTAGATTATGTTATGGCTAAGATTTTCGGGTTCTATAAAGATTGTTTGAACTTAGGACCGAAATATAGGACCAAGTGGGAAGAGGACGAACTCTTAGAGAGGTGCATCATAGGACACTTCTACAACATGGAATTCCCCGATAGAGATCGTCAAGAGGGCGGTAGTGAAGCAACGTAGGAGCACGACTTCGAGTCTAGCTACAAGACTCTTAAATAAAGAAAAGCGCTTCGTGGGAGGCAACCCATGCTTAATTGTTTGCTTGTTAGTGTCATATATCTGCTTCATAATCCTATGATACATATGATACATACTATTCAACTCGTAATCGATAACGCCTGACTTGTTTCTTTTCAACCCAGATTGATGTAGAAGTGTACTTTGGTTATACACTCACATCCCTCATGTAAAATTTCTTTTGAGCTTGGCTTGGTGGTCTTTCTCTTTCTCTTTAGCTTTACAGCAAAGAAGAGCTTTTCTTTGTCAATCTGCAGCTTGATTCCTTTGATGTCCAAGAGCCATCATTTGAGCAAAGAAAATTCTCACCACAAAATCTGCTCCTAAAATACTTTGTGCAAGAGTAGGATTGGATGCAACCTGATGAGTATAAGCATCCCATTGCTTATCGTTGATCCGAGTTGCTAGTTCATCAAGTTCTCTTTGTCTCTCGTGAGGCAAATTTGTAGTAAACCGAGCTTCAAGTCGTTGAGCCAATGCATGACTCTTCTTCATATTTGCACACTCGCCTAGCAATCTTGCTTGTTCTTGCTTTTCCCTGCTCACTCACAAGATCTGAACCAAGCTCTTCATCAATCATTACACCCTTTGCTTTGTCGGAGACTCCTTAGCGTAATCAACATGAGAAGTATCAACAATAGGTACTTGGAAGAAACACCCAAGTTAGCATCAGAAGAAACATGTTGAGATAAATCTTCAACAGGGTAGAAAAGACATCAGCATTAGGATTCAGATTAAAACTTCTTCCAGCAAAAAATACTTCATGATCATCTGCTGAAGGTGTAGGACAAGATGTTTTTGGTACAGATGTATCTTTACCATATGCAGAACCAACATCTACCATTTGTGCATCATCAATATTATCTTTCGCATTTGTAACATTTTCAACACTTGGTTCCTTTGAAGCTTCAGTGGAATCCTTGTTCAAAAACTGTCTTCTCTTTCTTCTAGTAAATAGAATAGGATCCTTTTTCTTTGAAGATTCAGCAACAACGGATGAAGGAACATGAGTCTTCTGAGCCACATCAGCCAAAATTTCAAGTGAATCCAAATGAGTATCCTCTTGCTCTTCATCAGAAGAAACCAAAATCCTCCTGTTGCTACTTTTCCCAAGTTGGTTCTTTAAATCCTTAACCTTGCTCTTCAACTCCACAATCTCACCACCAAGTGTAGATTTAGTCTCAGCAAGCTCCTTTTTGAGATCAGCAACCTCAGCCACATAGTTGTTCACTAAAGCATATACAGATGTAAGTGTAATAGGGTCCTCAGCTCCCCCAGCAGATTGCTCAGTGGTAATGGGAGCTTCATTAGACCTTACAAGAGAAATATGGACATGCTCAATGATAGGAGAACCTTCATCAAATGGTTCCCTAACTGGACTAGGTGTGGCCAGTCTAGTAAGTTCATTCTCAAACTCATCAAGAGTAACTTGATTAGGTGACGGACTAGGACTAGGTCTAGGTGTATATGTAGGTAGAGGTTGGTCAGGAGTAACATGAGATGCTTCAGCAGTTGTGGAAGGACCCTCATCAATGGCAACTGATGGGTTACCATCAGCAACAACATTGGTAGAGGGTGGATCACCAACATTACCCTCATCAGCAGCCTCATTGCCTTGAGGCAACATAACTGCTAGCAACGGATGATGTTCCCCCTCATAGTGAGTTTTCATTGAAGCAAATAGTTTAGCAGATAAAGCTCCTATGGGACAAAAGGCTTGGGCTTGTGTTGTTATGTCTAAAATCATTTGCAAAAACCTAGGGTACATTAAAAACTTATGCTTTTTCCTTTGAATATTTTCAACCATATTATCAAAAATAAACCTAGAAAAATTATAAGTTAACCCCTGAGAAAGACATACAATACCACATCTCAATTGAGTAGAAAATTGATCCCATCCTCCTGATTTATTGCTTATGCACTGAAGCAATGTGTGTGCCAAAAACCTCCACATAGGACAAAGCTGATTCTTGAACCATATATCAGTCCTCGTACTCTGGTATCCAATAGCTCTTAGCCCAGCAAGTAGCTCTACGGAATTAGAGTGATAAACCCCATTTTCATCATCCAAACGAAGATTTCTTCTTATCAACTCCTCCGTCACAACATACTTTGTTCCATCAATCATAGCAACAATCTCTGTGTCACTCCGTTTTGTAGCAGATGCCCAAAATTGTGTAACCAACGATTCATATATCGCATTTGGAGAGTGCGTTAACGCATAATGAATCTTGGATCGCTTCTAGAACTCAGCCATTGGTTCATATAGTTCATGACCCTTTGCTTTTCCCAGAAAAGCAACTTTGTTATGATCTTTCTTAATTAGAAGCGCCATGAGAAATTGTGATAATGGGTTATGATTCACGCAACTGGAAGTATGTTTAAATTGAGTGGAGAGGGAACCAATTAATTTTAGGCGAAGATATGCGAAAAAGGTATTATTAGAAGTTACCCAATTTATGGTCAAAAATATTGGAACTTAATGTTGACCATATCTTACGTGTAAAATAACTTCAACCATGTTCAAACTTAACACTTTAGTAGAAACAATGATCAAACTGCTGAAGAAGTTCAATCAGCAGAAATAGCTCAAGTGGCTAAGTATTCTTCAGTGAATATCTTTTTACTGTGACACCCAACTCGCATTAATAGTCATAAAGCCTTGAATCCTCCTATAAGATAATCCCAATGCACACTTAAAACACACCACTTACCCCCAATCATCTTCACAAACCCTAATATTCCAATGCTTCAAAATCATCATCAATAGCCATGTCTACCAAACCAAAGGTCATTGATCCAACCTCCTCTCCATCATCCTCAAAATCATCATCATCAGCCAGTGATGATTCACGTCCGTTATTTCGATATCCATATGAACCACGACCTTTGAAGTCCCCATTTCTCCCTTCTTCTGAAGATGATAGTGTAGTGAATCCAAGCGAGTCTTTTGGTGATTCTGATGACTCCACTGCGCATCTAGATCCACTCTTCAACAAGAAGAGGACATCACACCCCTACCTTCAACACCTCAACCACAACAAAGGCCACGTGCCAGAAGAGAGGTGGTGTTAGCTCTTCCTGCGCCATGTTTTGGTGCTTCATCACATATCGTTAAGGGAAAGGGCAAAAGGAAAATGGAGTAATTGCTTTATGGTGGAACGAGTAGATGGAACAACTGAAGATTTTTCTTATCACAAATCCATCTACCATTTCCACCATCTTTATCTTCGTTTTCATCAATCCATCCTTCCATTTTTGTCTTCAGTTTCTTCGTCGTACTGGTCATGCATATCCAAAGATTTGGAATAGATGATATGAGCTAGTAGATGATAGAGCTAGTATAGGTTTAGTAGATCTTGTATAGAAATGGTCTTGTATTATCATTTGAAGTTGATTGTGTCGTAAGTCAGAAATCGCTTTTGAATGACCGAACAATTTTACTTCAATACTTCTCTTCAGTAGAAAATTAGATCACTTCTGTACTTATCTTCAGTAGAAACAAGCTCTAAGCTTACTTGACCATTTTCAAATAAACCAACCATGGTGAACATCAACTTAAATATGCAATCTACAAAACAGACACAAAGAAAAACACACAAACCAAACCAAGACAAACAAAGCTAAAAGAACATTAGTCAAGTAGGTGTTAGCAAACATAAGTATAAACTATAATTTACAAAGTTTACAACATGAATCCTCCCACGAGGCATATGCCTCCCTTAAACTTTGCGCTATGGGTTACATCCCAATATTGACCACTAGGTGTTGAAACCTTGGTCCATCAAAAGCCTTAGTCAATAAATCGCCACATTATCATCGGTGTGAATCTTAACCACTTTTATCAAATGTTTTCATATGCATCTCTTATAAAGTGGTGCCTCGATTTCAATATGCTTAGTTCTCTTGTGAAAAACCGGATTTTTAACAATGCATATGGTACTTTGATTATCAATAAAAATTGTTATGTTCATGAAGTTAAACCCATAATCCAACAATTGATTTTGTATCTATAGTACCGACCATAACAATTCTAAAGAAGAACATACTCGCTTCAAGAGTGGAGGTAGCCATAATAGTTTGTTTCTTGCACCGCCAAGAAATCAATCTCTTACCAAGGAATTGGCAACCTCTAGTTGTGGATCTTCTATCCAGATTTGCACCAAAGATAATCACTATCACTATATGCTTCCAACTTAAAAGGAGACTCTTTTGGGTACCAAAGACCTAAATGGGGTTGGCCTTTCGTGCCTTAAAGATCTTTTGATCTGCAATCGGATGGGAAACAAGTGGAGTGACTTGATGTCGAGAACAAACACTCGCAAAGAAAGGTAATATCGTGCCTAGAAGTCGTTAAATACATCAACGAACCAATCATAGATCTCGTATAAGTGAACATTCACAAACCGATCCGGTTCAATGTTGTTCTTAGGTTTTGAGCTTGAAAAGGTGTAGTGGCGCCTCGACATTCTCCATACCAAACTTCTTCAAAATGTCCTCACATATTTATCCCGACCGATAAAAATACCATCAGGTTTCTCTTTGAACTTGAGACCCAAAAGAAAGTAAGCTCCCCATAGCACTCATCCGAAACTCTCCTTCATAAGCTTCTCAAACTCCCCGCACCAAGCTTCTTTAGTGGAGCCAAATATGATGTCATCCACATAAAATTGAACAAGTATGATGTCCGTGGAATTCTCTTTAGGAAAAGTGTTTTGTCAATGGCACCTCTTCTATAACCATGCTTCAGTAGAATGTCGAAAGCCTAGCATACCATGCTCTTGGTGCCCGATGTAGTCCATAGAGAGCTTTAACAACCTTGTAAACATGTTTTGATGATCCGGTTTTCAAATCCTTTGGGTTGAGTGACATAAACCTCATCTTCTATTTCACCATACGAAAAAGCACCTTTGACATCCATCGATATACCATAAACCCCATGTAGGATGATAGGCCAAGAATATTCGAATGGCCTCAACTCTTGCAATGTGCAAACACTTCATCATAATCAATTCCTTCCTCTTGCCTCGAACCCCCGAGCCACTAATCTTGCTTTGTTTTTAATCACAACCCCTTGCATCCCTTTTATTCTTCAAAATCCATTTTGTCCCAATTGCATACTTACCATCGTGTAGTGGTACCAAGATCCAAACCTGCGATTTTGAAATTGTTGCATCTCTTTTGCATTGCTTCAAGCCAACTTGAATCTTTAAGAGCTTGAGTAACACCGGTTGGTTCCACTTGAGAAGAAAACAAGCAAATGTGACAATGCTTAAAGTTTGTGTGATTGTCCTTTGCTAGTTTAAGACATAGGAAAGAAAAGTAACCTGTCCATATTTAGAACTTGTCACAGTCCTTCTAGTTCTAACAGGTGTTGCGCTAAAAGATCACCAATTACATTAGATTGAGGATGAGCAATGTTGATCCTTTTTGTAGCAGTGGGGTTGACTTCTATAGTTGTATCAAGATTAGTCATAGTTGGCTCAAAATCACTGTCATAGGAAGGTGAGGTGAAGATGCCAACTTTGGGTTGATGATTACCAAGATCTGAAGGACTTGGAAATCGTGTATAAGGTTCTCCAAAGTCTGTGGACACTCTAGTAGAAATTGGAGTAGAAACAGCAGGGCTATCAACAGAGTTGATGATGGTAGGAGAAACAGTATCATTGTCAGGAGAATCATTGTTTCCACTGAATGGTTCTCTTGCAACCTTCCCATCAAACTTCTCAGCTTCAAGATTAGCTGCATACTCTTGTTTCTTAAGCCTAGCAAGGTCCTCTCGCATACCGTGACTCATCTTCACTCTCGTCGAGAGGTAACTTTAGAGTATCACCGCAAAATGGTTAGGGAAAAGGAAGGTACAATAATAGGATGTTCATCATCCTCAAACTCACAATCGTAGTCATCCATGGTACCGCATTGTCGTTGGGAGACTCTTGTATACCGCATTTTGGTTAGCCACATGTCTAGAATAACCCAAGTAATCGCCATAATCAAGATCAAAAGACCAAACATGACCTTATCCTTGAACATTAGGCTTATCTTCTAGAAATCTCGTGTTCGTAGTCTCTTCAATCTTCTTAGCGATAAATTGTATACCTATAGGCCTTACTATGAATGAGTAACCCACAATATACCCCTCATCGCCTTTCTCATCAAATTTCCCCAATGGATCACCGGTGTTGTAATGGTCACTTGACATCCAAACGGTTTGAGGTAATGTATAGCAGAACCTTCCAGGTGAAGAGTTCATAAGGTGTCTTGAAATGAGGTCTAGTGATGGATACCGCTGAGTACATAGCAAGCCGTGCTAATCGCTTCCACCCGTAACATAGTGGGTAGTTTAGAGTCCGCCACATTGATCTTGCAAATTCTATTAAGGTCCTATTCTTTCTTTCGGCTACCCCATTTTGTTGAGGGGTTCTTGGAGTGCTATAGTCCTTTTATCCCTTTAGACTTACGAGTTCTATTAATCATCGCATTTTTGAACTTTGTCCCATTATCACACCGAATTCCTTTAACCCTTTGGTCAATCGGTTTTCAACAAAGGTAATGAATTCTTTAAAACTAGAGATGTTTCATCTTTAGTTCTCAAAAAGAATACCCAACAAAATCTGCTATAGTCATCAGTGATTACCAGACAGAAATACTTATGATCAATACTCCTGACTTGGGTAGGACCAAAGAGATCCATATGTAGCAACTGAAGAGGTTCTGAAATAGTGCTCATCACTGTAATGGCTTTGTATGAGGCTCTGTGTTGCTTTCCTTTGTTGCAGGCAACACAATTATGTTCATTGGTGAAAACTTTGGAAGGAAGTCCTTGAACAAGACCCAGTTTAGAAAGTTTGCTAATGGTCTTGAAGTTCACATGAGTCATCCTTCTATGCCATTTTGAAGACTCATCCAGGGATGCTTTTAAGTTGAATGTGTATAGATTGTGATTTCTAGGAACTCGGTGAGCAATTGTATCTTCTCGGTAGTTTGAAGTCTTTAGAAAGCACAAGACATTCATCCTCGAGAGAAAATACTTTGTTCTTGGTGTCACAAATTTGTGAGGCGAGAACAAGTTGAAGTGTTGCGCTCCTTAACATAGTACACATTCTCAAAATCCAGTTGAGGTGTTTTGATGGTTCCTTTCCCTGTGATCCTACCATCACTTCCACCAAAAGTGACATTGCCTCCTACTTTAATGGGTATGAAATTATGCATCATCTCTCTGTTTCCAGACATGCTTCTGGAACAACCACTATCAACACTGCCAACGTCCTTATGCTTAAGAGGATGATCCTACAACAACAACAAAAAATATACAAAAATATAAGTACACTATGGAGACTCAAGTCATTATCGACTTAAGCACCCCGCCTGGATCACAAGATTTAGGCCATGTAGAAACAAAGATCCACCATTGTTCTTGGACCTCCATTGAAAATTTGGTCCTTTCTAGTCTTAGAACAACTCACCGAGGGCTTCACAAATAGCACTCCAAAGTTCCCATCCCATCATACATTGAGTCAACACATCCGTGCCAATAACCCTTTGAAAATATGAACTTGTTGGTTTCACATAAGGGTTAGTACCGGATCTTCTCTAAGGAGAAGATTTATTAGTTAACTTGTGGAATAAAAGATGGTATATCATTAATATTTGTCCACATTGGTCTAGATTTCTTTTGACCAAAGACCGCACCCATTCTTTGCTCATGAAAATTACAATCCTTAATCAAATGAAATTTGCTTCCACAAACAAAACATGTCTTCTTTTTAGAAGATTTATTCTAAGGAAAATATGTTCTATTACATGCAAAAGCATTCAAACCACAAGAATTAACAGAATTGTTTTTAGCAAACTTGAAAGCATTATTGTTCAAAGAATTAAAAAACAAGTCTTCAGAAGAAACGGCTTGGAAGTTGATTCCTCAAAGAAGAACTTTAAAAGGCTTGTAAGCGCCTCTTGGGTGTAGGCTTGGGCAAGGTCTTGGAAGGTCTAACTTGTCATTTGAATCACACCGTACTAGAAGTAGACCCTTGGTCGAGGACTTATCACCACAACAAGAGACAAAGTCAGTAGATGAAGAATCGTGTCCGCAAGTCTTTTGACTTTTTGCCATAAAGATGGTGTGATCCATCAAAGTCAAATGTGATGGAAAGGTCAATGGGCATATGTTCACCTCTTATAGGTCCACGTACAACATGTAATGTACCCTCTTTGTTAGATATAGGATTTCACAAACACATTAAACCATAACCATGTGGGGCGTTAACAATGTTTAGAGAGAGAGAGAGTTCTAGTGAGAGAAAGGAAGAGAGTTGGGAACTATGTGAAACAAAGAAAATAGTATTGAGCTCCAACCTCTACCTTGGGAGGTAGAGGGTATTTATAGTTTCTTACAAACAAACGCCACCCACGGGCCATGGATCGTGCATACAGTGGGTAAAGACCCGTCAGTCCTCCACGGTGTTACTTAACTAAATACTACTTAACATAAATTAACTACGACTACGAGCTTTCAAACGATTACATATACTTGAGGTGACCGACTTTTAATACCGAATTTCTAATTCCTAACAATCCCCCTATGGAGGTCACCTCAAACACACATTAAAATTACATTGAATACAAACAGATATAACATTGAGATCGTTCTTGGATTCTTGTCCATGTTCTTTGTTCAGAGCTCGTAGTCTTTGATTCTTCATTATTGCATGTTTGGATAATCGAGTGGAGGTCTTTAACCGATCCACGTGAAACCGAGTTTTGAGCCGGCTTTGAGATCATCACCACATTTAAATCTCGACACAACCTTTGTGGTGTTGGTAATTAGTGATGTTGTGACTTTTGGACCGACATGCTCACATTCGGATCATGATTTATTCTTATCGAGTAGCGGAAGCTTTCGCTGATTCATGATATTGGCGCAGCAGTAGCGTAAGCATGGAGTGAAAATATCGAGACATTGATGCACCAATCATGATTTCTTTAGATATGAATATGTTGTGTGAGCATGCGGATATGAATTGACCGCTCCATTCGATCACCGCAAACGCCGGGTGTACCGTGCATAAGACGATTAGCAATAAAGCTCACGAAGTGTCTTTGATCACTTCGATGAAGTGAGGTACACGCCCACTTGTTCCCGCTGATCAAGACAAGTCTTACTGTGATCGTGTATAATTCCTAAGAATTTCCTTGACAGGTTTCGCAATGCCTCTAGCCGTTCTCAAACCGAGAGTCTCAAAGAAGACAACACGGAGTGAGTGAACCAAATGAATAGAGATTCACCGATTGATGAAAAAAAAGATTTGAAAACAATCGTGTATAGCTCAATAGAAATTGTTTTTGCAATACGACTAAGTTTTAGTGAAAATCATTTATCAATCATAAACACCTTTTGATTTGAAATACTAGTACACGACGACGTGCTAGAAAAGAGTTTTAAGCACAACAACCTGTTTTCAAGGCATCCGTCAATCCATTTTCTTGGACTGGATTGATTCACTTTTGTATCGCTCCACTGATGAGGTCCATATGTCACAATCAAGTCTTGGCAATACCACAAGGATAGTGCGTAGGACTCATAAGATATAATCTCACATTCCACATTGAGTGAAATACTGAGTCTTCAAGAAATAAGTGTCCTAAAGAGATTAATTGATGATCTCGATGCTCTAGACTCAATTAGTGCTCTTTTGGTTTCCTGTGCCGGAGACTAGGGAGAGGGTCTCCTTCTTCAATATCAACAATCTCTAAGAGAGAGTCGATAGATTATGTAGGTTCCCGTGAGAATGAAACAAGCCCTTTTAAGAGGAACTTGAGTAGCTTGGGAAGTTAGTGCAGGTCGTCATCGGGTCCATGACGCCTTGTCTTCAATACCGCTACCTTAGTAACCACCATTAGCATATGAATTGAACCCGGTTTACGCCTCTAAGGTTGAATTATTGGAGGGCTATTTCTTCTCACCCTTTTCTCATTCAATTCTTTTCATTCTTCAACCCCTTCAAGCTTACCGAGACTTCATAACTAGAACCTTGTTGGGTTTGTTCAAGTACTAGCTCAATCTCATCCAGCACACTTCCCATATCTCACTTTTCTCCTTTTCATCATACCTAAGGACTTCTACACTATCTAGTGGATTGTCCTCGGTAGATCCCTCCTGCTCGGCGAATCATGGGACCTCAACCTAACCTTATCAACCTTATATCACCATACATAACGTAAAGTTGGTCGGTCTTTTGGTATCGCTCATCCGCCATTGGAACCAATTGTAAACCATTTGAAAATCAATCAAGATACTTGTGATATAGAATCAAAGCATTTTGTATCTTAATTGTTTTGATATTTTAGAAAGGCTCCCTCAACATATGCATAAAATTTAGAATTTGTTTAACACATGGAGGCAAGAGATCTTTGAAATCGTTAGATTGAGAATGAAAGGTCCAATCTTTTGATTAACGTTTTCTAAAATGATCATCATCACTTCCTAATCAATTTGAGTAGATAAAACTTTTTAAGGAAGGATGAGGTTTTCACAAGTTTGCTCCCCCTCAATATGTGCATAGATGTAAGGGTGAGCATATGACCCGAACGGACTGGACCGACCGAAGGACCGACCGGACCGACACGGACCGAGACCGGACCGACCAAATTCTGTCCGGTCCGCGGTCTCGGCTTTTGGGCTAATTGGTCCTCGGTCCGGTCCGGTCCGAACCAAAACCGACGAATTTGGCCTTGTTGGACCGGACCGACCGAAAGACCGACCGGACCGGTCCGGACCGACCACATTCGGTCCGGTCTCGGTCTAGGGTTTATGCCAAAATCGGTTTTCGGTCCGGTCCGGTCTTGGCCGGTCCGGTCCGGTTTTTGGACCATGCACACCCTTACATAGATGTTTGAGAATATTTTGCACATATTAGGAAAAGACTGCACATTGAGATAAATTGATCACGTTTCAAATATTTGTGGTTTAAGATAGATGCTCCCCCTCAACGTGTGCATGGAAAATTTGAAATCGTGTGTCACTTGCGGGGAGGCAAACATACTAATCACTTATGAAACCATCTATCGAATTATCAGTTTAAATCACAAATTCTCCCCCGATCACAATTATCAAATCATTTGAGAATCGTGATCTCAGTAGATTTAAATTGTATTTGAAAGCTTTTTAAGGAGAATTGTGACTTGATTTTGAAAACGTTTTAACTGATAAGGATCGAATTTTGAGACTTTAGACTCCAAAGATTTAAACATGCTTGAATATCTTTTGAAACCAAACCATTGTTTGAAAACAAATACACTTTTTAATTAAACATCATTCTCCCCCTCAATCAATGACATAAGTTGTTGATTGAGATAGATAGTTTAAACAACCGTTTAGTACAAATGATTTTCAAAAAATTGACCCCGAGTAATTTTTCAAAGCAATTCGTTTTCCTTGGATAGTGAGATTTTTTTTTTTTTTTTTTTTTTTTTTTTTTTAGAATCGAGCATGAGATTTGAAAAACAAGATAAAGTATGGCTCTGTTCTTTCTTTTTAACAAGGGTTACTGCCTGAAATGACAATAAACCACTATTTTTCTTTGCCTCATTTTTTTTTGAAAGACTATGTACATTCGATGAACATCTAAAGACCCGTGACATTCTTTGAATATCAACACAAAGTCCGTAGATGATATCGAATCAAGAAAAACATGACAAAAAGACAATATTTTTGAGGATTTTTCGAATTTTTCACATTTTTATGGATTTTGAAAGTTTTATAATTTTCTATTTGATTTTTGAAGGTTTTCTAATTTTATATTTTGCTTTTGAGAAAAATATATACAAAGAGATAGATGAAGAAAGACCTTTACCTCGCCTTCCTCTTGAAGACGCTTGAGTGTTTTCGGTTGAAGGCTTTTCAAGCCAAGTCGTGGAAGAATAAACTCAAACGTTCTCTTGGAAGAGCTTTGGTGAAGATGTCGCTAACCGGTATTCATCCTTATAAAATAGAGTTCCACCACACCTTTTTCCACTTGTTCCCGATGAAATGACGTCGAATGTCGATATGCTTTGCTCTTGAGTGTTGAACGTTGTTGCATGAGAGAGCAATAACACTTTTATTATCACAAGACAGAGGATTTTGTTGAATACAAAGCCATAGTCGATAATTGAGATCTCATCCATAGGATTTGAGCACAACAAGATGACATGGCTATGTATTCACCTCTAGAGGAAATAGAAGTACTCATTTGCTTCTTTGAAGACCACTCACAAGCTTATTGATAACGCTACACGCGTCCGTTCGGGTCAAGGAAACTTCCTTTTCTTCGAGCAAGTTTTATAACACCCTAGGCGAAGGAACCTAATCGTTGTAGTGTAGTAATTAGGGTAAGCCACGGGTATTGATATCGCTTCTCTAGGGAATAGTGTCGTTAGAATGAATTGTATGTCTAATTAAGTCTAAAGGTGAGGGATGATTATTTTTGTATTTTTATATTTTATGGAATGGAAAGGTACGAATCTCGGGGTTTGGATTTGGGGGGTTGGTATTACTACCGATTACTCTACTATTATCTAATTATCTAAGCTAAGGTTGTGATAGTCTATGTCTAATTGATGTGTACTCGTATGATAGTTTAAAGATGTGCTTACTTAGGTTTTACTACTCCTTAATTATCTCCTATTGATGGTTGATTTGTCACGTCCTTATTCCTAGTTGCGTTGTGATTCTAAGGCTATAGGGCGTGCTTATTTCCCTAACTCTTTGAAACTACCAAAGGGTCTTGTTTACAAATCCTCTAGTGATTTATAGACGCCTACTCTACGGTTGTCCTTGAATACTTTATCCTACAATTACCTAGATAATTATATTCTAAAGTTCACAAAGAAATTTCAAGCATTAAGTACACAACGAATAATCTAGCGCACTCTAGATCATTAGTCAACTAAGATAAGTATCAACCAATCAATATTCAATAATTAAGTTTCATATTCCTAAGCAAACACACAAATAAATTAGCTTGACATGGAGAACATGCAAGCATACACACAAATAATCAAACATAGGATAGACATAATGATAAATTGAATATATGGATTAAGATATAATCAACAAACCATTACAAGATGTTTTGGAGTGCTTGAAACCTTCAAAGTTACAAAACACCTATCTAAACCACGAATCGGAGTTAGGGTTTAGAGCCTACAAAAAGTGAAGTTATAATGTTCTATTTATAGGCGTATTTTCGTCGGCAAAGGTGACGGCGTCACACTTATAGAGTGACGGCGCCACGACCATTTTTTCACCAAATTGTAGATTTTCTCGCTTCGGTCGCGTGGGCTTTTGAACCACCTAAATCCGAGTTCGTATGCAAAAGTTATGGCCAAAACAATATCAACTATTTCATGAGCATCTTTGTGATAGTCTTGATCGACCAGTGACGGCGTCACCTTGTGTCCGTGACGCCGTCCCTTCACTCGACGCCGCCTTGGCGCATCTAGGTCGTCCGAGTAACGACGGCCTACTCTTTAGAACCCGACGTCGCCTTGAAAACATGCAATTTCGCCCGACCCGTCATGAAATTCCTTCCCGACGGCGCCGCAGATATAGCTGATGACCGCCGCCTTATGTTTCAAAGTGACTTTGAGTGTCTCGATTCGACTTTGGCCATTCTCTTCAGATATTCGCGCTTTTCGTCCAAATAAGCATCATTCCAAAGATTTTGCCTTCAAGAGACCTAAAAGTGAAAAGGAACGATATTAAGCAATAACGGATACAAAGTGATTGAATAAGGGCTTAAATGACCCTCAAAAGGTACCTTTAAAACCTTATCAAATATCCCTACACTTGGTATTTGCTTGTCCTCAAGCAAATGTGCTTTTAGCCAATTAATTTATAAGTTGGGGTCATGAAGCATCCATTCAAAACGGTCCACAACACATATAAGCCCCAAGAAAGTCATAACAAGCACGGAATTACATACTAGCACCTCACATGGGGTGTTTGGATACTCACATCTCTCTCGGGTGTATATATGAAATATAACAAATCGAAATGGAAGATAAACACTCATTAACCGGTCCTAGTACATAGATTACCATAGGCTTGAGAATAGATCAAACCTCCGTCGCTTTGGCGTAAGCACCTAGGAAAGACTATCAAAGAGGTCTTTAAAGGGTTGTAATGTTAGGCTTACGGTAGGGAAATAAGGGTTTGGTGGGATAGGCTATTTAGTGATGGTAAGTCAAAAATCTCTATGTTGCAAGTATACGAAGAATGGCGTTGCTAAGCCAAGACTCGACACTCTAAAACTCTAGGCAACGAAAATAAACAAACATAATTTAAAAGATAGATGTAGGATGGTAGCCTGTATGTTTTTTTTTTTTTTTTTTTTTTTTTTTTTATATTTTTTTTCGGATTTTTTTTTTTTTTTTTTTTTTTTTTTTTTTTTTTTTACACTTTTACTCTACCATCCTCTATGGTATATCAAAATGATAGGATTTATAGACACATCCCTACACTTGAGTTTTTATTACTCTAACACTAATTTGACCCGAATTGAAAAGATCAAAACACTTGGAGTACATTATTATGCAAACAAAGGAATTTGAGTTTAACGTTCTCTTTCCTATGTTTCATAAACTTTAACTTTTCCCATGAATCCCAATCATCCCAAAATCAGATACAAAGGATATGACTCGACTTAGCAACTCATGCAAGCAACCGATAATTGAACTAAGGGTTTGGGTGATAACATAAATTGCACTAAAGTGAGTGCAATAAAGGTAGGCTAAGGCGATTTGGGTGTATATTCAAAGTGGGGTGTAAAAATGCTCTTCATTTATATTCGGAAAAACCAAACATCACGAGAACCGCGAAAAGGATAGGCTCGAGGGGTTAACTAGGGTATCGTGTACTAAAGATGAGTACAACGCAGGGTGTGGGGAATTACTCAACCGATATGGAAGAAGTAATTATATTACGTGTATTAAACAAGGGTTTATCCTAATGCCTCTTATCATTTAGTTATTCCTAACTACACAAGTGTAGCCTCACTTGCGATCTCGGAATGCATCACAAAACAAGTTCTAGAATCTAATATACTACCGGTTCACACTCTAAGCATTAAAGATGAATGCTTTAATTCCTACTAATCTAAGGGCGATCCTCACATTTTGGGTGGAATTTAGGTGGTAAGGGTTTTGTGCTAGTCATGCAACTTCCTATCCATGAGACGCTTTTGTTAAGACTAATGGCCCACTCTTATATGTCATGAAAAAATTTTAAATTTGGCTAAAATTACCCTAACCTACATTTTCTCATGGTTTATTACACAAATACACTTGACAAAGCAAACAACAAGGATAAGCATAGTTTCAAAGTTCCGCTTATTTTCCCTCCCTACACTTAAACCGAACATTGTCCCCAATGTTCCCGAAAGTATCAAAGTTATGATAAAAGAAGGTAATTAAAACGAAAGAAACTAATACTCCCGATTAGCTCGGTAGGATCCGTGTAAAGTGGTGGTTAAATTCTTTTCAAGAAGAATTATTATGAAAAGCTCCTTCCAATCTTATGTAACTTCTTCTTGACAAACTAAACTCGCACACTTGAAGAAAACAAACAACCCAACGATCAAACCGAACAAAGAAAAGTCACAACAAGATGTAATTCCGCACTTAAATAAGATATAATGCTTGTGGAATGGATGTTTGCATTTTCTAGAAAATTAAGACCGGAAAATTCCAAAATTTATAAGTAGCTCGTAAAACGAGAAAAGTTAGAAGTCGTTACGCTCCTCCCGACGCCTGCCAGTTAAGATCTGACGCCGTCAGTTATCCCGACAAATCGGTCTCGCGATTTTCGAAAAAATTTTGGAATATTTTTATCTTTAAAATGGAAAATTTCTGCAAAACATCCATTATGACTCGATACAAGCATTTGACTCGAACAAACACACATGTATATCTTTTAAATAATTGTAATTCTCATGTTCACGCTTTTGAAAACGCGTAATCCTCCCTACACTTATCCCTTATGTAAAATACCTTTATATGTAATTAAGATGAGGTTAAAGACAAAATAAAGCATTTTACAAATTCAAACATGAGAATAAACAATTAATAAAAGATATACGACACACAAATGAAAATAAAATCAAATACACATGGGTTGCCTCCCAAGAAGCGCTTGTTTTTGTTCGAGTCACGAGCCCCGACTCTACCCTTATTTAACGACAAAGGGGAAGTTTTCCCTACACTTAAGTTTAAGTGCGGGTGATAGTAGCAATACACACCCTTAGGGTGGAAATTTGCTACGTGAGGAGAGGGTGATGGGTGATTTATACGCTCAAAGGAGTGTGCTCTATTCATTATAACCTTACCTAAGTCTATTGGTGTAGCGGGTGAATCAAATCTCTCTCCTGAAAATGGATCATCTTCTATTAACTTCAAAAGATTCTTAGTTAAGGATCCATCTTGACCTAATAAACCCGGCTTAAACCCATAGTGTTTCTTGTTATCAACCATGAATGGGTGATATAAGTGTGTAAGGTCACGGGTTACTCCTATATTAGCTTCTACTCTACATGGCCTAGAATCTACCACCTTTATCAAGCAACTACCGGACTATCTATTTTGATGGGTGGATTGGGGCCTAATTCAATTCCAAGATTCACATCTAAAGACGGAAAATTGGGTAAGGTTTTGGTCGAGGCTCTGCCCATCAAAATTAGGAATTTCCTAGGACTAAGAGAGGTCATGACAACAAGCATCTAAACCTACATTCTCTAGTGGCGTTGGTCCAAAGGTTCTCTATCAATCGGGTTCCTATAGTCTCTTCTACTTCTTCCGGTAAGTTATAGGTGATGTATGTTCCTCAAGTGATGGTAGGGCTTGTGGGCTTGGAGTTTCCACCTTTTCTCCATTATATCTAGACCTACTAAATGTTCATGTGTTTTAGTATGATCTGACCCAAATACACTCCTAAGCATCTCAAATCCTTCTTTAGCCATTTCAAATTCTTGGTCCGATTCATAAGAATTATTCTCAAAAATTTGATCACTAATGTCTATTTTCCTAAAGGATTCCTCACGCGTGTCATATGCTTTGAAATCTATCCCACGCATGCAACTAGGCAGTTCAACTATAACCATCTCACAATCTTGTTCGGGTTTAGGTTCCATGTTCTTAAAAACTAGGTCTTTTTGATCATGGTGCCTAAGATCATTCAATTGATGGTTTATGCATAGGAGACTTTTCCAAAAATTCTCCGATGGTGTCACTAAAAGGAGTTGATCCCGACAACCATTGTTGAATAGAAGCCACACAAGTACGTAATATATCAAATCCATCCAACCTTACACCCATATCCTTTTGGATATCTCTAAGTTCACTCACAAATTCATTAGAACAATTAAAACCAAACCAATCATGAATTCAACTGTTCCTCATTTGTTAATGATGAAAATGCAATTTCACTTGCCATAGCGACAAATGAAAAGGGTTTTACGAACATAAACACAAAGAAGGGGATAGACTACAAGGAAGCTAATAAAAGGGAAAAGAATCACTTGATAGGAATCTTGTGAGTAGACCTAAACGAGATATAAATCAAGCCTAAACAATAACTATTCCCGGCAGCGCGCCAAAACTTGATAACGCCACACGCTGTCGTCGGGGTCAAGGAAACTTCCTTTTCTTCGAGCAAGTTTTATAACACCCTAGGCAAAGAACCTAATCGCTGTAGTGTAGTAATTAGGGTAAGCCACGGTATTGATATCGTTCTCTGGGAATAGTGTCGTTAAATGAATTGTATGTCTAATTAAGTCTAAAGCGAGGATGATTATTTTTGTATTTTATATTTTATGGAATGGAAAGGCACGAATCTCGGGTTTGGATTTGGGGGTTGGTATTACTACCGATTACTCTACTATTATCTAATTATCTAAGCTAAGGTTGTGATAGTCTATGTCTAATTGATGTGTACTCGTATGATAGTTTAAAGATGTGCTTACTTAGGTTTTACTACCCTTAATTATCTCCTATTGATGGTTGATTTGTCACGTCCTTATTCCTAGTTGCGTTGTGATTCTAAGGCTATAGGGCGTGCTTATTTCCTAACTCTTTGAAACTACCAAAGGGTCTTGTTTACAAATCCTCTAGTGATTTATAGGCGCCTACTCTACGGTTGTCCTTGAATACTTTATCCTACAATTACCTAGATAATTATATTCTAAAGTTCACAAAGAAATTTCAAGCATTAAGTACACAACGAATAATCTAGCGACTCTAGATCATTAGTCAACTAAGATAAGTATCAACCAATCAATATTCAATAATTAAGTTTCATATTCCCTAGCAAACACACAAATAAATTAGCTTGACATGGAGAACATGCAAGCATACACACAAATAATCAAACATAGGATAGACATAATGATAAATTGAATATATGGATTAAGATATAATCAACAAACCATTACAAGATGTTTTGGAGTGCTTCAAACCTTCAAAGTTATCGAAAACACCTATCTAAACCCCGAATCGGAGTTAGGGTTTAGAGCCTACAAAAAGTGAAGTTATAATGTTCTATTTATAGTGATTTTACGTCGGCAAGGGTGACGGCGTCACACTTATAGAGTGACGGCGCCACGACCATTTTTTCACCAAATTGTAGATTTTCTGCTCCGTCGCGTGGCTTTTGAACCACCTAAACCGAGTTCGTATGCAAAAGTTATGGCCAAAACAATATCAACTATTTCATGAGCATGCCGTGATAGTCTTGATCGACTTGTGACGGCACCTTGTGTCTGACGCCGTCCTTTCACTCTGACGTCTTGGTCGCATCTAGGTCGTCCGAGTAACGACGGCCTACTCTTTTAGAACCCGACGTCGTCTCTTGAAAACATGCAATTTCGCCCGACCCGTCATGAATTCCTTCCCGACGGCGTCGCAGATATGCAGTGACGCCGCCGCTTTATGTTTCAAAGACTTTGAGTGTCTCGATTCGACTTTGGCCATTCTCTTCAGATATTCGCCTTTTCGTCCAAATAAGCATCATTCCAAGATTTTGCCTTCAAGAGACCTAAAAGTGAAAAGGAACGATATTAAGCAATAACGGATACAAAGTGATTGAATAAGGGCTTAAATGACCCCTCAAAAGGTACCTTTAAAACCTTATCACTTATCACCCAAAACCGAGCACTTCCGACGCACTCACGATGAGTATCTTGACACCGCATGATCTGCATCCGCATATGTCGTTAGTGACATACCGTGTCCTTCGGGGTACCAAAGTCCCATGTTGATGGTTCCTTGGAGATATCGAAGACCCGCTTAACCGCTTCAAGGTACTTTTTAGTAGGCTTAGCCTGGTATCTAGCACACATGCACACAACTAACAAGATGTCTGGTCTACTAGCCGTGAGGTACATCGTGGATCCAATCATACTACGATATTTTGTTTGGTCTACCATGATCCCCGAGTGGTCCTCATCAAGCTTGGTTCGCTCAATCATGGAGTGTCAACAGGTCACTAGAATCGAATCCAAATTTCTTTAATATCTCATTTGCATATTTAGATTGATTTATGAAAATGCCTCCGGACTTTGTGAAATTTGTAATCCCAAGAAAATGACATTTGTCCCATCATTGACATTTGAAATTTAGAACCCATTTCTTTTGAAAACTATCACACTCATTGGGGTTAGTCGAGGCAAATATGATATCATCAACATAAATTTGAACGTGAATTAAATGTTTGCTCGACTTTACGGTGAACAACGTTGGATCAACTGCTCCTTTCTTTGAATCCGGTAGATAGAAGAAACTTTGATAGCGATCATACCATGCCCTGAGCTTGCTTTAAACCATAAAGAGCCTTTTTCAAACGATAAACATGAGTAGGATGCTCGATTCACAAAGCCTTCAAGTTGGTCGACGAGACGACCTCTTTAAGATCTCCGTTAAGAAATGCGGTTTTAACGTCCATCCGATAAACAACCATGTTCTTGCTAGCAAGATTAGCCAAGAAGATTCTGATCGCCTCGATACGTGCAACTGGAGCAAAAGATTCCTCAAAGTCTATCACTTCTTCTTGACAATACCCTTTAGCAACTAACCTAGCCTTATTTTTCAAAACATCGCCATGCTCATCAAGCTAAGTGCAATGATCATAGCACAATCTGGAGCTGGTACTAATTCCCATACATCTAATCGATCAAACTCATGAATTTCATCTTGCATGGTATTGAACCAAATGCCTTCATTCATAGCGCTTTAACATCTTTAGGTTCGACCTTTGAGAGTAATGAGTTAAAGCACACCACAAGGCATCAAGAGCAAGTCGCTTACGAGTGGATACCGGACGGGAAGGGTTTCCAATGATGTTATCCAATGGGTGATCATGTGTCCATTTTCTAAGATGTTCATGTGGTTGTGGTTGTGGAACCAAGTAGCAGAGTCGATGTCTCCGATGAAGATGGTTCGATGATGATTCAAGAGCAAATATATTTTCAAATGGAGCATCTTCGGGAGTAGCAAAGGATTGACTTCATCCCGTGAATCGAAGCATTTCCATGATGTACACTTGATGATTGAAGATTTGTTGATGAAACAGATTGGTCGCCAGCAGCGCTTCGGCTTAATGACATAGAGGTTAAAGGGTTAATTTCATTGACAGGATAGAAGCGACCTCGGTGATTAATTTGTCATATCATTGTTACTTGGCTCAAATTGTTCATCAAACATTGGATCAAACAGCTTTAAATCATCTTTTGATGGAGGTACATATGGAGATGCTTGGAGAAGAATTTGGTACAAGGATGAACCAATGGGACTGTTTTGAAGTGCGGGTCCCGAATCGGATTGTCCAGAGCCATTTGACCGACAACCATCAAACGTGACGTGAATTGTTTCCATATTATTTCGGGTTCTCTTGTTGTAGATTCAAGAACCTTTTTGTGTTAGGTGCATAGTCTACAAAACTCCAATGTCCGCTTTAGCTCTCGCTTTTCCTAAATCTTGACCATCATTAGTTGGATAACATAAAGCACCGAACACACGAAGGAATGAAAGATCGGGTTTTCATGTGGACAAGTTCATATGGAGTTTTCCATGAGCGGTGTGAATTAGGGATCGATTTTGGGTGTAGCAATGGCGATAGCTTCACCCCATAGAAACATTGGAACTTTTGAGTAAATCAAGATAGTCCTTGCGGCTTCCACAAGAGTTCGATTTCGCCTTTCAACTACACCGTTCTATTGAGGGGTTCGAGGAGCACTTCTTTGATGACCGATTCCAATACTTTCATAAAACTCACTAAGTTGTTTGTTAACAAACTCATTTCCATTGTCTGTTCGGATGATTCTCGATTTGCTTTGTTAAGACGAACTCAGCATTGTTTGATGAGTTTGATGATGATATCCGAGTTTCATCCTTTGTCTTTAAGAACTTTACCTGTGTGAATCTAGAGAAATCATCAACCACAACTAATACATATTTCTTCCCAAAGATATTCTACACTCTCACGGGTCCACATAAGTCCATGTGAATTGTATGAAGAACTTCGTGACTGAGTTTGTAGGTTTGGATTTATGGGTATACTTCTTGCTTTTTCCCAACCTGCATGTCGAACAAAGATGATCCTTTTCATACTTAAGTCTAGGTAGACCTACAACTAAGTCCTTTCTGGAGAGATCATTGATGGTGCCGAAGTTCAAGTGATTGAGACGACGATGCCATAACCATGACTTGGTTTTAGAAGCCTTTGACAACAAGCAAATTGGAGAAGACTCCATCATATCTTCGATAGAGATGGTGTATAGATTTGAGCCACGTGAACCTCTTAAAAGTTCCTTACCATCAAGTTCTCTAATGAAACAAGTATGTTTTCTGAAGGCTACTTCTAGATCAGAATCGCATAATTGACCAACAGAGAACAGTTATGACCAAGACCTTCCACATAATATACCACGGAGATAACACTTTTCCAACAACATAATCTCCATAACCCTTAATAGCACCGAAATGATCATTCCGAATCTAATCGTCTCGATGAATTTGCTCACGAAGTTCATGAGTCGCGACCGGTCTCCAAATATATGCTTGGAACAAATTGAGTCCGTGTACCACAAAACGATTTGAACGATCCGTAGTTGAACATGCATAAGAATGGATAATCGGATATTTGGGATCCCATGCAAGAATGGGTTCCATTTGGTTAGTAACATGAATTGGAACACCCACATCGTAAATAGAAACATCCATATCGAAGTAGAAGCAATGGAATTAGTGGGAATAGATGCGGTGTTGGTGTCAGATTTGACCTATTCAAAGTATGTTCACTTCTTATGGAATAGTTCTACCAAGAGGGCATCCATTTTCTAGTAGGCATAGTCTTAGCGTGTTTAGGACAAAACCGATTATTCTTATGACCAAAAGGTATCAAATAATAACCTATCTTTATAAATGTTCTTCCCTGGTTTCCATTGTTTTCTAACAATCTTTCGCCTTTGCCTTTTAGCCTTCTTTGCACGATTATTAGCATTAACAATTTTAACTGGCATTTGACATCATTAGACAAAGCATTCACACCACATTCATGATTAGCAATGTAATTCAAGCAGACATCATTACAAGGTTTGCAAATAGTATCGAATTGAATTAATTACAAGACGCCTATGGCTAATACTAAAATCAACACGATTCGCTTTATTTAACTCAAACTTAGTGTTCCTAGGGTGATCTTCTACTTTCTTCCAATGCACATTCTTAGCTTGCGAGGTCCTATCATTCCTTGTATTGTCTTGAGACTTTGACCCGCTCGCTTTAATGTCACTGCTTACTCTGTAGGGGAATGGGAACATTAGTTGGTTTTGCTAATTTATGCATTTTATGTTTAGATGTCTTTGGGATCCGAACTATTTGAAGGCACAATAAAGTTCATTCTCTTAACAAGAGAAGTCTTTGGGAGTTGAACTCCTAGAGGCACACTCGAGTTCACATTCTTAGCACTAATGATTTGGAATCGAACTACTAAGGCACACTAAGGTTCACGCTCATAACATTTGGCATTGAATGACTTGCATGCTTGGCACTAGGCATTGAACAAGGTATCAAGGATTGACTTGCTCACCTAAGGTTTTAGGGCATATTGTAATTAAGCATTCTAAAAGTTTTTGAGATCGTTTGGCATATAAGCATGCATGGCCAATTGCATTATCAAGTGGTTTCTCTAACTTATCCTCTTCTACAATCTCACGGAGACATTCTAGGTCGTCCTTAAGATATGAGAAATATGTTTGAATTGCCGCTTGTTATTCCTAAGATGAGGAGGAACATATTTCACAACAAAGCATATTTATTATAGACATGCACCTTTGAAGCACCATTCTCCCATTGATCATTGGCATTTTCCTTTTACCGACTCTTCGATTCTCAATTTCCTTTTACAACGAGGTTATTTTTTCGTTATTTTGTTCCGAGTGACTTTAATTGACTCAAATAACTCATTGAAATGACGTTTAACCTTTTCATTTTCTTCTAGAAAACTCTCATTTTCCTTTTGTAAGGCATTAACCAAGTTTTGAAGATGAAAATTTTGAGAATTCGAGAATCTAAAGGAGGAGGCATTTGGGAGCCCGTCATATTTTCTTTTCACCCTTTAATTGAGAGATTTGGGCTTTCAACTTTCGATCGTGTTACGTTGAGCTTGAATCGTTTCGCCACGCTTGTTTAGTTCAAAATCGCATCAAACTCGGAACATCCGAGGATATCTTGATATTTGAGGTTTTAACATTTTCTTTAAGATGTTGATATTTTAGTTGCAAGTCAAAATGTTCAACTTCTAGCTTAGAAAAATGTTTTACCAATTTATCCCGATCATCATGTTCAATTTTATCACTTAGTTTAGAGTTTTTGATTTCAAGCTCAATGACACGATCATGGGAGACTTTCAACGCAATGTATAATTCATGAAATTGAGAAGCATAAATAGAGCAATTAGTAGCGAGATAAAACACATCTTGAGAGATACATTCGTAAATCGATTCTCATTTAAGGTATGCGAGTTCTTCCTCTCAATTTCATTATATTTGAATGCCCGCTCATAGTCACTAACCTCAACTATCATTGCATCAAATTCCTTTTCCATTTCTTTAATGTCTAAATTCATTCCCTTTTAAGACTTTCAAAATGATCTTTTAGTTGTTTAAAGAAAGGCATGACTTCGCTTAAATAACATTCTTTTGTTTTCTCAAAACCCTTTCCCTTCATTATACCAATGGGTGTGATCCTTTTCTTAAAAGTTTTCTCAAAATCAACAAATAGTTGAAAAATAACATATTGACCGATTAAGGTCTTGCTTTTAGTGGCAATAGTCCTAGGAACTAAATGCATTGGTGTATTGGGAGGATACACACGTCAAGGCATTTTCCTAAAGGGAGGGTTTGTTACAACAAGATTCTCTCGCTTTTGCTTATCTAAATCCTTTTTCGTAACACTTGTTCGGGTGTTAACAACGTCCTGAGGCTTGAACATGTTCAAGGAAATCCAATTCTCCTTCTTGTAATCATGGGGTGTGATATTTATTTTCTTCTCTTTACAATTAGGATAATCTAATTTCTTGTTCATCTTTTCCTAGTGACTTCATCTCGATTTCTCATCTTCCTCGGTGCACTCAACGCAATTAGGTTTCTCGCTAGGTTTAAGGATTTCATTGCCATCATAAAGAACCTTATGAGCATTTCTAGCCTTTTAATGACCTCTGGATTGGTTCCTCAACAAGGGAATGCTATGCTTATCGCTAAGACTCTATGTTTAGTGATTAAGTGAGCGATCGAATGGTATTTCCTTCTACGCATAACTTATTTTCAAGCTTGTTTTTCAAGGTTTTTAGATTAGAAAATCATTCAAAAGTTTTGATTCCTTAGCACCGAATTCTTGCTTAAGCATTTTAACATTTTCTTGAAGTTCTTGTTTTTGCTTAGCGCTTTAGAAAGCTTTTCTTGTAAGGAGTTTAACTCTTGTTTTAATACTTCTTCTCTCGAACCTACTTTTCTAATAGTTGTACGATTTGGTCATCCATCTCCCGGTCACGGTGGTCAACTCAAACTTAGCACGTTGTTCATAAATAGCAACACGCTCTTTATAAGCATTTAGCTCGGAGATAACGTAATCATCAGGCACATGCAAGTATTCATCAAAATCATAGTCATTGTTGATCGCAGAAGATGCATCACTTGGTACAACTTCACTTTCACTTTGTTTCACATATTGATCATATGAGACAACATTGATATTCACCATATTTTCAATATTTGATTCAATAGTTTCAGTTGTTTGTACTTTGTCATGCATCTTTGCACATCAAGATCATCGTATAGTTTTAATACCTCCGAGATGAGTTTGTCTTTGGATGGGCCACTTTTGGTGAAGATGAGACCTTAGGAGAAACCATTGGAGAAATGCTAGCCATAAAAATTGTGTGTGCGAGAGGTCCATCATCCACATCGAGTCGTATGCATCACAATCAACGACTTGAAAGGCATTCGATGATTGTGACCTATCTCCTGAATTGGTCGCCATCCACATCTCGCATCATAGGTCTTGGCATTGCCTCTCTCAGAAACAACAACTCTTCTTCATCCAAAGTCGCACCATTATCCCGAGCTTGCACAAGCAACATCTTATCTCTCAAGTATTCGCGATTCGTGGACGTTTGGAGATGTGCAATTCCTAGCAATGTGTCCTTCACCACCACAGCTTGTAGCATTTGATTGGCTTTGCTTGACCTCGGTTTCCATTCCTTCCCTATTCTCGATTTGCAAGATAACCTCTACCGGCCCACCTCTTGCTTGTTCAGCATCGCCTTTCTTGAACTGGCCGCACCATAACCTTCCCATCTCGATAGTGGCTTGATTGTGTGGATTGGATGCGCTTCGAGATTGTTGTTGGTGTGGGAAGAGAGTTCATGTTTTGACTAATCGAAGAGCCGATTGATTAATGAAGTTTCCACGTGTGCATCAAAGATCGCTTGTTTGAACACGGATCGTGAATGAGTTTGTGATTACCATTACCCATAGGTATGACTTGTGAGGCTTTGGTTGTGATTCCGATGTTTGAGTAAAAGCGCTTGAATCATTCGATGAGCTTGTCTCTCCTCGGTTGGTTTTGAACCGATTAAGAACTTTTTTCAAACATAGCATGTCTCTCATTCTCAAGGAGGAAGGCATAGAGTGGCTCATAGTTTGTATTCTTCAATCCTTTGGTTAGCTTTACGTATGACAAACTTGTGCCATTCGGATTCATGTTGTTCACAAACTTTGAGTTCACCAATGTTTGGCATGGTCATTCGATGTTCCTCATGTCATTAACAAGCTTGTGGAATCTCACATAATACTCATAGACACTCTCATCCGGTTTCATCTTGAAGTGCTCAAATTCATCATAGAGTTGTGATTCTCTGCCTTCCATAGTTAATTCGTAACCCGAGAGAAGCATCTTGACATTATCCCACACCGCCTTTGCTTCGTGTTGTGATTGATCGCCTTGTAGATATCTTTTGGAAGACCTTGAAGTACGATGTTAAGCCCCGATATCAAGATCGAATCTCTTTTCTCCTTATCATCGAGCTCATCATACGCCTTTGGTCCGTCTATTCCATAGATCATTGTTCCATCTTCACCGTATCAATTAAGTCTCTAGTAGTCTCAACCCGATACGGTCCTTCATCAATCGATTTGAGAATGTTGACTTCATTTTCCTTTCCAAGACAAGACAACTCGATTCTTTGAACCCAAGAGTCGTAGTCGCCTCATCAAGCATAGGTGGACGAGTATCTCGACCTGCCGCTTGAACGCCCTCGCCTACGGAAGAAACAATAGTAGGAACGATGTTTGCCATGATTACAAGTTCTACTGATTTTACAATTTCTTTGATTAAACCGGGAAATTGATTATTTCACGGGATTTTACTAAACCAAAAGAACAACCGTAAGAATGTATCACGAAGAAGTGACAAGTCTAAAATTAGACAAGTAGTAAAACACACAACTCACTTAGTTATCAACTCGCTAAACACCCAACTCGCTCAAGGAGACAACTCGCTTAAGGGATCAACTCGCTAAATAGCCAAGTCGCTATAGCATCAACTCGCAACACAATCAACTCGTTTGAACACCAAGTTGCTTAAATTAACTCGCTAGCTTTACAACTCGCTTAATAGCTAAGTCACTTTAGATCTCAAGTCTCTTAAAGAAACAACTCACTTAGAACCCAAGTCGCATAAAAATCAACTCACTAAACAGCTAAGTCGCATGTACCAACTCGCATCCAATAACAAAGCAACTCGCTTTGAAGAAAAAGCTATCCGAGACACAACTCGCTTCGTACAAACTTCAAAAATAACCACTTTATCAATCAAAAACAACCAAACCACAAAGATTTAAGCCTTCCAATTCAAAACATAAACACATATGATGATCCTAAACACAAAAGTACAAGCAAATTTCAAACTTTAACACTAGAATTTGTCCAAATGAATCAAACTCTCCTAAACCTTTAATACCCCAAAAACCTTATGAAATCCACCAAAACAAGAAGCATGAACGATGAGTGATCAAACCATGGCGCTCTGATACCAATTGTTAGATATAGGATTTCATAAACACATTAAACCATAACCATGTGGGCGTTAACAATGTTTAGAGAGAGAGTTCTAGTGAGAGAAAGGAAGAGAGTTGGGAACTATGTGAAACAAAGAAAATAGTATTGAGCTCCAACCCTCACCTTGGGAGGTAGAGGGTATTTATAGTTTCACAAACAAACGCCACCTACGGGTCGTGGATCGTGCATACAGCTGGTAAAGACCCGTCCGTCCTCCACGGTATTACTTAACTAAATACTACTTAACATAAATTAACTACGACTACGAGCTTTCAAACGATTACATATACTTGAGGTGACCGACTCTTTAATACCTGGAATTTCTAATTCCTAACACTCTTTTACAAAGTTAGCTAATCCTGCTGGTGTAGATTTACGTGTGTCATCCCTAGCTTCTAAGCCAACTTATTTCTTAAAACCTAAAGCTACTGTAGAGTTAGGAGTTTGACTGCTATAGATGAAGCCAACTAACTTGTTTCCATTCATTAACCATTCTTTATGCCTAGCTATTTCCTCATCTAGTTTCTCTTTTAGCACATTGTTTTCAGAGACTACATCAGCTTTTTCTTTCTCAGTACGTTTTAAATCAATTTTAGTGCATTCTAAATCACTTTCTAACACCCTTATCTTCTCATCATAAGCCAATTGATTCTTTTGAAACCAAACCTTTTGTCTTTCTAATGTTTTTAAAGCCTGTTTATAAGCCTCAACTTCAACATAGCATTCATTATATCTAGGTTTCAATTCATCATAGGCTACTTTAAGTTCATTATAACGTTCATTACAACCAAAAACACAGTTATGTACACGAGAGATGCCCGTTAAGGCAACTTGATCATGCCTATCCTCCAAGTACAACTAGCCAAAGAATCCAATATTCTCCAAGCCAGACCATCATCATTCTCGTGCTCATGCAGATTCCAATTGACATGATCATCCATAGTAACAAGTGTTGAGGAGGATCCACCTTCGAATTTCCAATTCATTTTGAATCACGATAAGAAGAATATCTCACCTCATCATCGCCCTTCCTATCCTTGCATTCTCTGAAGTGACCCATCCGCCCACACGTAAAGCACTTGACCTTGCTTCATTAAATCTTCTTTGGATCTCTTCCTCGAACCCAAACTTTCTCCCGATTTACTCTCAAACTTCTTGATGTTCATTGAGAGCATAGCCGATTGCCACTTCAAATTCATCTCCTCCATGTCAAATGGATCCACCTGTTCAAAGTCCTCAAAGGCTAGTTGCTGCTTAGTGTCAAAATCAGCAACAAAAGAGTGAATCACATCTTCCAAAACACCACTAGTTTTAGGTTAAGAACTTGATGGAGTGGTAGTGTAAGAAGATGATGATGAGTAAGTTGGACTTGGAGCATAGATCATCTTATCGGATGAGGCCCCAATAAAAGCTGTGTGACTAGGAGTGGATGAACGAAAAGGACTTCTCACATCAGGCTCAAGAGATTTAAGTCTGTTGTATAGTTCATCAAAAGTAAGCATATCCATCCCACCTTTAGCTTAGAGGGCAATGCTAACTTGCAACCAAGATGAAGGTAAAGATCGCAAGAACTTTGAATTACAATCATCATTATCTGGCGTTTCCTTTAGCTGATTCAACTGACTCAGTATCTTATGAAACCTGTCATATCCCTTGTGGATACCTTCTTCTTCAAAGATTTGGAATTCTTGAAACTGTTGTTTCAACATCGACTTCTTCATTCTCCTGGACTCCTCATTCCCACCGAACCTAGCCTTGATTTCCATCCATATATCCTTAGCATCCAGCATGTAGTGAAAATCACCCAAGTGATCTTCAGGTATAGCCTCAAGGAGAATAGTTCTCACTTTGTGCTCTCTTTGAACGACCAATATCTCTTCAACAGATTTTGGAGGAACAATAGTAACATTACCATCGTGATCTCGTGATAGTCCTCTTTAAACTGCTCCTTCTTTACAAT
Organism: Chrysanthemum lavandulifolium; assembly: GCA_022545495.1. Taxonomy (NCBI): domain Eukaryota; kingdom Viridiplantae; phylum Streptophyta; class Magnoliopsida; order Asterales; family Asteraceae; genus Chrysanthemum; species Chrysanthemum lavandulifolium. The sequence goes on from CM040245.1 coordinate 648,244, forward strand.
TTCCCAGAGATTCCAATCAATGTTGGAGATCTAATTCTGCATCTTCATTGACCACAAATCGTACTCCTCCTTCTTGAGGTAAGGAAACTTTGCATTGTTGTTAGAGAGGCTTAGTTGTTGCAATGAGGTGTTGTTCTGGTTGTTGGTGACTTCCATACCATCATCTTATCCAGGCATGGTGAAGGTTATTTTGGTTGTATGGGTGTAAAGATAATACTGTTCTTAGTATCGTAGAGACTCTCCCGAGGCTCTGATACCACTTGTTGAATCTTAAAACCTTGATAGATCTTAAAGCACTCGTAGATCGATAGTAATGCTTATGTAATCACAAACACACTATAAGACAGTCTCTATAACTTGTATTCAAGCGGAATTTAAACACAAGAACAAACACAAATAACTAAGAACACTTTGATCCTCTATGGATCTTTTAATAATACTAAAACTTTGTTTTCAACACGCACATAACTCATACTATTGTGTTCCTTTATACACAAGAACCCTAACCCGCTTCCCACGAAACGATAAACATAAAACTAAATAAGATATACAATATAACTTCCTAATAAAGCTCATGCATATCCTAACTAACTATAGAATACGCGAATAACTATCTCCAGAAACCATCTACACGGTTTCATTACTTCAGAGAATTAAGTCTTCAAGCAGAATCCTTACACTTCTACAGAATCCTTCAAAGAAGAACTTCAAAGATAATTCATACTTAGTAGAATTCCCAACAGTAATGGAAACCCAACTTGAATGTAATGCTCCTACCTCTCGAGTTTAATAGGTAATAACGAAGTTACTAATTGATAGAATATGCTATCAATCAATTGACCCATGTACATCGAAGATAGCACGACGTTGCCTAATTAGGATGAGATATTCTCTTACCAAAGCTTGTGAGGCGTCTGCCGCCTTGAATGGAGAGTTGTGGTTTCTCTCTTAGATGGTTATGAAACAGGATTTAAGCGCATGGCCATATTCGAGCTTAGTTTGAGAATAAGATGGTTACAATGGGAAGTGTGTAGAAGTGTATTGGGTGAGATCATTAAGTTTCGGTGGTTTAGACACCATTGAATCAATTTCACTTTACATGCTTTGAGTAAATGGAGTTTAATCGTAATGAAACCTTCGTGACAAAACCTATTAAAGCTGCAAAAAAAACTTTCCAACATGTTGGGGGATTGTTGGAACTTTATGTTGAGGTTTGCAAGGTTGAGGCAAAATATACGACTAGTCTATGTAGTGACTTATAGTACAACTTATGAAACTTGTGATATAAGCTTATGAAGCAAAAACTACCCAAGTGTTTATGTGTGTATGGCTGACCAAGTCAAACAAGAAAATAGGAGAGTGGGGTGGATTTGGATGGCATTCGTCTAATGCAACCATCTCCTCCATGACCCTAAATATTTTGGCTTGTATTGAAAACATGGTTAACTCCTTGTTTATATATACTTATCATGGCCTTATAAAAAGAAAAGAATGGTAGCTCTTCAAATGCGAATTACAACTAAACCAAACACACACATCATTGTTTTAGAGAGCTTAAGATGTATTGCATCTTGCCTCTTCATATTATTGTTGTTTTGTGTTTTTCTGCTCCGCCATTGTCACTATGTTGTATTCGTTCGCTGACGAAAGGCAACAAGGGTCTGCATCAATCCTGGGGTCGTTACGTAAGAGGCTTGCAACGAATCGAGCACGTAAACACCTTTTAAAGACAGGGAACATCTTCTCATGCGGAGCCTATATATTATCGGTTTGTTCAGGTTTCATCGGTACGGTTCGAGTCAACATTGTTATTCTATATTGGTTTCTTATTCTCGTCATGTGATTTGTTTGCACAAGCTGGTGCAATTAATAATAATAGTATGATAACTATATGTTTTCCAACATTCAATTCCAACATACCAAGCACACTCAACGACATTCACATATGTTTGTACTAGTTCCTAGCTTCATTATAATATAAGGAAAATGACTGGTAAGTGGAGGATCCTATATATGTCACTTACAAGCTAAGCTGCAAAAGCAAAAGAGACATATATCATACCCCTTTAGCAGAATATATTTATATGATTAAAGTAAAATAGTATATGATATATGTCATATTTAGAGGTATAGTAGTAGCTTAGTGGGGGCATGTCTTCCTCTTTAATACGCTTCGAGGTTGATGAAAGTGTCCCCTTTTTACCCATTTCATTATTTTTACAGCAAAACATTCTCTTCCATCAACTTCAATTATTCTTCTTTCCCTTTAAGCCATATATAGGCGAAATGAAATTAAAGTGGTTCACATTATATGCAGCTTTGTACGGAGATCATGACCACATATATATACTCTTTCAACAACATTAATTCTGACACCACCTTAACTTTAACATTTACATGTAGTCACGTACAATTGATGGTTTTATATATGTCCATCATTCTATATATATAGCTAGCTAAGCATATATGTACCTCGGCCATTTGCATTCATCTCCTTAATCGTAGATGACATAATCAAAATGGGAGGCAATTCATGGCTAGATGTTGTCAAAAAGGCTTTTACGTCTCCTACCAAGCGCATGATCAAAGCCAGCAGGACAAGAGATGATGAACAAGAACTAGAGTCACACGAGGCAACTCCATTTTCTTACCTCCATCAACTTCATTAACTGGTTTGATATACTAATTTCCGTAACAAATCATTCATTCTCTTAATTTCTAACGACTTCTTGTAGTCGTTTGTGCAGAAGAATAGCAAGCGAAGATGGATTTTCAAGAAAGCACCTCTTCATGAAACAACCACTATTCTTCATCATGAATCCAACAATCTATCAACCTCAGCTACAATTACAGAACCCGTGTCACATGCCGTGTGTTATGACCAGAAACATGCAAGCGTCACCACTTTAGCACTACCTGAGGCACCAATGCAAGTGGAAGTCATTCCGCTCACAAAACTTCCATTTTCCTATGAAAAACATACGAATGCTGCTCTAGTTATTCAGGCCTCCTTCAGAGGATACCTGGTAACTAATATATTAACTTATACTAATACAAGTGCATGTCTTGATAAATTAAATTGCTCATTAGCTATAAATTATTCTCGAAATGAACTACAGTACTATTGCTAACAAAGAGCCGGATCTGGTCATTTTAGGCTAGGAAAGCACTTCAAGCACTGAAAGGGGTTGTGATGCTACAAGCATTGGTAAGAGGCCAGAATGTAAGGAAGAGAGCAAAAATGACACTCAAATGCATGCAATCATTGGTCCGTGTCCAAGCTCGAGTCTGTGACCAGCGAAGAAAGCTTTCAAGCGAAGGTAGCGGCTTCCAAGGTTCAGTCTTTAGTGAATCCAATAACGATTGGGGATCCCATCTTGTTGACAACAACTTCATTGTGAGAGCTTCATTTGTATAACATTTTCCTTTTTCGTTCTAACAATACATGAGTTGGTCACCTTTTTTTGGCGCTGATGTGATTGTAGGCCAGAGAAGAATACAGCATTAAGACCGATGAGTGTGATACACATGCATACAGAATGGAGCAGATCCAAGCCATGTTACACAAAACTCAAGTAGCAGCACAAAATCGTGAAAAGGATCTTACTCGCACCTTCATCCATCAGGTTTTATATATACACCTGTGTTATTTCCCACTAAACTTTTAGTTCATCCCCAACTATACAACTTCACATATTTCATTAATTAATAGATTTGGAGATCTGATCAAAATGAACATGGTGGTCACAATGAGTCCGAGGAAGACTGGAAATGGGACAGAAAACATTCTATGGATCAAAGAGAGCCAATGAAAACGATACAAATCGACACTTGTCAACCTTGTTCCTTATCTCCAAGCTGGAAAAGGTCACAGAATCAACGACAAAGACTCAACCCAAATCCGTTTTCATCTCCGGTCCATAGATCACACTACTCACAGTCGCCTATCACGCCATCATCCCTTCCAAGAATAAAATCACCTGTCAAAGTGCACTCAGCCAGTCCCCGGTATCTAAGAGAGGAAAGAAGATTCTCAATGGGTGAGAGTGGAACGCCAACTTTGAATGGAAAGCCAAGTTATATGTCTGCCACAGCGTCAGCTATAGCAAGAATACGGCCACAAAGTGCACCAAGACAGAGGAATATGCCAGCCACAGATGGAGAGAGGAAAACGTCTGCTAGGAAACGCCTGTCTTTCAATTTATCCGAAAAATACAATGGTGGTGGAGTCACTGACGGTGAAGTGGACTTTAAGCCAGGGAGCCCAATTCATGTGAGGACGGAGAGAAGGTTAAGCATGTCGTCTTGTTCCAAAGGGAGAATTGAAGATGAGATTACTCGACCTTCGATTGGTGAAGAGAGAAGATGGTTTAGATGACAGCTCAATTAAGGTGACCCTTTGCTGATTGTTTGTATGTCAATTTATCCCATTTGAGTCACATTCAACCATGAGTCTCATTAACTTTTATTTAATATTCTTGGTTCATGCTTATGTAGTTTCCTGAATTATGAATTCTGGATAACTTCATGCTTATATCAGACTCGGTACCAATAAATACTTGCTCAGACCAAACATAATTAATATATATTTTTAACAATTTTCAGAAAACATTTACCAAATTATACACTAGAGTAGTGATGTAAGAGAAAGCACTTGTGTTTGACAGATTATATTTTTTTATTTTTTTCCCTCCCTTTTTACCAGTAATCCCTCAAAACCAAACCAAAAGAAAAAACCCTAAACAGGATGTCAATAAAAGGTGTGGACGCGCTGTTCCAGTTTGAACACCCTAAAACTTATGACCAGAAGCAGCACTTTTTTTATTTCGGCATTAACATGAATTACAGTCGCCCTGCAATCAGACCAGCAAAGACTAACAAAATATGTCTTGTTTTGACGGCAATCAACTTTGGCAAGAACAAAAATCAACTGCATATAAATTGTGCATCTCATTGTCTAGAATGAGATGCACAATTATATGGAGTTGGTTAAGAATACATGAGTCAAAGTGCTTCATGTAATTGTGTCAAACACAATTATATGGAGTTGGTTAAGAATACATGAGTCAACTAGCTTAAATCATACTATCAGCTCATCCAATCAGACATACAGAAACAAACCCAAGATTAATGCGCCTAACGCCTGATTGAACATGATCAACGTTTTTACTATTTTCAAGGAAAAATTGGCACGTAAGTATGATAGAGAATTTGAGTAAACATCTCCTTTAGTGCACCTAATATAACTAGTGCCCTGCATCACTGCCACATTGTGCTATAGTTCTATGTTTTAGTGTCAAATTGAGTCATATACTCATATACACAACCTAATGCCCTTAACTAGATTCACTCATGTCCTCGCCTAAGGTGAGGTGCAAGGCTGGTTGCCTATCATATTCAACTAGCTTCGATGTGAGTTAGAATTTTAACAGGTGATAAGTGAAACAGCATGTATAGAAAATCACTGACAGAAATGTGAATGCTAACTATATTAAAGGGAACATTGAGACCAAATCAAGTTGAGTAGAAGCTGCGACAACACAGCATCACAAGAGATAGAAAGAGTATTGGGTTAATCCCAATCGACCCAAGTCAACACCCAAACGACCCGGTCAACCCAAAAGGCAAAGAAGAAAGTCAAACACTGGCAGTTACAAGCAGTTACAAAAAAAATGGTTATATGGCAGTTATGCCCTAACCGACATATCTGTTGGTTCACATGAACCAACATGACTCTTCATTGTACCCTTTCGAAAAGTATAAATAGATAAGAATATGTATTTTGCACAAATTATGACTGAAATATAGAAAAGCTTTTCCGATTAAGTTGTTTCTTGTATTTTTGGTATATTTTGATTATAGATCCAGAAAAACGGGCCAACAAAGAGGCTATTCCTGTTTTGACAAGAAACATGTTTAAATCTAGTTCCTGGAACATTATGGGTCGCTGATCGAGGCCTTTTTCAATTGTTGAAAACTATACAGGCAAGTAGAGTATTCTTGAGCCGTTTTCCTTCATAACCCACTACTTCCACCTCCGCTTCATTAATCATCTCACTTAATTCTGATTAGTCTTGAATGCAAGATTAAGATATTACAAAATTGAAGAAAGCGAAGGTAAAACACAGACTTTCTAGAACCACTTAACTGTTAAGTATATTAAGTGATTTTATAGTTTCACTTTCCCACCTTTTTCACTATATCAATCGGATTCATTTTCTTTGTTCAAAAAAAAAAGAATCGGATTCATTTTCATTCAAACAGGCACAGGCCTATCATCTCCAAGGCCCATTATTTTCAAAGCTCATTCTAGTTTCAACAAAATGTTAGTATGTTACAATTATCTTCAATGAAAAATGAATTGCTTTAAAATAATTAAAATACATGCCATGCTAAATAAAAATAAGTTAAAGAACTTAAAGAAAATACCAGACACATTTCTCTTCACGAATCATCAAGTTTTTAGCTCTAAAAAAAATATGCCTCCGAACGTCCACATGAACCACGGGACAAAGGTTCTTGATTGAAGACCATTTGAACCTCACTAGCTACTGAAGAAACAGAAAAATCCAAAGATAATGGTGTTGGAATTATATAACATGACAATCATAAATATAAACAATAAACATCAAAGTAAGTTACTAAACGATAGAACATATAATGAATAATTAATTAACTAAAGAATAAAGATGCAGACTTTCTCGATTCTACCAACGTTAATCAAATCCACAAACCAAGAATTGGATGAACCCTAATTAGGGTTTATGGGATTAAGTGAATTACCCTCACTGCTTTGTAATTCAATCCAAAATACAATCAATAGTGTGATTGTACTCACGCTCAGCACACACGCATTATAACAAATTAAAGAATGCTAGTTTTAATTAAACAAAATAATTATGTTTTGAAAACTATGATCGACTACCCTAAAGGGTTGTACGATCGATTGAAGCAAAAACACACACAAACAATTTGTGCTTTTTTACGAAGACAAGAGATGAAAAAATAAAACCCCAAATTGCTTATATACTCAACTAAACTTGGTGAACAAAGTTGGCTATGGATTGGTTTATGGAAACCATATGGACGATCGGTTTAGGAAACCCACAAGGATTCTAGAACCTTCTCAATCTCTAATTTCATCTTTAGTCCTTCCCAAATATATTTAACGATCGTTAGTCCATTACAACTAATTACTTAACGTCCGTTATAGTTATTTCGCTTAATTAATAAATAAATATAACTATTACATTTAATTATTAACTTTAATTCTCATACGTAAAGTGTGCAATCCCGTGGTCTCGAGTTCGATCCTAACACACGCCTATTAATTTATTGTCCATAAAACCAACAAATACCCCACTGACATATCTTAATAGAGTGATCACATTCGGTTAGCGTCAGCAACACTTCGATGCCTCTAGTACAACTCGAGTAAGGCTCCCGGAAAACCTTTTAATGATTTCTCATTATTATTATCCTTTGTTTCTAATACCATGTTAAATAAAGATATGGAATTAAGTCATTCTTTATTCAACCATTCTGCTTCTCGTTGTTAGTGATTGAGCAAGATTACCAAATCTTCCGAACATATTCGGGGAGAACTTTGGGCGTGGCCACGCAAACATCTTGTCAACCCTACGAGGGCCAAAGAAGATTAAACTCCAAAATAAATTGAATGAACAAATTCTATCTCGACTACGAGAATAACCCACAAACTTTGCAACACTTCAGAAACAACCCTTATGACTACCGCCACGTATAGCGTTAAGTTGTTCCACGTATGCACTACATTCATGACACTTATCCGTATCTCAAGTCCGGGATAACTATTCATAATTTACTTATAACAATATCCACAAAGTAATTATGTAATGGGATAAGTCATATATTCAATTCATTGAATATCATCCGAAAATGGTATGCATTCTCATCAATATACTTTCAAGTATATTCTACCACATCTCTCGATTTGTCTTAGTTTAATGATACTCCCATATCATTAATCGACAATGGACGATTTAGAATAAATAAATTTATTCACGGATTAAACATGCAAATATAGGATACATTATATTATAAAATCAAACATACCAAGTATTTGATTTATATTATAACAATTGTTTAACATCCCTTATCCAAATACCAAATAGATCAATGCATGAAAATTTTGTTGATGAATTATGCCTCAAGTAATGATACCATACTTGTTGACAAGGCATAAATCAACCAACTTGATCTATCATAATTTTGAGAATACTTATTTCAAGAATTCAATTAATGAAGTCCTTGTATGTGTGCATTCAACAATCCATAATAATTCATAAAGTGTGTGACATCCTCTATCACCAATTTATGACAATTTAAACTTTCAAACATTTTAAAGTTTAAAGTATTCTTATTCTTTAATGTATAATGCAACCGCTGCTCTTAGTAGCACAACCAGCTCACATGGCCATTAACAAGGATGAAATCCTACCATGACTAGTATTGAGTGTCATCTCAATTAAACCAAGATCATTGTATGCAAACAACAATATGCTCATTAAAACTCCGTAAACTTTAATATCTTATTGTGTAATGTTTGATGCTTTCCTAACTTTCAAGTTTAAAGTCGATGACAATTTGCACAACATTTGACATATCGCTCATCCATAGAATCTAGGAGCAATTCAGTGCTTTAAGGATGTAATTCTATTAGAATATTCATTACACAAGTTATCTAATAACTTTTAGTTAGATATCAATGTTGTCAAATCACTTCTTATTCAAGAATGATACAACAATTTTAATACACAACATGATGTACATGATGAATCTACAGGTCAACCTTAGACTTCATTAACGTTCTATCTTGTCAAAAGATATTTATCCATTTCCCAAATGATATATCATGTTTTATTAGAATCATTTATTTTACTGCACATGTTTATTAACAATAAACATATATTCCAAGGTTGTATGTTTTAATTCTTAAATCTTACAAGTGAAGTTTCATTCCAATCTAAGACTTAACATTTAGCTTACAAGGAATGTTACTTACTATATGTTATACAACATATAAGATTTAAAACCTTAACATAATACTCCCACTAGCTTTCGTGAATACTTAAAATTTATCTTATTTAATTATAAATCGAAAATGGGATTTAATAATTAAACATAAGAATAATTTCATAGATGCATGCATTTATCCATTCATGAATTATTGCACTTGACACTTCCAAAGATTATATGAATTAAAACCTTTCAATTACTTACCGTCCTCGCCAAGTAATTTCTCAAAAGAGTTTTGATATTCCATTGTCATATTTCATATTAATGAAAACAAGTATGACAATTATCATCTTTATATATTTAATGTGTCTAGAAAAGAATATTCAATCACAATTAATTGCTTAAGTATGATTAATAATCTTGTCATAAGACATGCATTAAATATGTGTAGAATATTGTCCATATGATTTCTACATAGAAATTCAAACCACTAGGGTTTTTCATCTCTTTGAAGAAACTCATTTCCATTCTCTAGTCTAACTATTAAGATAAACCAAATTTCCAAAATTGATTATCTTTATGGACAAAGATCTTTAACATTCATAGTATGAGTAATTTTCCCAATTCAATATTTGGTAATCCATCATAATGATTATCGTGTTTACTATAATCCCAGAACTCATATTTCTCAAAGATATAAGTCAAATATCCGAGATATCTTTGCAGATCTATGAATGAAAATTCCATCATCATGAGGTCTATCATTTACATGTCTAACCTCATCATGATATTTACTAGTGTGTTTTAGAAGATTATGTATCTTGTTATTTTATCTTTCAAGATAGAAAAACTTCCACTTGCCTTTTGTAATATATAGACTATCTATATATACTTAGCAATTAGAGCAAAACTACATTGTTCTCTTTTTGGGACATTACAAATTACACATTGATAATTCCTGACTTAAGTTTGTTAATAACCTATTCATAAGTAGTTTAACAAATTCAGAATCTTCAATTTTAAAACTTAATGTGATTCATCACATTCCATAATGAAATGGTGTTTTATTAATCTTCTAGGTTGGAGTCATATTGAGTATATTCAATCCATACTCAATATTCTAACCTTGTTACTATTTAAGAAAGAAGTTATGGTTATCATGAATCAAACAAATCAAATTGAGTTTGATTCTCCTAACTTAACATACCATCAACTTGTGGTATTCATTAGAATTTAATATTGTAAGACAATCTAACAATATATAAGATAAACATATTCCTTTTGGCTTACCTATTTACCAACTAAGTCAACTTAATGGTATAATAGACTTTCCTAGCCAATTACATGCTTTATAACACAAGTACCTTTAACCAAGTCACTCATATCCATGTCTCAACAAGAAACATAAACTCGTTATAATCCCATTATACGTTATAAATCATTGACCAACTCAATGACTTCTTGTATATGTCTTAATTTAAAAACATAAAAGTTAACGCCTTACTTTATTATAAGTCTTAAAGACTTTATGTTTATGTCTTTACAATGAATCATAAACATGTTTAACTAAAGTAATTATGAACACAACTCTTGGTTTCAATAGTAATTTCAAGTTAATTTATTTACTTCACAATAATGTAGGACTACATTATTTATTCATTTATTTATGTCATTCCAAAAATTCATAAATATACAAATTAAAGTAGGATTAGATTACTTTATTTAATTTTATGTCATTCTAATAATACATAAATATTTAATTTGAAGTAGTCTTATATCATTTTGACACATGTACTAAATACCTGTCTAATTTAAAAACTGCAAATATGTCCATGCAAGGTCTGACTTCACATAGAGATTTACTTTGTTGTTGCAATCTCGCCAAGTTCTCACATGACGAAATTGCAACACCAAGTGTTTCTTGAATTAGATATGTTCAAGTTATATTAGAACGTTAATCTCTTACCTGCGATCAAGAGAATCCATTAAATCATATAACTATATGTTGTACCTTGCACACAATATAGATTTCTCCCACTCAGGCATGGAACAACATCATGTAGCGTATAAACAACACGACATATGTTTGTTTATGTGACTAATATGATTGTGTCATTGATATTAGCATAACTAGTAGATGTAGAACCACTTCATTGTCTAATAAGGAAACGTACATGACTATCCTTGAAAACATAAGTGTTCATGTGGAAAGTAATTATCATAAGACATTCTAGAGATAATCGAAGTTACTACCAAGATGACAAAGCTTAAACTCCCACCGAATAAGAGATCATTACATTAATTCCTTATTCAAGAATAAGAACACAACACTCCCATCGGATTTGACAACATTGTAAGTGTTTCATTAACCAGTGAAAGAAAATAGTGTATTATTTACTTCCTACACCTTTGAGAAAGTCCATACATAACAATTACAAATGTACTTTAAAGAATATATTCTACTATGTAAATGATGAATTATTCATCAATGCTATTAACTTGAAATAATTGGGCATGCAATTTCTTTCTTAATAGTTCTACTTATTCAACAATTGTAAGTAGTACTTTTAAATGGTCAAAACAAAACAACTAGATAAAATATGCTAGTTTGTCTTTACCAATTATACAAGAATTAGTCTAGCTTCTAATTTAATAACTCGTAAATATGCAATTTTCTTAACTATTAAAATTTGCTTACGAGTTATGTATTTAGAATTTAGACAATTTAATTGTCCTATCATACCTTTCTTCATTCATGAAAAGGAATAGGGTTGAATCTCACTCTTTCTTAAAAATAGGACTAGGTTTATTCTTTTAGCAAAGTTGACTCTACCAAAAACCCTTACAGTGTGTGATCAATTTACCAATACAAGAATAATCTACGCTACGATTTAATGTTGCATTAATACATTTAAAGAATTAGCAAAATTCAATTTTAGTATTTTCGATAATTAAACTTTTCAAGAAAATAAAATACCCAAGGTAATATTCATATAACCATAGAATTTTCTCAAAACTAGGATCCAAATTATCATAGGTTCATTACATCGCTTGATCCGCTAGCAACAAACGATATAATAAGGTAATCTGTCGAACATTAATTGGCAAACAATTTCCAACCCTAGATCATTATGGATTTATATTTTCAATCGCTATTGCAAATATAAACATGTTTTATCCCATCTTATGCCATTGAGTCCAAGATCTCACTTCCTACTCAACTTAAGTGTCTAACTTAAAGAACGCAAATATGTCCATGTAAGGTCTCACTTAACATAGAGATTTACCTCCATCACAATCTAGCCAAGTACTCTCATGACTTAAATTGCAACTTCAAGTGTTCCTTTTAATTAGATGGCATATACCTTAATTTAAAAGGGTACTAGTTTTAATTTTATGTGGTCAAATCAAATATGTACAAAGATGTCATGCATTCATCTTGTAACATAAATTTAATAAAAACTTTTATTACCAATTCATAAAGATCAAATTATCAAAGTTTTGATTGAGGTATTGTTCACCAATCAAGGAATTTAGTGTTAATTATCATCCATTATACCGCACTTTTGCATAAGTGTAAACACTTAGTGTTTGGATAATTACCACCGGGCAGCATGGAATTAAAACTAATTCGCCTTAAGATGAGCTTGTACTTTTATGGCTTACTAAGTAGCTCCATTCGAACTTACAGAGGGCGTAGGACCGTAAGCGCAAACGCATAACCTTAGACATCCATTCAAAGTGATCACAAGCACTTCTTAAATAACCCTTTATAGTTCATTCGAATGGGTGAGCTGCTCACCATTGTACCAAAGTCACCAATCAATTAAACTATTGAAAACTTAACTCTTCCAAAACAAATCAAATTTCACCATTGTTTAGTCCAGATTATTTTTCTATTCAAAATTACCCTTGCTTAAAACCACACACATAATAAACAAACAAGTAATACTAATAAAAATATAAACAACTAAAAACAATGCGCACATAATAAACAATTTATACGTAAACAAGAACTACATACAACTTATTCAATAAAACCCTATTAATAATCAATGTCTAGGTTAAATTTACGATATATTAATTAGGGCTTTCACTCTCAATCGAGAGCGAGCCACATACATCGATTTAATCGATCACAGTAAACCCATAATTAATGATATACCAAATTGCACATAATTGATTCATTAATGTATATAATCGAGTCATCCCCAATTCAAGATTTATCATAAATATACATGTGTATAAAACTTAACAATTAATCCAATCTTAACAATTAAATAATAATATAATCAACTATCCATGACAAACATGCATGTATCATCATGGATATAACATAACAATTATTCAATTAAGTCACAAGATCGTATACAATTCCATGTCACATAACACTTTATTCATGAATATATCACGAACAAATATATTAAATCTAGGTTTCGATATTGATAACATAACAATTAATATAAACCCTAAAAAAAATTTAGGAAATCGACTAAAAAATTTTGGGTTTCCACCCAAAAAATTTTCCGATCCATAATAGATTTTAAAACCAAATTAGGGCAAAATCCTTAACCCTAAAATTAGGGTTTATATAATCATAACCAAAACCCTAGAATAAATCATATCAAACACAATACAATATCCGCTTTTACGTGTTTAGTAATTAATTACTCATTAAACCAACGACTCGTGACGCCACCGTTGGAATTATATAACATGACAATCATAAATATCAACAATAAACATCAAAGTAAGTGCGAAACGATATGAACATATAATGAATAATTAATTAACTAAAGAATAAAGATGATACCTTCTCGATTCTAAATTAACAAGAATCAAATCCACAACCAAGAATTAGGATGAACCCTAATTAGGTTTATGGGATTAAGTGAATTACTCCTCACCGCTTTGTAATTCAATCCAAAATACAATCAATAGTGCGATTGCACTAATGCTCAGACACACGCACTATAACAAATTAAAATAATGCTAGTTTTAATTAAACAAAATAATTATGTTTTGAAAACTATGATCGATCACCCTAAAGGGTTGACGATCGATCAAGCAAAAACACACACAAACAATTTAGGTTTTAATTATGAAGACAAGAGATGAAAAAATAAAACCCTGGCAAATTTATATACTCCAACTAAACTCATGAACAAATGGCATGGATTGGTTTATGGAAACCATATGGACGATCGGTTTAGGAAACCCACGCGGATTCTAGAACCTTCTCAATCTCTAATTTCATCTTTAGTCCTTCCCAAATATATTTAACGATCATAATCCATTACAACTAATTACTTAACGTCCGTTATAGTTATTTCGCTTAATTAATAAATAAATATAAGGAAAACGACAAAAACGATCGAACTCGACACTGTTGTTGTCATTACAGAACTAACTATTTTTTTTTTCATCAGAACACAAACCTTTTCAATTTTGTCATCAGATGTAGCCAGCTAGATAAATTTGTGTTATCAGTATGTACCCGCCAGCTTAGCGTTACATCGTTAGTCCTTTTATATTAATCTGCCGTTAGTAAATAACTTAAAATTTCGCTCTTCACGCTTTTATTCGCTTTCATCCGTTATTATACGCTTTCTTCGCTTTACACGATTTCGTCCGCTTTACACGCTTTCTCCGTCCGCTTTTACACGCTTTCCGCTTTTACACGATTTCGTCTGCTTTACACGCCGCCATTTTACACGCTTTCCGCTTTTACACGCCGTCTGTCAGGCACGGCCTCGCCCGCTTTTACACGCCGTCCGACGAACACGCTCGCCCGCTTTACGCCGCTTTTTCTTTTACACGCCGCCGCTTTTACCGTTGCCCGTCTTTTACACGCCGTCCGCTTTTACACGCTTCCGCTTTACACGCTTTTTCTTACACGCCATCCGCTTTTACACGCTTTGTCCGCACACGCCGCCCGCTTACACGCAGCACGCTTGCCGTCCGCTTACACGCTCGCTTCCGCCCGTCTTACATTTACCGCTTTACATCCGCTTACATCGCTCGCCGTCCGCTTTACACGCTCGTTGCCGCACGCTTTCGCTCAGCCGTTCGCTTACACGCTTTCCATCCGCTTTTACACGCCCATTTTCATCCGCTTACACGCTTTACCGCTTTTCTCCGCTTTTGTCCGCTTTTCGCGCCCGCTTACATCGTTGCTTTTACACGCTTGAAACGCAAAATGCATAAAAGTGGACAAAACCGACGAAAACGTAGAACGGACACAAAAGCATCCGCTTACATGTAAAACGGACAAAACATGTAAAACGAACAAATCGTAAAACCGACAAAAAGTGGACAAAACTGACGAAAACGTAAAACGGACGAAAACGTAAAACCGACAAAACATGTAAAACGAACGAATCGTAAAACCGACAAAACGTAAAGACTACGAAACTAAGAAAACGTAAAACGGACGAAAACGTAAAACGGACGAAACGTAAAACTAAGAAACGTAAAACCGACGAAAACGTAAAACCAAGAAAACGTAAAACGGACGATAACGTAAAACGCAAAACCACTAAAACCAAGAAAACGTAAAACCACGAAAGCTAAGAAAACTAAGAAACGTAAAACCGACGAAAACCAAGAAACGGTAAAATGTGTAAAACCGACGAAACTAAGAAAACGTAAAACTGACGAAAGCTAAGAAAACGATTTAAAACTAAGAAAACGTAAAACGACTAAAACTAAGAAAACGTAAAACTGATTTAAAACGTAAAACCAAGAAACGATAAGAACGGATGAAAACGAATAAAACGTAAGAGAACTAAATTTTAAGTTATTTACTAACGATCATAATATAAAAGGACTAACGATGTAACGCTAATCCTAACTCCAGACATACAATAACACAAATTCACCTAACCTCCCACATACAACGACAAAATTCAAAAGTATATATAAACGAAAAAAATAATATTATACACAACGACAAGTCACAAGCTCACGATTTTTTTCATTATTTTCCTAAATATAACTATTACATTTAATTATTAACTTTAATTTCATACGAAAGTTACAAGAATCCCGCTGGCCTCGAGCTCGATCCTAACACACGCCTATTAATTTATCATTCATAAACCAACAAATGGTGCACTTCTTAGAACTAGCGTTGAGCAAGTAAACCTACGTCATTATCATGGGTTGGAAATGGTATTCTTCGTACGGAATACCTTTAACATAAAAAAAATAGTGACGGGTATTTAGAAATAAAAGTAATGAGATGCATTTTATCTAGATAAAGAAGACTCACCAGATGCATTTTAAATTTTAATATATTTGACTTAATTTTACACTATAACCTATGTGGTTCAAAGACACCCAGTAGCCTTCTGTTCCGGACCTCACCAAAACATCTACCTAAGTATACCTTAATCCAATTACAGTCTTCATAACCGTATCAATAGCTAAAAAACCTTTTCGTCACTTTGTTTGTTGTTCGTCCGAAATAAAACTTTTGGTGCACATTATTTTGTTGGTTGTTGAATTCTTCACTAGGTATATATGTCCCACAGACATGACAAATGTATTTTGTATTACAATTTACAGATGTCTATGATCAAATAGTCATCTTCCACCAAAATAACGTGTTTGGAAGCCAACATGTATGGTCCTTAATTTTCACTTGATAGCTAGCCTTCTACCAATACGTGCACACCATGCATGCATATCTCGCCCTAATTTTCACAAACAATTTTGACACATTTAATATTAATTGTCACTATTATTAGGTCGTTATCTATTGCTAATTTTGTGTAAAACCTATTCAACGCATTCATGTGGTGCAAACAATAAATGGCTTTCACAATTATATATTTTCACCAAAGGTAAGCCTCATGATCAGTACAAACAAAATTGGTTGTCTGGATCAACAACTCATTTTCATATGAGCTAGATTTTTTTTTCCTTCAGGAATTCAATTTAACAAATTATGTTTTAGTTGAAATACTTTTACCTCTAATTCATGAGACCTCGATATCGTAGGTCGGCATCATTTACCTCCTCTATCGGGTATATCTTAATTACACTAGGTACTCATTGAACTCATATACTTAAACCGGATGCAAAGTTCTTTCGTTATCAAATATACACAAAAAAAAAAAAAATTATCTGTTTTCTACAACAACTATATATTCTTACTAGGAAAATAATGTGAACATGTATATATGTGTTTGCCAATTTGGAGAAAAGTGTTTTGGAATCCAAAGTACAAGAGTCGTGAAATTGAAAAATGGAATAGTGGATGTGTGTGTTGTTTAAAACTTGGGAAGGTATCCAAAAATGATGGGATGCCAACTTTCTTTTCTCTTTTTGTGGTTGAATTTCATGTTATGCCAACTTGCTTCTTTGCTTTATCCCGTTTCTATTATTACTTACTTTCACTTTTAGATATCCCCAAAAATCCAAAACTGTCTCTTATTCTATCTTCAAAATCCGAAAGTATTTAGACATGTTTACTTTGTTCAAAAATTAATTTATAAGATATGCTTACTTTGTTAAGAGTGTCAGGTACTCGTTTGAGCTAGTATATCACCACAACGTCACATCAGCAACTCACGCACACACCAAAATACCTCATTATTCATAACTCAAGCCAAAACAACCATTTTGAGACGCATCATATCCAATTAAAACATCAGCTCTCTAAGTTATATTAATATTAGTTTTGTGAAAATTACTAATGGGATAATTGGATAAGTGGCTATTGTGGAAAAGGAAAAGGAAACAAATGAGAGGGTGACCTCAAAAAAAGGATGTTAAAGGAAAAGGATACAACAACATCATAACTTCTCTTCACCCACACAATTAACTCCTTTCCTTTTTCAACTTTCTGTATCAAAATACATCAACACGTTTCATTGTTTAGACAAAAATACATTTTGCTTTCTTAGATCATACAGTGATAAATTTCTACTCTGTCGAAATATAGATTAACATTCTAATATTCATGTTAAAGATATAAGACCCATTTTGAGGATTCTTGAATTGATAATTAAAGATTTGCTCAAATATCATGTTTAAAACTATAACAGGCCGGAATTCACCGTTAGAGATAATTCGGATTGGTTACTGTTTTTGCCTTCTAGGTTGTATTACTCCGATCCCATGCTCGATTGCTAGTTTATACCAAGTCCAACAATTGCAAAAGTGACCCATTTTATGGAAAAAGAAAAGACTACTATGTTTAATTTGAAATTGAAAATATCCTATTTTAAAAGATTTCATCCTCCATATCTCATTATTTACATATTTCCCAAACCTCGCTTTAAGAAAGATTGACATCATGCATTAAAACTCGTTTGGAGATATATGAATATTGGCTGAGACATGTGATCTATGAAAATATCCCATTTTTAGAAACTAAAAGTCTATTACGAAATAATTTTTACGGATATATATGAAGACTTTAGACACGGAAGAAACTAAAGTACATCATATATGTCGGATAAAAGCTCGAAACTTGTAGAATGATTTTGAAAATAATTAGACACAAAGTATTTATAGATATTTTGAATGGTATATATATTTATTGCTTAGGATATATATTGTGTAGTTTATATATGTTTGAACATTAAAAAGGTTGGTTTCTAGCCAAGTTCTTATCTGTGTCGACATGATCTATATGATGATATTCACCACCCCACAAACAATTCAATATATATGACTATATATGATATCATCATCGCATTGTCTTGCCTAGCTATTTCTGGTTTCACAACACCCTTTTCCTTAAGCAATCCACCCACCATGCATTTTCAATTCAATTCAATTCATGTGTTCTCATTAATACTACAATAGTACGTATATATCATCACCACAAACACAAACAAACACCATTTCTATTTCTATATTTTATAATATTCAAAACACATAAACATATTTACACTTGAGTTGAATTTCATCTCTCCCTTGTTCTTCCCACATACATACATGAAAAAACACAAAAAGAAATACAAATTATAATAATAATAATAACTTGTAGTAAAAGTAAAGCGTATAGTAGTTAAACAAGCAAACATAATTTCTTAAAAAGAACACCAAATAAGATGTATATATCAAGCCTTGAAACACCAAATATGGTGATGGTGATGATGATGATGGTGGTGATGATGATGATGATGATGATGATGCTGATGGTTGTAGAAGAAATCATCTTTCTTGATAAGGCCTTCAACATTGGAAAACTGTTGAACGTCGCAAGGGATGTTGATAGGTCCACGATGATCAAAACCATATTCTTCCTCAGCTTCTTTTAAGAGCTGAATGAAAAGAGGATGGTAAATATAGATGACAGGTATCACAAACCTCTTTTGCTCTTGACCTTCATGTCCAACCATCACAGCCATGCATCCTTTCGGTACATGATGATAATGATCTTTCTTCATGTTCTCCTCTTCTTGCTGCTGCTGCTTTTGATGATTATGCAGATGAAAACTCAAAAAATGCTTATCTCCACTACCCATCACGTACAATAACCTAGCTAGCTATCTTACTATTTATAGAAATATACTATACGAAAAGAGATGGATGGATCAAGGGAGATGTTAGGACATAGAGAAAGGCCAAGGATCAGAAGAGGAGATGGCAAGTAAGAAGGTGGTTAAGCAAGAGTCTGTCAAAGAAGTTGGAATATTGCTCATTGCATTTATGTTATTTTATTTATTTTTGTTGGTGAGAGCGGAGTTTAAAACAAGAGGGGGGGATGGATATATATACAAGGTTAAAAGGGTGGATTTGGTCATGTCTTTCATCATACGCAAAGAGACATAGCCATATATATATTTCTTAACTTAATTGGCTTGGGGTGGTTGCCAACTTTTAATGTTATTCTTATTTTTCCAAGTCAATTTTTTCATTTTCGTTTTTCATTGCCAACTGGAAACTTCTTACAGTGTTTTATAACCCCAACTATTGGTTGACAAATTAATTAATTACGTCCACCACTACTCTTTATTATCCATTTGTAACCTTTGAACATCATACAACCGCATCTCTATTCTACTGTATAAATTTTAATATAAATAGGGTTGTTATAAGCTTTGTTTTAGTACAATTAACTAAATGGCTATTATGGTATTAAAATAACATGTTATATTAAACATGACACTTAAGTAATTAATAAATAAGTTAATACACATAACAATGCGGGTTTTTAACCAAGTAATTGATGTTACAAAATATATTTACCATTATATTTGTGTTTACAAAAATAATTGCAATTGTGTGGTAATCCTTTCTACATTTCTTTTTGCTTTTAGATTTAATGAATTTCGTTTCAATTTTCCTGATCGAACATAATTAAAGAGGAAGAACACATTTTCTTTTTCTTGTACTTAAGTTTTGCTTTGATCATACTACCAATTCTTTTTACAAACGTATATATTGGCTGACAATTGATGTATTTACTACATGCCGACTTAAAACATTACTTTAATGTGAACTCAAAATTACACAATCACAAACACATTAAAAAAAAAGATATGACACCAGCCTTCTAATATAAGTAATTTTAATGTGAACTCAAAATTTGTTGGTAATTTCATCTCTATCAATATTTGATGCTTTATTTTGTGGGTGTTATCACACTCATCTCATATTTCATTATCTAAGAGCTTCAACAATTGTTCATTTAATTGTTTACAATATTAATTTCAAAGAGACTTGGTTATAATTCATATTTAGAAAACGTTATTCACATGCACTAGACCAAACATCACTTTTTCAGTCGAGGTTTTTTGTCCATTCCTTACGACAAGTCGTAAGGTTATGAAATCTAGACGTCATGTCATCGGCATTCAATTGTCGAGAATGCCGCGTCGGTGTTTACTGTGCCGACGACATTTCCCTACGACAAGGTGGGACCCACACCCTTTTTGGTCAACAGTTTGTAATTTCGGCTATATATTTCCCTATGACGTATCGTAAGGATAATAAAGATAAGACTAAAATACACCGTTGGTCCCTAAACTTGTTGCTGTTCATCGCGATGGGACGAACCTCGCTCTTTTCATCGTCGGGGGTCTTTAGTTTCACTGTTCATACTCGTTACAGGTCCTTTGACCAAGTCAACATCTGATTTTTGTTTTGTAGTCGAGGGTATTTTAGTCTATACACATTTATACTTTTATAACACATTTATGTTTTACCCCTTCATCTTTCATCATCTTCATCATCTACCCAAATCATTCATCTCCCCTACATTCATCATTCATCTCCCCAAACATGAGCATGTGACTAATTTCTTAGCACCAAATCTTCTTAAAACAATTCCGATGATGACTTCTCTCTCATTCTCTCGTTCCGCATTAGATGAAAGAAATTTTCAGCAATGGTTACATACAAGAATCAAATGAAAAAGAAGAATATAATATAATATCAAAAAGGGTAATCTATTGAAGCCACATTATTATCGCAATACATGGTTCTTTTTTTGTTTCCTTATTGCATTTCGAGTTAGATTAGTGACGTAATCATCTCACATGTTGTAATGCAAATTTGTCTTTCAGGTTCTGTTATTTAATTGGATGGAGGTGAGAGATCCCAAATAATTCTTCCAAGACTTATGGAGATATGTGCTTCATCAGGTATTTCATTTTTGTTTTTGTTATTCTTAG
The DNA here is from genome assembly GCA_022545495.1 of Chrysanthemum lavandulifolium. NCBI lineage: Eukaryota > Viridiplantae > Streptophyta > Magnoliopsida > Asterales > Asteraceae > Chrysanthemum > Chrysanthemum lavandulifolium. The sequence continues at coordinate 669,876 of CM040245.1, forward strand.
TTTATTATCCACCAAATGTATTATTTTGTTAATTTATTAGTGTATTGCGTAAATATTCATGTATTTGTTGTCAACATGACCGTGTTCGATTTCAAAGCAATTTTTGTACCAAGTATCTCAACTTACAAAGAAGGTTACTTCGGTGCTTCGACATCCCTTTATTCATCCCTTCAAAGGATCTCGCATGGCAGTTCAAACTCCAAAGAGTGTGGGAAAGACTTATTCATGGGAGAGGTTTGTTCATTTTGTTTTACGTTTTTTAATTAAAATAATTTCAAATGGTGGAGACCAATTGAATGACTTCCTGAAATTAATATAAATTTGTCATGCAGACACTGGACTAAACAATAATTTGACGATGGAAGATTTGCCTCCCCCTGAATTTTTGTACGATGACATCTCTCATTGCAATCCTGAAAATGGAAAGTTTAGTTGCGATCAGTTGTTTCCATCATTACCTTTGGCGCTTGGTTACAAAATTCGCTCGTGACAACCCTAAGCTTAGGCTTCGGTATTGTTCTAAACATTAATAAAAAATAACTTTTGATACGGGGTGTCGCACCGCTTTAGGCGGTGTTTGATTTGCTTGAATTCACAGATTTTAGTGTCGATAAATGACATCGCCTCGAATATTTGGCCAAATGATCGCTTTAAATAACCAATTTAATATCGGTTGCAACAAAATCGAGTTTATAAGGATACACTCAACCGACCTAAATATCCATTATTTTGATTTTGTTTAGAGACTTTTGCTCCCATTTCAAGAAAGATATATCTTGAAATAGTCAATTTTGCCAAACACTCAAACACCGATTATATGATCATTGCAAGTTTAAGTATTAGAAACACACCCACACACACTATTTTCTCAGATATATTACAAATGACCGATGAAATTCTTTAGTATCACGTGATTACCCTCAACAAGCACATCCGAACACCATCTTGGTGATATGGAGTCGATCCAAACACCCCTTAGAGTTGGGATGATATCGCTCATCTTCGTGATACATTATCATTTTGTGATTATTGACAATGCGTGGAGGTTGTGTAGTGTCATATGAATAATTCACCACTTTCTACTATAAAACACACAAAATTGCATAAAGATTTATTTGGATCCAAAAGCTTTTATGGTTACCGCATTAACAATGGACTAAAGGTTGCAAAATAATTCCACAGTGTTCTTGTAATCGGATCATTGCATCTTGTTGGTGATGTTTTAAAGCTACTAAAGAGGTAAGTGAAATGCAATATGCGAATGATTATCTACTTGGGAACCAAGCATCATGCAAGTTCACCTAATCGAAGCTTATATTGTGGTTTTAATTGATGGCCATTTGACAAGTAGAAGGTGTGATAAGTTTCTGTGGCCTAACACATGCGAACAAAACCCTCTTTAAAGGCGTGAGATTACGATTCGTAATCACTTTACAACCGGTTAAAAGTATCGCTAAGCGAACATGTTGTTCGATTGATAAACTCGATGTTGTTTATGTTGTACAATGGAGACCCATTTCCCATTTGCATTTCGAAGGGATGTTACCGATTCGAATTTAGATGCGTGTTTTCTTTTATACGAAATAGAAAAAGAAGTGTAGATAAGAAAATAGTATTTTGATAACATTTGCAATGTATAACGTTAAACGTTTGCTGATTGATTTGCAATAAAAATGCGGGATTTGCAAGTTAATTGTTTAGTGCTATTTCCTAATTGTAATACGGTCTATAATCAGTCAATTTAAAGCACTTGTTTTTGTTTCAGTATTGCATTAGCTACTGCAAAGAATTAGTAAGATAGTGCTCTCACTGCTCTGTTGGATATACCTACTTTTGTTGCTGAATTTACTTATCATGTACAATTGTTTAGGACTTTAGGTACTGTTAGATCATGAAATCATATGATCATATACCTACTGGGTTCAAGATGTTAATTTTCCTCTATTTTAATCATCATTTTTTTGACACAAAGTTACATCTCTTCTTCAAAATAGCACTAGAAACTACAACAAGAAATTCCATTTTCATTCCAGATTTTCAAAGATGATCTCGCATGTTTAGGAGTTGTTAAATTGACTGGGTAGATGATGAAGATGATGAAAGATGAAGGGTAAAACATAAATGTGTTATAAAAGTATAAATGTGTATGGACTAAAATACCCTTGACTACAAAACAAAATCGAGTTTGACTTGGTCAAGGACCAATCTGCATTTAATGGCTACTGTTTGGACCCGTGGCGATGATTATGCCCGGTTTTGTCCCATCGCGATCCTCCGATACAAGTTTAGGGACCAACGGTGTATTTTAGTCTAAAGATAATTACTCACTTTGATTAATTAACTAATCGTTATCCTTTGTTATACCTACGACATGTCGTCTACGTGTACTTAGTATACACGAATATTTCTGTTATTATACCGACGACATGACGTCGGTATAATAAAACCAAAAAAAGTATGCTTATATTATACCTACGACATGTCGTAGGCATAATAAAAATCAAAAAATAGATTCTTTTATTTACAGACGACATGTTGTAGGAAATTATGCTGAACTGTTGCTGCACAAATGCCTGCACGGAAGCAGTTTCTCAGATTTTTCCGGGAAATATTTCCGGAGAAAATCTACCAAAACCTGTATACAAACCAAAACCTATATGCAACCAATTCCAAATGGCAATATTCAAAAACAACTTATAACGGCCAAAACGACGTAAACACTTATATAAACAGTAAACACCCTCAAAATACATCAAAACAATACAAAGTCTACAAAACGGGTGTTATAATATCTAAACCTAGCTGCCATAACCACAAATGTTGCAATATCCAAAAGGTTCAAGTCGCCAAAATGTTAAACTACACAATAACAAGATACGGGTCGACAAAATATAGTTCAAATGATAAGTAACACAAAATAACCTATATACCTCGATCTAATGCCCCTCGTCATCAAAATCGCTACCATCCTCCTGATCACCACTCCCGCCCGCGCCATATTCACCCTCGCCTGTCCCGTTCAAGCCCTTTTTTTGTCGTTTAGTGTCTTTTCCCCTTTTTTGTCGACAAAATATAGTTCAAATGATAAGTAACACAATAACATGTCGTCGGTATTTTATTACCAAAATAATTCAACGCATTCAAGTCTTGTTCAAGCCCCCTTTTTTGTCGTTTAGTGTCTTTTCCCTACGACATGGTGTCGTCGGGATTTTGTTCGTAGCCTGTTCTCCTTTTTCTTGTGGTGATGGCTCATCAATTCGTCTTTAACATACTTCTAATGTAATACGAAAATTGTAGTAACGTGATCTCTATCGAATGTTTTAGTCAGAAGATTAACAAATATATTTATAAAGGGTTTTGCTAACAACAGCTCTTAGGGCTGTGTTTAAAAGTATATTTTTTCTTATAATTTGTAGTAATAGACTATTTCAACCAATCAGAATTAAATGTTAGTTATGCATCCATCTTTTTCGGAATTATTTTCGCAATTTTAGTGATTTTCATCCAATCATGATATTCCATTAATAACATTGTAATAGTAATCACTTGCTTAAACACAACCCTAAAGGCTGTTGTTAGCAAAACCCATTTATAAATTACAAAGAAATGTCATAATACTTTTAAACACCTATAAATTGGTAAAATCTTTTTTAAAGACAATTTGTTGGACAAAAACTCTCTTTTCCTTAGCTTTCAATGGATTATCAAACCAAAATAGGTTTATTTATTACTACTTATCTCTATAATTTGGTAACTAGGAATATATACGAGTGTGGAAACCCGCGCGATGCAGCGGGATTGGCTTCAAAGGACTTACTTTGTAGCGACACTTAAACCTTAAGGACTAATTTTGCCGAGTTTCTATAGTTAGCAATTAATTCTACAGGACTTACCTTGCAACGCCCTTTAAACTTTAGGGACTATTTTTGCCAGATTGTTATAGTTAGCAATTAATGATGCATGACTTATTTTGCAGAGCCACTTGAACCTCAGGGACTATTTCTGCCAAGTTAAAAAACTTTGCATTAAATGCTTGCTTTGCTACAGTAACCTCCCCGCCTTTTAGTATATATAATAACTAGCTTCATAACCCGCCCAATGGGCGGGTTCGCTTCATAACATTGCTTGACGAAATGTAAATGGACATACGTAATAATGAATAATGGAAAATATCTTAAACACAAAAATTGTAAAGAAAAAAGAAAAGTGTTCACGTAATATATGTAAAAAGAACAATGAAAAGTGAGTTGATAAAATGGATGGTCCTTATTTATATACGACATGCCCAATGGGCGGGCGAGCTTCATAATGATCATTTCTGAATATATATGATGATGAATGCAATAGCCGATTTCCTATTGTTAGTACAATAACTACATTCGCCGTCGTTACATAAGTTGTAATAGTCAGGTTAACATGCTTTGAGGAGGTCATTTTACAGCAACCTTAAGCTGAATTGATGAACATGTCTTCTTGTTTCTTGAACATCACTTCAAATTTTCGGTGAAAAAGAAAACAAAGATATATGTAAATGGCTAAATGAGGTTGCTGAAAAAGGTTTATCCTTTTTTGGATAATTATGATAGAAGGTAAAGCAGCCACATTGGTTAACAAAATTTATAGAGATCATAAATGAAAGATAAAGATTAAGTGGAAATATGAGGCTAAATGGTAAAACTGATTAGCTGCTTAAGCGGTATAAATCAACATGTACATACTTAACTATACATGTATTCTATGAAGGTAATAGTAATGAATGCATAAAAAGTTATGAGCGAGCAATAATTATGTCTCAATACATTTAACTATCGATATGCGTTGAAGTCTAACCTTTTGTTGACTGAACTTGGTGCTCCGTCAAAATACTATGTTTTTGTTAATTTGATTTTAGCTATTCACCCAAGTGTGTTTGCCATTGCAGAGTCGTATTTTGTATTTACTAAAAGAGCGGCTAGATTCTATTTTTACAGTGGCTTTCGACTAAATTTTGCCTTTGTTTAGCCAGCATGCTTGCAAAATTTGAAATTTTACAAGTGTTACATATGTGGTAGATTAGCAAAACCATAAGTCAAGAATAAAATGAGCAATAAAACAAACAAACCTCGTGACCGCCAACAATGACATGGTCACCCTCTTCACACTAAATATGGTGAGATGTGAGTAGGATGTTGGTGTGTCTTTTATCATATCTGATAAAGCAAGTCGATGTAAACACAATTAGATGCCATAGCAAGTCGATAGTAAGTTAGCGTCCAATAGTATTTAGTAAGGTTTGCAAATAGATAAATAACAACTATTACGAATATTGAATAATAAACAAACCTTGAACTTCTTGTTAGAATCGTACATGTTTTGCTATCACGAAGCAGCTAATCATGATGCATACTTTGCAGATGGATCTACCCATGTCTCTAGTTAACTAACATCACCCCTGCAATATATTAAGATGTCAAAACTTATGATTGACTTAATTAAGCAATAATATACATTTTAGTGTAAAAGTACCTATATATTATAGTATAACAACACGTACCGCTGATTTAATCGTGGTTTGCCTGTATACAGAAGTTCATAAACAGCTTTTTTAGCATTAAAATCCACCCATTTTAGCATTCAAACGCACCCATTTCAGCATTCAAACCGACCCGTCGCAGCCCCATTTCAAAGACCTAAACGCCTAATTTCAAATTGGCCGACACCCATTTTGAGCCCCCAAAACCACCTATTTCAGCCCCTAAACCCGCTCGTTTCCGATCCCATTCCGGCCCCCAGACGCACTGTTTTCACCTGCGGTTTCAAAGAACTAAACCCACTCAAAGATTTAGTAAAAATAAAGCCTCAACCAAATGACACTACACCATGATCGAGACGCTACACTTGCTTAAACAAAGCTACAACGGATTAAGCAAGTTAGAATGGTTTTCATTTTCAACAATCCCGCCCATAAAAATATACATATAGTTTATTGTGATATTAATCGTAAGAAAGAACTCTAAAAAATGCGTTTAAAATTTATTACTAACTTTTACCTTTGAGATGAAAACTGTAGGCTCACGACATCAATTTCCACATCGCTCACCCTTATGCATTCACATGATCCTCGATGCAAACCTCGATCCAAAACCCGACCATTATACGTAAGAAACCCACCCCCAAATGCCTCAGCGCCTTGGTCGAATTGCGATTATGCTCCATAATCTTGCTCCCATCTAAGTTACAAGAAGAAAGCCACTAACGCACAACATATAATTGCCTATAAAATATTCGTAGAACTACCGCAACTCTACCCAAATAAACCAAATCAATAAACTTTCCCACTTCTCAATTCACCTTAAACATGTTCAAAGATTTGACCTCATCTTTAAACCAACAGTATTTATCATCCTTTCTATAAATAAATTACTGGTATATAGAAAAACCCAAAATAAAAATCTAAAATGAAAACCTTATAAGAATTGAAACCCATAATCAAAAACTAAAATCAAAACCTAAAAAAAAATAAATAAATAAATAAATAAAAAATCCTGCCCACCCATGTTTGGCACCTCTAGTCACAAAATTTAACTGAAGCGTGTAAAAGTCTGACCTGATAACACTTACTGTGGCTTGCTCAGCCGTCTGTACACTGAAGTTGGTCCGCTCTTCGAGAATGGCGCCTGAGGGGTATGCAAGTAATTAGCTTAAAAGTACTGAAATTTTTGTACATACCTTGTAGGACCTTTACCATCAAGATGAGAAATAAAATCAACCAAAGATTACAACTTCAAAATTTTCAGATTAAACTATTAATCATCAACAATACAACTTCAAAATTTTCAAATTAAACCATTAAGCATCAACAAAAAATCAAACTCTTTTTTATCATCGATAAACTACTAACCTTCAATAGATCCCCAATTTGAGTTGAAAAGAAACTTAATGCATGAACATACAAAAAAATTATTGAGATTCAAAAGATCCCAAAATCGTACCTTTAGTGTATCATCATTAATTTTCGGCTTGGTTAATCTGCTCAATAAGATTCTACCTACAAAAATAAAAAAAAAAAAATGACGAAAATAAACAAAAATTTCTTGAATAAATGAAGATGATGAGGAAAAGAATCATAATTTTTTTCCAGCAAAGTGTCAAAAAATAGTTAATTCATTGATGAATAAATGAAGATATGATGAGGAAAAGAATTTGATGGTAATGTAACAGTTTGTATTTGAATTATTCTGATTTGATAAGGTTTTGGAATGTGCAGCGAATGTTGAGGGGAGGTTATGAATCACCTTTGACTGGCATTGAATTTTAGTGTAAAAGTCGATATATGAGTAGAAACTGAAGTATATTAGTTTGGAAGTAGAAGATAAAACACAAAAATATGGATTGCCTTAGTGGTAGAGGCGTTAGGCTGTTAATGTTGAGACCCATGTTCGAATCTTGGCTGCTACCAATTTATTTTTTTTTATAATGTATTCGGATGTAGTGCCATGGTGGCATTTCCAACTCATCATATAGGCGCCATGTCAACATTAAAATGCCTCGTAAGCATTATACACGTGGCATGTGTAGCCTCATATATATGTATAGATTCTGCCAAGTTAAGAAACTTTGCATTAAATGCTTGCTTTGCTACAGTAACCTCCCCGCCTTTTAGTATATATAATGATAATATAGTTAATAATATAATGTTTGTTGTGTTGTTATTGTTTTAGATGTAGAGTATGAACATTAGTTCGAGCGTTAGGTATGACAGTCAACGTTATCATTCTATCACTCTGAGAGCACTCCCAACAATAACACCATAACACCAATAACACCGTCCACGTCAGCGCCACATCAGCTTTACCATTTAACATTAACATCCTCAAAAAACACCCACAACAATAACATCCCAATAACACCATAACACCACTAATATTTCATATTTTCAATTTCAACCACTAAACTAAATCATACACTTCATTTTTTAAACTAAAACAAACATTTCATTAAAACTTAAAACATATTACAATACGAGACTAAAAAAATACAACGAAATAAAAAAAAAAAAAAACACACACACACACACACCGCAATTAAAAAAACATAGCAAATACTTATTCATCCTCGCCGCTCTCTTGTTGTTGTCCATGTCGCTCAAGATTCTTCCGCCAAACATGCTCCATAAGGTCCCGTTGGAGTTGGGTATGTGTTTGTCGGTCGTGTATTTCTTTTGCCTTACGATCGCATGCGATCACATCTTTCAACCCATCTTCGTTGCCTCAAATTTGCCGACGGATCCACCCACGCTCGTTATAGTCACGTAAAGCAAAGTTTTGATCTTTTATAATCATGTTATGCATAATAATGCAACAATACATGATTCTACGATCGTGGCAATTTCAAATTGACGTGCGGTTGTTGTAGTATACCCCAACGGCCTGAAGAACACCAAAAGCACGCTCAACATCTTTTCGGCACTTTCTTGTCTCCTTTTAAAGCACGATGTTTTCATCGCTTGTTGCCGTGAAGGATTTGACGAAAGTTGCCCATCGTGGATAAATTCCATCACCAAGAATACCCTGCTCATACCTAGTTCCGTTGACCATATAAGGTGCTCTTGGGGCATTATCGCAAGAAGGTCATCGAATAACGGAGAGTTATCTAAAACATTAATATCGTTATTTGCCCCGCCATCCCAAAAATACATGCCGATCCATAAATCTTGGTAAGAACATTTCAAGCATAATTGTTGGGTATTTTTATCACCCCAAGAAAATGGCCTTGCCAAGCCAATCGGACAATTTTTCCATTCCCAAAGCATACAATCAATGCTACCAAGCATTCCTTAAAACCATGTTTTTCTTCATGATGTTGATAAATTTTTGAATGTCGGCCCATGTTGGTTTTCTTAAATACTCCCAAGATAAACAAATCAATAATGCATTTGTTAAAATTATCAAGCGCAGCCTTTGAAGTACTTTCACCCATTTGCAAGTATTCATCAAATGCATCAGTGGGTGTCAGACGCCAATCGCATGCGTATGGCAGACGTAGACACTTCATTAGAGCACTTATACTCATTCAATTCGCATAACCGGTGTTTGCCTAAAAAGGTAAAATGATCCGGAATATTATCGGAGTATAAGATTCAATACCTTCAACTATTTGCGTGAATAGTTTCTACTCATACGAAATCTTCTACGAAAATTCCGGTTTGAATACTTACACCCTTGCACGAAATAATCGTTCATGCAGACGTTTCGCAGCTCACGCTCACGATATACATGGGTGCGAGCGACTAGGATGTTGAGATTCAATACCTCTCGTTGTTCCAACCGGCGGTGATACTCGACGCTGGCCGTCATAAATCGGAAGTCCTCTCATCATCAACGCTAACCAAGACACGGAATATCACCACTGATTTGGATCCATCATGAACTAATTTGATTTTGAAATATGAAAGTGTAAAGAGGAAGTATATAAAGTTTGAATGGAAGTGTGAAAAAATAGAGTTTTAATGTGGGATTTATAGTGGTAAAAATGTTTTGATTTTTTTTTTTTTTTAAAAACTAGCCAGCTATGGGGTTTTGTAAATTTTTGAATTTCTAGACGTTGAGGACTAGTTGTGTAAGTTTTTCAAATTTTTTTTTTTTTTTTTGCTTTTCTGCTTATCAAGCAAGAACCCAACGGTTGCTTTATAACGCTGCTACCATTCCAAGCCTCCAACGGCTTAACGCCTAAACGGCGTTAACGCCTATAACGGCGTTACTGCTATCACGAGAGTCTCAATGTAAGTTACCATATATTATATCTTCCTTCAACGTGTGTATTCTCCAATGCAATAGTAATATTTTTCCAATGCAATAGTAATATTTTTCCAATGTATGTATTCTCCAATGCAATAATAATATATTTCTCCAATGCAATAGTAATATATATAATTTGATGTATGTATTCTCCAATGCAATAGTAATATTTTTCGGTGTGACCAGACTTGGTGCTTTGACATAATATCCATAGATAGAATATAACTTAATAATATTGAACCATGCGTAAAAGGATTAAGATAATGATAACGTTTATGGTCCACCGGGCCCTAGACATCATTCCAGAACTTGCTTCTTTTCCGGGAGAGTATTCCACACCTCTAACCAATAGAGAAGGGGCATGTATATACATATTGAAATCATCCAACTAATTATATATATTTCAAAAAAAAAAAAAAAAAAGGTTCATCTAGTTTATCCACTACTGCATGGTAGTAAATTCTATGAGACCACAATGAAATCCAAATTGTAGCAATGGATGTTTTTTGTTAATGTCGATTGAGGCTATCAACCCTAATTATATGGCAAAATTGTGAAATATGCAATGCTTCAAGTTCAAACACCAAAAAATAATGAAATAAAACAAGCATGAATTTACGATCCTTGACAGGTTCAAGATTTTGGGCTTGCAAAACATTCTATAAAGGCATCTTCACTTTTTCGTAAAACATAATTGCACAATTCTAACGTAGCATTGGGCATGTTATAATGAAATGGAGAATAAAAGGTCATTATCATGTAGTAATAAAGAAAATATGTTTGTTTACTATTATTAAATGCAGTAACTCATTATATCAAAAATCATCTGTTAGCCTTAATAGTTTTATTAGAAGTGATGGTCATTCACTATTGTGAACTTTTAGAACGCGTGTTAGATATCACGATAGAATAATCGGCGATGACGGATTTAAATGGCTAAAAATGGTAATAGCTAAGATAAGCTAGCCTTTTATTATGTGTAATCCAATCCAAGTCCACGAAGCCCAAGCCAAGCCCATGGAAAGCCTTTAGGGCAACATGTGTCTTGTACTATAAATACCCCTCAAATGGTCATTTGAGGGGTGTGCTTGAGTGTGTGTGTGTGTGTTTTTTCCTTGAAGCAATATAACATCTTATTGTTTTCATCTTCTACTCTTTGTCTCTCTAAACATACATACGAATATACATCAAGTCACCAAGTTCTATTCTTTATCTTTCTTATTCATACGCATAACGTATTTGTGTTTGGTTTGTGTTGGGTTTGCTTATTATAGTGATAAGGTATATGTGATAAAAGGGTATAACATCATCATTTTGATTCATTAGAAACCCCTCCTTTTATTTTTCATTACATCTTGTAATTGATACAAAATTACATAAAATTCTATTTTTTAAATAATAATTATGCTAATTTTTTTAAATCATAAATAGGGTATTTTAATCTTTTTCTATTGATTACATTAAATTCTATTGTATTAACCAAACATGATTAATAATGGTAATGAGTCATTCCATTACATCATTCATTCAATTGTTATTTCATTTCATCCTACTAAATGAACCCTAAAATTTTAAGATCCAAAATTGGATTTTAAACCACATGAATAGAAGATAGATTCAATAAAAATATACAAAGTGATTATGATAAAATCATATCAGACAAAAATAGACGAATGACTAAAATAATGGTGAAGCTGTTAAAAAAAACCTAAAATAACTTTAGATAATAGTTTTATAAATCAATCGTATCTAGCTAACTAGCTACGACTGTTAGTAATTAAGAACAAAGCTAGAAGCTACGACTGTTGGCGGGAAAACTTGAGTAAAATTTAAATTTTTGAGGAGACTAAACGTTCAATTTTTACGCGAGATTCAAATTTTGGTTTAACTTGAAAATTTTGGTCAAAATTCAAATTTTGGACCCAAATTCAAATTTTTCGGTCAAATTTTATGTCAAAATTGTCATAACTCAAATTTTCATACGACCTTAGAATTGATTTTATAGTGAATTTCAAATTTTGGGCGAAAATTTTTAAGAACCGAGTTTACGAGCACGACTTTCGTAATCACCTCAACCAAGCTTAATCTTCATCAACCACAACTCCTTTATCGTTGAATCGATCCTACATCAACTTTATCATATCATACCTTCATCAATGGCTACTCAACAAGACATTCATGCAATGGGTCGAAAACCGACCTCCTATGTTGGCAAAAGGTGGTTATCTTCAATGGACAAGTCGAATGCTCGCTACATAAAGACCAACCCTAATGGAAACTCATGATTAAATCCATTCAGGATGGACCTTCCACCGACAAGTTCATGTACCGAAATGCAGACGCAACACCTCCCATCCCACCATCCTCTCATCTTCAAACCGAATCGAATACATCAAGAGGATCGAAACAAGTCGATGCGTATGACGCGGCAATTCATATTATCCAACCGGGTTTACCAATAGACATCTTTGTTTGCGGTAGAGCGGTTGAAACCGCTTCGATATGTGGGAACGTGTTAGACGGCTATGTTATGGAATGTAAATTGGTAAACAAGACATGGAGAACAAGTCGCTAACCGAATGGGAGAAGTTTACATCTACACCGTGAGAATCCATTGAATCCTACTATGGAAGGTTTTGCACTTTGATGAATGAGCTTATCGAAACAAGTTGGCACCCGAACAATCGCTCAAAACATCAAGTTCTCGAATAATCTTCCGTAAGAATGGGGACGATATGTCACTATTGTCAACCAAACAAAAGACTTACATCAAAGTGAACTTTGATCAACTCAACGATTTTCAAACAAAACCAAGTCAAGTGAATGAAGTCGAAAGAAAGATTGGCAAAGAATCATGATCGATTGGCACTTATTGCTAAGACTCAAACCATACCAATACACAACAACAAGCTTCATCATCTTCCAACAACAACAACTTGCGAAGAATACATTCAACAACCACAACAACAATTCTATCCACCGAACAACAAGTCATTCAACAACCGTATCCACAATACCGTGAACAAGGAATCATCGATAATGAACCCGACCACGTAGGCGACCTTGCAACAAGTATTTTCTTTATTGGATAAAGCATTTAGCGATCGCACGGGTAATCAAAGGTTCCGTATCGTGTAATCATCGGGTCAAGATGTTGGAAATCGATGGGATGAAATGTTGGGAATAGAGCGATGGGTAATAAGAATGGCAATGTTGCAGCCCAATCGTTGGGAATTATGGAAATGTGAATCGTGGTAATCGATTAAGTGTTATAATCACAAGGAGTGGGTCACATGGCAAGAAACCGTCCCTAAGCCGCACAAAAAGAATGGTGATTTTCTTCTAAAGTCGCTTTGTTAGCGAGATAAGAAGCGGGTTCCAGTTGAGTCTCGACGAACATGACTTTTTCGCTATTATGGATGATTTGGAAGACCTCGAGGAACTCAATGCGAATTGCATCTTCATGGCAAATCTTCGTGAAGCTAAGTATGACATCGAGTCGACTCACCTCCCCGCTATGACGCCAATACAAGATGTCGAGGTACCAATCATTGATCCATGTTATAACAATGTCATATCGATGTGTTTACTCATGACGAACAGACTCGCGACGCCAACACCCACTTATGATACATACCGACAATCCGAGTTGTAGCAATACGAACTCCAAACTCCATATGTGGATCCTAGTGGAGGTCAGTGTGGCACAAAATACTACGATCGATGAGAAACACGTGCTTATTTTGAATCATTAATTAATCAATGTGGCATTGAAGTTGAGAAAGTTAGAACGGTCAATCGCGAAGTTAAGGCCGCGAATGTTAAATTGATCACCGAGCTTGAGAGTTACAAGGAGCACGCCAAAGCCTATGAATTTCATACAAACAAAATTTCGAATTAGAAATTGGTTATCGAGATTCTCGTTTAAGAGAACAACAATTGCAACTCAAGTATGACACACTTGATGTGAATCAATTTGAAAATAAAATCTTTAAACAAGGAAATTTCGATCTAAACAACCAACTTTCTAAACAAAAGCACTCGTTCTCGATCTTGAAAAGAGAAGAAACAGTTGATTCTTGATTTTTCAAAACGAAGATTCTCTTCTTGATGAAATTCGGATAAAATGAAACTATCAAAAATTGGATAATTTGCTTCTTACAACGGGTCATTCCGCTAAAACAAACAAGATGCTTTCTAATCAAGCAAATCCGATTTTTCACACTTCACATAAAATGGCTCTTGGTAACTCACCTCCTTCGTTCCTCAAGAAAGCTCAGAAAGAACGGAATGTGTTGAACAATGGACAACCTTTGCATGAACCCATAATTGTTCATGATTCTCTTGAAACGTTAGAACTATCTGAGGAGAGTCGATTAAAAATGAAACAAAATAATCCAGATCTTAAACCGATTGATTATAACAAATGGAACAAATTTAATGGAATTACTTTTGTTAATCAAAAAGAAAAGTCAAAGTTTTCCATCACACCAAGTGTTTCAAACAAAGTGTCAACACCAGTTTCAAAACCAGTTGTAGTTTCCAAATCTCTTTCGAAAATCGAACAAATGTCTTCAAACAATCCTTTTAACACAAGTGATACTAGAAGCATTTTAGACGATGTTAAAACTAGAATCGAGTCTTCAAGAGATCGTTAAAACTAAAACCACTATGACACCTAACAACCGGTTCTCTACTTTTGATATCGAATGAGAAAGTTTTTGAAACTCAAATTGCCCCTCACCGAATAACATCAACTCAAGGGTAATTCATGTTGAACAAGCACTTTTGAAAGAAACAAATGACTTTGTCAAGGACCATAAATCCGGTAAAGCAAGCTAATGAATGTTTTGAACACATCAAAGTTTTGGAAAATCTAAATGATTCTCTCTTCAAGATGTTATGACTACCGATATCATGTCCATTATTTTGCAAACATATTCTGTTGAAGATCATGAAAGACTCGACCGAGACCTCCGCAATTGTTTCAAAATATGAAAATGCTCTTGCAAAACTTGAAAAGAAAATGTGTCCTATTTTAAACAACTTGATCGAAAATCGAGGAATGCAAGTATGACAAACTGTCAGATGAAGCGTGCCTACAAGGACATGCAAGAGCAAAATGATCTTTTGAGAGCTCAATGGGATGTCTAAAAGAAAAGGTCAGGATACTAAGTTTGCAAAACCATTGACCGAGGAGAAAACAAATGTTCCCAAACCGTTTTCAAACCAAAATGTCTATTTCTCGCCCTCCAAAAGTCAATGAGAAAATGATTTGTCAAAAACAATCGCTCCACGACTTTGCCTATTAAAAGAGAATTATCAAAGGTTTTGAAAACTGCTTCGATAAAGAAAATGTGATTACACATGGCACTTCTAGGAATAGTACACGGAATGCACCAAAAATCCAGCTAAAGAATCATTGGTTCTAACGACATGGTCAACAATCACTATCTGAAAGAAGCTAGGAAAAAGGCATGACTCGAAAAGATGGAATTCTAGGTGCAACATCTAGGGTGATGAATTCTACAAGATTTCAAGGCACTGCTAGTAGTAGTAAACCATTCCCAGGAACACTCTACAAAAGACTAGGGATTGGCTTGCATCTAAGAGTAGTTGCAAAAAGAAAATGCTATGCCCTTAGAAAACAACACTAGGAATTCTAAGTCTTTTTCGAACAAGAATCGGTTCCAAAAGATCAGAGTGACAAAGTTAAAGTCATTGCTTTAAACAAGAATATTGAATTTGTCCGTACTACATGTAAAAATGTATCTTTTCGCCTAATCATGATGCATGTGCCTTACAATATCTCAAGAAAGATAATTCTCGTGCCAAGGCACAATCCACTAAGACACCAAATAGAAACAAGCCCGTTGATAAAATGTCAAACAAAAGAAACCTAAAAGTGGATCTCTTCAGACGTAGTTTTTCTAAAATGAGTCTTCCACAGCATCCGATAAGAAAACAACTCCTAGATCTTACCTTAGCGGATACCCACGGAAAAGTTTTCAACGAAGTTGGTCTTAGATGGATCCCCACAGAAAGATTTTTGATACTTGCTCCAACACGTATAATAGTGAAAATCATCGATAAGAGTGAGGAATCTTGTACTTCTAACACATTATTTGTAAAACTCTTCTTCTTTGGTTGCGGTGAATCAAATATCTCCGAACCCACTCATCCGAGGTTCCAATTCAGAAAATCTTCTTCTTCATCACTCTTTCTATCTTCTTTATTGATTTTCCATCTCTTTATAAAACCAACAAAAGCAAAATATAAAAATATAAAACTTTCAAAAATACAAAACAATATAAAATCAAAATCCAAAATATTCTTCTCACGACATGTCTCTCAGATAATCGATATTCAGACGTTTCTAGAAATGTCATTCAACAATGATACGGGCATGTACGGATGCTTGAGCGAGAGTTCTTTAAATGTTTTCCAAAACATGTCGTTTCTCAAAATCTCTTCAATAATGGCTTTCAGATACTTCAAGACGAAACCGGACTTCAACATAATGGCTTCGGACACATCGGCTTCAGACCAGCTTCAAAGAAAGGAAAGTGCTTCCAATATCAAAGGTTTTAAATATTCTTCAAGCACTTTTCCTAAAATCATAATGGCTTGTAAGTATTTCAGCTTGCAACCCGATCTTTAAAGAAAGGAAAGTGCTACGCAAAATCGATTTTCATAAATATCGAGCACTTATCCTAAAACAAATGAAGATTATTCTTCTCGAATATCTTCAAAAGATTTTCAAAATCTTCTTCTCATCTTATGTACCATTGATTCGAAATTTTCAAAAGATTTTCAAAATCTCTCACATTTGGTACCAAGATAACTCCTCTAAACCCTTAATTGATTCTAAATTTTCCGAATGAAAAATATGCTTTCGTTATGGGGAGTATAAATCTAAAATTGTTCCAAAATTCATGCTAAATCGCTTTCTCCACATGTTTTTCAAAACATATCTTTTAATCATTTTGTTTCAAAAACATCATGGATATGCTATTTTTGAGGGGGAGAAATGTGATTAAAATGTGATCAAAAAGGTTTAATGATCGGTGTTTGAATCTCAAAAGAGCTCGACTCAGTTGAAACCAATGAATTGACGAGGAATAATGTACCATCTCGAGAAACTTTCTATGGACTTGACCAGGACGGGTAATAATTTCAAGCTAGTTCTCTAGTGATGTAAACGTGTCTCGAATCGGTCTAGTTCAAAAAGTGCGAACTCTACCCTCTATGTGCAGATTTCTGTCAAAACATATAAGCACATGTGAAGGGGGAGTGTTTCTGAAAATATAAAACTCTTGGAGTGTTCCAAACATGTTTTCTATCAAAAACACTTTGAGAGATTTTCAAGAAAAATGGTTTTATGGCAACAATAGGACAGTCATGGAGTTATAAGGTGACTAAGGATAGGAAAATTCGTCCTATGATCCGCCAGAGCCGGAGGGATCTACCCAAGGACATCACAAATAGTTAGTATTAGAAGTCCTTAGGTATGATTGAAAAAGGAGTAATGTGAGATAAGGAGAAAGAAGGGGTTGAAGAATTAAAAAGAAATGTAATGAAAGGGTGAAAAGAAATAGCCCTCCATAATTCAACCTTAGGGCAGAAACCGGGTTCAATTCATCTACTACTGGTTGTCACTAGATGACACTGGTATTGAAGACAAAGACGTCATGGACCCAGTGACGCACTGCACTAAACCTTCTAGCCACTCAATTCCTCTCAAAAGGGATCTGTTTCATTCTCACCGGGAACCCTACATAATCTATTGACCTTCTCTGAGAGATCGTTGGTATTGAAGGAGAGACCTCTCCCTAGTCTCCGCCAGAAACCAAAATGCACTAATTGAGTCTAGAGCCACGAGATTCATCAAAAGATCTCATAGGAACACTTGACATGACATCGCTTGTTGTTCATCAATTAGGACACAAGTGATATATTATAGAGTCCCACGCAGATCTTAGCAATTTGCCGTAACATTTATGAGAAGTTTCACTTCGTGATCTTCATGATTGAATGGAAACTCCCGCCATGGTCAACATCAAGCGACCACGACAAGCAGTCACTTTGTAATTCTCCGGGATTACGCTTGAGTGTGTCTCAAACGGTCTCGATCGTGGGGTGATGCTTGGTGTACCTCGGCGACTCATCCGAATCAGATGTACTTCGGTATCGCGTTATCTCACTTGTGGGACTCCGGTTCAGAACGGCCTCGTGAGAATTAGAGACGTGTTTTCACACTATCTTTGTTAACACCCTCGAAATTCAAACTTGTAAGTGCGTAATCCGCTTATTACTAACTGCTTTATGTTTTCTTCTTATGGAAGCTCGGGCGGATGGATCGTGCGGACTTGCCACATGCTCATACCAACAACACATGAAAGTTCTCATCATAATCAAAGGAGATGATTCTTCGTCAATATCAAAGAATCTACAAAGTTTAAAGACTCGTAACTACATCATTGGTAACCAAAAGAAAATAGAAGTGTGAGCATGGTGGAGAAAGAAATGGAGAATGACGTGGAGACACCTAACCAACGGTCGACAATGGCGAACAACCACATTATCTCGATCACAAAGCATGAAGGAACAAAGAATCAAGACTATTCAATATCTACACACAAAGTTCTTGCTCGAGAAAGTAGAGACCTAATCAAGTGGAGCATCGTTTGAATGACCACCCAGGGGGAGATTGTTAGCCTTAATAGTTTTATTAGAAGTGATGGTCATTCACTATTAGGAACTTTGTAACGTGTGTTAGATATCATGATAGAATAGTCAACGGGCCGTGGATTGGGCTAGCTAAATGGCTAATAGTTAAGATAAGCTAGCCTTTTATTATGTGTAATCCAATCCAAGTCCACGAAGCCCAAGCCAAGCCTATGGAAAGCCTTTAGGGCAACATGTGTCTTAGATTATAAATACCCTCAAATGGTCATTTGAGGGTGTGTGCTCGTGTGTGTGTGTGTTTTTCCTGAAGCAATATAACATCTTATTGTTTTCATCTTCTACTCTTTGTCTCTCTAAACATACATACGAATATACATCAAGTCACCAAGTTATATTCTTTATCTTTCTTATTCATACGCATAACGTATTTGTGTTTGGTTTGTGTTGGGTTTGCTTATTATAGTGATAAGGTATATGTGATAAAAGGGTATAACATCATCATTTTGATTCATTAGAAACCCCTCCTTTTATTTTTCATTACATCTTGAATTGATACAAAATTACATAAAATCTAATTTTTAAATAATAATTATGCTAATTTTTAAATCATAAATAGGGTATTTTAATCTTTTCTATTGATTACATTAAATTCTATCAGATTAACCAAACACGATTAATAATGGTAATGAGTCATTCCATTACATCATTCATTCAATTGTTATTTCATTTCATCCTACTAAATGAACCCTAAAA
The DNA here is from genome assembly GCA_022545495.1 of Chrysanthemum lavandulifolium. Lineage (NCBI taxonomy): Eukaryota > Viridiplantae > Streptophyta > Magnoliopsida > Asterales > Asteraceae > Chrysanthemum > Chrysanthemum lavandulifolium. The sequence goes on from CM040245.1 coordinate 689,093, forward strand.
TTTTAAGATCCAAAATTGGATTTTAAACCACATGAATAGAAGATAGATTCAATAAAAATATACAAAGTGATTATGATAAAATCATATCAGACAAAAATAGACGAATGACTAAAATAACGGTGAAGCTGTTAAAAAAAACCTAAAATAACTTTAGATAATAGTTTTATAAATCAATCGTATCTAGCTAACTAGCTACGACTGTTAGTAATTAAGAACAAAGCTAGAAACACTAGTTCGTGGATCGATCAAGAGTATTTCCGGCAATCATGAGAGAAATGAAAGGTTTACGCGAAAGACAATATCCCATGTATATGTCATATACTCATATTAAAATACAAGCTGTTTTAGTTTTATTGTCACATCAACCTAACTTAGAACTTTTCCAAATACGTGCACATCAATCTTGATATTCGAAACCTTAAATAACCATTAATTTCCTCTAGCAACATGCACTTATTTTATTTGTTCTCATTTACAGAACTATGTAAGAAACCGAGGTGACATGTGTATGATGTCTGTTGATTCCTTAATTATATCTATATACTAATAGGCGTCCCTTGGGTGGTGCAAAGCAAGGTTGTTAGACGGTAATTAGCATGATAATGTGGAATCTTATTGGTTGTGTCCATGTCATTAGCACCATTTTTTACACCCGGCAGTCTTTCATTGGCTAACAAAGTTTAAGTACATCACCCCAATGAACAGTACGTCGGTTTCCCCTTCCCCTTTCCACCGCCTTCCAGTTTATACTATATATATATATATACAAAATACATTTAACTAATTTCTAAAACCCAAAAAAAGTTCACCGCCTCACTTTTTCTCTAGATGATTCTTCTCCACTCTCATTCATCTTCACACAAATCTTTCACATATCAAACCATCATCTCTTAAGTGGTTCTTTTTGAATTAATTCTCATTGAGATTGGTCGTCCATGAAAGTAGAGACCCAACAGTAGTTTCTGATTGGTGGCTGTTCATTCCCGTTTTTCCGTAATAACAAGATTCATATCTATATGAAAGGCAGCAGGTATTGCTAAAAAAATAAAAACCTCCGATCAAGTTTTGCCGGAAAGTCCTAATCATGTTACAATCTGCTCACAAGGTTCTACACTTTTCTTATGTTTTTTTTATACTCGATCCGAGAATAAAAGTATGTTTTTTCCTTTGCTACTGTTTTGGTGCATCTCAAATATTGAATGATTTTGGTTTGGAGTGATTTGGTCGTGTTTGGTTATGGATGAAGGTTGATTATTCGATATGTATATCCAGAGGTTGATTATTCGATATGTATATCCAGATTCTAAGTGTTTTAAAAATGCTTGAGATACATAGTGTTCAAAATGGTAATTAAGATTTTGGTGTCAACTATGATTTTCAGTGGTGTTTGAGATTGCTTATTAGTCAAAGAAAATTTCTAAACGTTTGTAGAAATTAGTCTTTTTCTCAACCTATTTGTAGAAATTGCATTTGAATGCTCTGATTGAAGAATTTGTAAAAAAGGAACAAACCAGCCGGTAAACCAGATTTCTATAATGGTCATCTGAATTTTTTGGCTGTCCAAACGGCCCTCGAAAGGCTTTTCCAAACAAGGGGCTAGATTTAGTTTTTGGTTTGGATTATGTGACTATAATGAATAATGAAAGGGGTGTTCATTAGATGGTCTATAAAAAAAACTTATTGCCTAATTAAATTTTCGATAAAACCTTATAAGCATGTCATGTAAGGTAAGGGAGGTAAAAGTTGATTGTAATTTTTTTATACAGTTGAATAATGAACTGTTTTGTGTACAACCAGAAAAAGACCGTGTGCAAGCAGCACCCGAGGTGGTAGAAAATGCTTGACGGCTAGCTGAAGCTAAAGCTAAATTGGAAAGAAAGCGAAAGACAGACCTTGAAACGGAAGCATCTCGACAGGAATTATTGAAGGTATTGAAAGTTTTAATTGTCATGATATTTGGTATATAGAAAGAGGGAAATAGATTATGGCAATAATGTGTTATTTGCAAGAGGTTTTGTATGCAAAAAATAATCTTTGTGTGTTATATGCGCACACAGAAATGTTAGGCGACACATGTAAGGAAGTAATAGTCTAGCAATGCACTAGGTTCGGTAATCTTACAAATATGTATTAAGTTCCGGTTTGGTGTCTATTCCTTCTAGCCTTCTATTAACTATTAAAGCTAAAGTTTGGTGGTTTGATAAAACGATAGAAGAGCAACAATCCTTTTTGTTCCACATATTTGAGATTCTGATTGACGAACGCTTACAAAAACTGTCGCTCCTATTTTAAGACTCCTACATAGCATTTGATGATAGCACGACTTCAGATATCCATCATCGACTATACAATTATACACTTTCAAAGATCAGTAAATGGAACCTAAAAGTCCAACGACGCTAGAATGTAAAGGTGAGAGTAACATGTATATTACAACTGATCTAAAGAATGTAAAGGTGATTGCTAGATGTTGGTGATGAGGTTACGGAAGAAGAGTTGAAGTAATATTAGCAAGAGAGTTTCATTTCAAAAGCTATTTCGGGCCAGAAAAGTGGATATTTAGTCGGGAATCAAGGTTCGTGTTTTTTTACTTTACTGTTTCTCTTTGTATATGTGTTTCTATCGGTGGAGCTAGATGTAGTTATTGTTTGTCTCATAATTATTGCTATAAAGAAAAGACTGAATTACTATGGATGAGATGAAACATGATAGTAGTATGTAAATAAGCAATCCCAAATTCTATACATGCTTCTTCTAATCATTTATGATTCAAGAATTCTTTTATATCATGTGGATCTCTCTATTGGCTTTTTACATGACGTATAAGGAATTGAAGCCGCTCAAATTCTGTTCTTACCTACAAATCCTACATAGAATTTGATTACTGATGTTTTAGAACGGCATAGTTAGAACATTATTTATCTATGACCTTCACAGAGTGTTTGTGAGTCAACTGACCCGACATGTACTTCTAATCACCCGTTTCAACAGAACCTTTTATGACCTGTTACCCACCCGCCCGACCTGCCAATCTTTGATACATACCAGCACGTCTGTTTATTCATTTCTGCTTTTCAAATCTTTTCAGTATTCGGCAACTTACCGGAAGGGGAAATAAAGACCGTGAGAGCCTTCAAAGAGTTTATGGTATACCGTAACCGGACCAAGAAGGCTTAAAGGTTAGTTTATAAATTTTCTTCTCACTAAATGATAAATTAAAAATATTAGATGTACTCATAATAAATTTACTGATTATCCTAGCATCTGAAGCTTACTGCTTAACATAGGATTTTGTTATTATATAGAGCTGATTTCATGATGTCTATCAGGTTTTCAAGAAGTTTTTGGGGAAGTGTTATTGTCTATGCTCCCTCTCGGTGCCCCTGATCAGGTACGTTCTCATAGGTAACGTTTACAATTTCTATGTTAAAATGGTTGTATGCTTTGAAAACAAGTAGGCTACTTATAGTCCATTTTATCTTCTACTAACTTTAATGATTAAATCTATGAAATTCAAGTAAGTGGAATAAGATAAACCGTAATATAGGAACATGGTGGGTTTGGAGCCTGAAATGGGTGACTTACGGGGCTCAAATGGGTGTGGGTTTGAAAGCTGAAATATGTGGGTTTTGTGAGCTGGAATCGGCATATTTAGGTGCTAAAACAAGGGCTGATACACAACACTTACTGCCTGATATCAACAAGCACCTAGATGGTGTGACCAAGTAGGTATGGTGTAGCTCCTACAAATATGATTGCTTATTGTAATTATACTCAGTTAGCGACCCGTACCCCACCTCCTAATACTGATGAGCCTGCAGAAAAGAAAGCGCAGAAAACTGAAGCCGCGTCTGCAACAGTTCGAAAAGAGTTGTAGCGCATAAGAAGAGGCAATTGGCCTGATGCTAGAAAGCCAAAACGCGATTAGCACCATAATCAGATCACCAACAGCTTTAGAAATCATGGGTATGCAGTTGATATATGTAAATCCACATGTTTATCGCCAATAGGCTTAAATCATGACAATTTTTGTAAATAACAACAGCGTTAATGTATGCAGCCACTTTTGTTCCACAATCTAAGTATACGTTTTCGGATTACGCTGCAAAAAAGTAGGCAAATACCCCGAACAGCACGTGTGGAAGAACAAGCCGTAGATATATGCAAGATAACTATAAAGAAAAGCATAACGTGAGTAGTCGCATTTATTTAGCTATTTAGTCGCTGTGTAATTTAATAAAATATATATGCCCACGACTTCAAATGCTTATATTTTCTATCAATTGGTGCTTTGAAATTACGAGATTCAATTTTTGCACTTTGGTGTGCCGTACATTTCGGTGGAATAAGGAAAAGACGCACACAAGATTGAAGATTAAAGAAGTTATGAGCATAAATCTTGGAACGCGGCTATTGCTTAATCTAATTTGTAAGTTGATATACCCTTTCATATAATTAGTACATTTTAATGGTTTTTCCTTTCGTTAAATGTTCTTATTAATCTCTTGCCCTTACTTTGGAATTAGAAGGAAGAAAAATACTTAAGAGACACTAATGTAATAAATCCTTATGGTCCATCTACTTTCATCCAAACTGCTAAACTGTATTGAAAGCTACGTGCTAAATTTTTTGTTTTTTTTAAAATGTTTGGCTTATCTTAGAAGGATACAATTGGTTATGTCTTCAGTAAAAAGAGGTTTGTTCATTGGGTCATTTCTGGGGTTACTTCAGTGGGTTGCTTCAGTTGGTAGGTTGACTGTCTTGGTTCATTAACATGTTGCTCCCAAAATTGAACAGGCTCAAGAGCAACATCTTAAGTTGGTTTAGGGGTCTTTGGAATACCTTAGTTTTTGGCCTTATCAGCTAGATGTATGATCAATTGGATGGATACCAGTTGATACTTCAAATTTAATTTGTGCAAGTAAAGAACAACCACCAAACCGGCCATCCAACTCGACCAAAAATAACATTTACTCAGCATTTGTGTTTTATGAAAATAAAAAAATACTGCTTCGTATTTTCCGTTTATGTTGTTTACCGTAGACATAATAACAAGAAACTCCAGTAATTAATATTCTGTTTTTTCTGATCATATCTTAGGCACACTAATTTGGCACTCAAGAAGACAGTGAATCCAGACCCTCCAAATAAAAGTGAGTTACCTGATGGTTTATGACTTCCAGGTTATGATTCTTTCGCGAATTAGTATGGGGTTGTTTGGATGCAAAACTGTACTAGCAGCCTTCTTTTATCTATTTAACATAGGATTGGTCATACCAACGTTGCACATTCTGGGAAACGTTGTACATGTACATAAGTTAGGTGTATGTCACTTTTCCATACATTGCCAACAAACTGTACGAGGCATGTATTGGTACTTATGTTGTAAATTTATTCCTTTAATAGAATTTGATATATGAACATATGCAAGTTATGGGTTTTTCTTCCTACGTGTAAATAGAAACATATTGGCTGCAATGAGTATTTGCCTAAATTCGTTCAGTTAAGTTCATGAGATGGTCTGATTATTAAATGCATTAAACTTGACAACAAACATTGTCAATGTTTTGTTTGCCAACGCCATTAACAAAGCGCTCCCGCAGCAACGCGCGGGCAGACCCGCTCGTTCTTGTTCATACATGATGCAGTTGTCTGCTGCCTCTTTAGAAAATTAGAATATTATTGACTTAATTGGCGTTTCCAATGATTGAAAGGCCTAAATCTTGGCCACAATTCAAGTACCAAACAAAACAAACATCCTATGCATGTTTTCAACAAAACAAAAATCCTACGTTTTCAAAAGTCAAATAGTGTAATTCTTGAAATTTCTGGCCAACCCACGTGGATACATGAATACATTTGTAGTTTTTTCTTTTGTTTTGTTTTGCTTTCGCATATACTACCCTGATGTTGGTGGGTTAATCCAGCGTCCAATTGTCTCTTACTAGATTTAAATATAAATGAAACTAGATATAAGGTTCAAGTCAAAGACATATTCAAGAGATCAAATGCATCTTGAAGATATACAATTGCTAGCTGATACGGTATTAACTACTAACGTATATGAACTAGAAGCTGAAAGACAAAAGAGCGTTAGGGATCCACAATACCTTGATGACCCTTTCAGCTCTTTTATCTAACAAATAGAGTTTAACACGAAATACCTCTTAGATATTGAGGCGGGACTTTTTCAAGAATGCAAATGAGCGGGATAAGGTACAACCTTGAAAAAGTCGATATATATGTCGAGTTGGTGGCATGAACAATTGTCATCACATTCTCCTTAAAAGCATGGTTTTGTGTTTCAAAGAATACAAGCATTAAATGGATCATATATTTTTGCAATAAATGTTTGACACGTCTCAATAACCCTCACGTGACATCATTGTTTGTCTCTTATATAAGGAAAATGTTGGTCGAAGTAAATGTCATCTCTTCTACATTAGATATCACATTTAAAATGAGCATTTACTCTCTTTGAAGTCATTATTATCCGTGATCCAATCAGAGACTCATATTTCACATGCAAACTTTAACACCCATTTGAGTTTGCTTGATGAGAAAGATAAACTTATTCATTCTAAGAGTGCTTGGTGTGGACCGAACGAAAAACACGTTATTCGTCTGTCACCTCAGCGTCACATCATCAGGGTACTAATAACACATCAACAACTAAAACCCTCTCCTCGGGAAAACCCAATAACACGTTATTCGTCACATTATTTTTACCTTTTATTGTATTTAAAAACAAACACATTTTATTAAACTTCAATTAAAATTACAATACATAAAATAAAATAGGGCAAATGATTGAAAAATGTATCAAACTTTCCACCATTTGATTTTCTGGGTAGCGAACAAAATTTTTTGTTTTTTTTGGTACTTTTTTCAAATTCATCATTTTTAGGGTACTATGTGACATATTTGCCCTTTGGGAATTTTTTTTTCTATTAGCTAAGAGGGGCAAAAATGTCCAAAATTTTCGCAAAATGCCCTAAAATGTATGAATTTGAAAGAAAAGTACCCACAAAAGCAAAACATTTTGTTCGCTACTCACAAAAACAAATGGTGTCAAGTATAATACTTTTTTTCAATCATTTGCCCAATAAAATACGACATTAAAAAAAATAAGCTGAGCTAAAATGTTTTGCTCAGATCGCGTTTTTGATTTTTTCGATACTCAACGCATCTTCCTGACTCATCCCGTCATTGTTAACATTAAAAACTTCGATTCTTCCGCTTTTGTCCAAACCGGTAGGTATGACGTCAATTTTCTTTGTCTCGGCTTTTTCCTCGACGAAAAAGACGATGGTAATATATTGTTGATGTTTTATCCACTTTTTACTTATAAATACCCACTTTCACATACACATTCTTTATACATTCATCCCAATTCATGTAACGCCTTCTATATGAAAATTGTTCATAGTAGTTGCTATAGGCGCATTGGTTTGAGTAGAACTGCATAACCTACTTGACCATATATACCCCTTCTCTATGAAAATGTAATCGTGTTAGAAGTTATAGTTGACTTTTTGATGTTTACAATGAAGAATTAGTCCAATTTCATTTTGTCAGGATATCGGGTATGTTTGGCAAAGTATTTGGAATTTGAAATGAGGCTAAAGTGGGTGGGGCTTAAATTATAATTAAACTAAAATTTTATTTTCATAAACTTGTTTGTTAAATTAGTTTAAGTTGGGGCTTATTATTGTAAAATTACTAAAAAAGACATATAATTAAATTAACATATGTATAAATTAAATATTTTTGTGGGTAATTAAGTAATTTAGTACCAACGGGGCTTATATTTGAGGCTTATAAAAACTTTAGCCTCCTTTTTGGGGCCGGGGCTTGGGCTTATAATTTAAAAGCTCCCCTATAAGCCTATACGCCAAACGAGGCTTACATAAGGGCTTTTGAAATTTAAGCCCCATAAACCCTCATAAACCCCAGCCAAACACAACCATCATACTTAACACAAAATAGCTAAGTTTATACGATATGAGCTTATACGCTGATGATAATCTGGCCGCGACTAGATTCAACGACTCTCCTGCCGTTAGTCGTCTTCCGAGCCCCATGACCGTCAACAAAGAAAACCGTTAGGAGTGGACCGGGGCCGTAGCCCCGGGTCCGCCTCGATGGTCAGTTAGTGTCGGCATGATGTAGCCATATATCTTAGGGTTAGAAGATTGTGTCGAGAGATTAATGAGGAGATCGGTAGTATATATAGGCGTGAATTGGGGTTTAGGCGTGACGTGGGCGCCATACGGGCACGTCGCGCCCACTCTGCGCCTAAACCCTAATTCATGCCTATATATATGGTCGGATCTCCTCATTAACGGACACAATCTTCTAACCCTAAGATATATGGCTACATCATGCCGACATTAACTCGACGGTTTGAGGTGGACCCCGGCTACGGCCCGGTCCACTCCTAACGGCTCTCTTTGTTGATGGTGTCTACTAGGCTCGAGAAGACGACTAACGCCAAGCGAGAGTCGTTGAATCTAGTCGCGCCAGATCGTCAACAAGTTGGCGCCATCCGCGACCACGAATAAACCATGTTTCGTGTTCTCATATCACCGAAAGCAGAAATCAATTTCTAAAGTCGGTAACTCTATAACCTTTGCATTATGCGTACAACTTTATCCACAAGTTGGTAACACTTTATTTATTAAATTGGACGCATGGTATTTTATCTTTGATATTCGCATTGGTACTGTTTTATGCATCACATACTGTTAGATGCGTAACACTTTGATTTTGCATCACGTTTTATGCATCAAGTTTTATGCGTACAAGTTGGACGCATCAGATCAACAATACTAGAAAAGAAAATATCCGCATGATCGGACCTATTTTATCTTTTAGTCCGCACGATCGGACCTCAGAAAAAGCCCGCACGATCGGAGCTATTTTATTTTTTAGCCGCGATAAATTCGCGCAGAATCTGCTTTTACGGTTGATGCGCTGTTCACGCTCAAATAAGCGCGATCGCGATAAATCTACCCGCGTAAGACCGTTCGTTCGGACATCTTCGCAGAGAACGCCGTGACGCGAAAACCACGATGCTAGTCAATCGCCATGATGCGCACCGGACCAAAAGTCGTGGTATAAACATCTGCGATTATCCGAAGCGTTCGAGTCTATGCGGTTAAGATAACTCCATCTCGTACATTCGTTCTGCGGTCACGACGTCCATCATTAAAGAAAAAAAAACACAATTTATTATTTCGTCGGTGCGCATCCCACGACGGGTGCGCAGCGCCAATTTTCTTATAAGCTATGTGCTATATATATTTTTATGCTATGTGCTATATATATTGCTTAAATTTATTAGGTTTTATATCTCGCGATTCGTGGCATATACTTTAATCTTTGCATTGAGTGTTTTTCGCAGATTAAATAAGTTTAATGCTTCAACACGTAGCACCATCAAACTTGGGGGCTACCGGTATCGCCACTGCTTGTTTTAAATGCAGTGTATTTGGAAGCGATCGAAGGCAATTTAAATATTCGCACCAACTTGCCGTAGGGAGACGTCCTACAGTCGGTTGTGAAGACGCCGCACAACGTAGAAGCACGTCTTCGTCGCGCATCTTTAGCGCGCACCTATGCGCGAAGCGCCTTCGTCAGCACCTCTTTGTCGCAAGACAACACAAGACCGCTCTGAAGCACGCCTTCGTCGCATTTCTGCCCGTCACAAGGTAGCGACACTTCTGAATGTACGCCTTGTCGCACCTCTTTGTCGCCAAGACAACAAGACACTTATCTTGTGACGCCGTCTTGTTGCACATCTTTGTCGCAAGACAACACAGCCTGTTCTGAAGCCGTCTTGTCGCACCATGTTGTGTCGCCATTGGTACAAAAGGCACGCCTACCTGTGATGCAACATGCGGGTTCCACTTTCACCCTGCGCTACCGTCAGAACTTAAGTCTAGCATAACATAAGCCATGCGCTATCTCATACTAGACTTGGGGGCTTGTGGATCGATGGTCCTGGCTGGCCAGGGAATGGGTCAGGCCGGCGTCACGCCCATTTCACGCCTAAACCCTAATTCACGCCTATATATACATGGTGGATCTCCTCATTAACGGACACAATCTTAACCCAAGATATATTGGCTACATCGTGCCGACATTAACTTGACCGTCGGAGGTGGACCCCTGCCACGGCCCGGTCACTCCTAACGGCTTCTCTTTGTTGCGTCTCTTGCGAACCGAGAGGCATTAGCGCCAGGAAAGTCGTTGAATCTGGTCATGTGGATTATCATCAACAATACCTAACACAAAATAGCTAAGTTTAGACACAGTAACAGACTTATATCTTTTCTTACACGAATGAAACATAATTTACAAGTGCATTTGTTTTAATTGGCACGGTTTGAGTTGTTCTGTTTTGAATGACTATACATTGCTATTTTTGGTGGGCAGCGTATAGTAGGTGTATATATGTGTTGTTAGAATCGAACAATGACTAAATATGGGATTGTGGTGGCAGATCGAGTAAACCCCACAACAACTATAGCTTGTACCACGTGGCATGAAGTATCATAAAAATTTAGGCTAATGCTAGCGGTTTAGTTGGTTGACTTCCAACTGAATTCGTGATCGTATTATTCTCTTACTACCAATGTAATTGATGGGTCTCCCACAATATTTCAGTTGTTTTGGTTTGTCGGACAACCATAAGGCCAATGCTAATGGTGACCGTAAGTATTATGGTCACATCAGCGCCACATCAGCTTTCCCTCTCCAAAACTAAAATAAAAATCATTACCATATAGTCGAGCTAAATATATTTAAGAAACTTTAAAAAAAAGAAAAAAGAAAGAAAAAAAAAGACATATATTGAAAGAACATGTCAAATGGGTTGCACTGGGCTTTCAAAAGCACTATGTCAATATGGGCTGCAATGTGAAAGTCTGAGATTGAAAAAAACAAAAAATAAAAATAAAAGCACATTTGCTGCTTCTTCTTCATTTGCTTAAAAAACACCCCAACTAAAAGAAAGAAAAAAACATGCATCTCTTTTGCCTCATTTCCTACCAAATTGATTCAAGAAATAATAATAATAAAAAAAAACACACATAAACACACACAATTGTTATGGTTGGCTGACGAACCGAAACATTGAAAAGGTTTGGGGGTGACTGATCAAGATTCGGTTGAGCTAGTGGTAGAAACTTGGTCGACTATTCGGTTGGGGTCAACCAACCGAGCCATTTGCATTGGCCTAACTTTCATTCTCTTTTGTGTGTGTGTGAGTGTGTTGTGTATATATTTTGGTTGTGATTGCGATCGCTTTATTAGCAAATTATGCTTGAGTGTAGTCTTGGAGAGAGAAAGCTGATGTGGCGCTGATGTGACAGAAGATGACCACAATATTTATGATTGCCATTAACATCGGCCTTACAAATACGAGCACAATTACGAGACAATATTACATGACCTCGATGAAATTTTGTTTCGTAATATTAGTTTTAAATACTTTTAATAATAAGCCTCGAATTTCTTAAATACATTATGTCCATGAAAATATTGTCTATAGTAATTGTTTTGTTAGTTCATTATAAATGTAATAAACTCAATTAATTAATTTCAATCTTTTATGAAAATCCTACATTTTTTCCTTCTATCAATGTTCAAAGAAATTTATGCAAATCTTGGTTTCGCCATTGTTTACAGATTTCTATTGGAGAAATTACATGATATATAAAATTTGACCCACATATAAGGAATGGATATTCACAACTTCGCTAGAGGAGTTGGTTCAACATGCAACTCTAACATAGGTTTATCACTTTATTGTACGCTCGATGCGGCCCTTCTCCTATGATTGCACCTCGAGATAATGTTCAATTACTGGAGGGAGCTGAGATCAAACCCAAGACATATTTTGCAAAAGTGATCCCTTTCTCGGCCTCGCAAAAATGTTTGTCCTATTTGGTCGAAGCCCAGCTCAAAAGTTGCTTCCTGTGGATTTTGAACATGACAACTCCACTATAGAAACTCAAAATCACACCACTATGCTACACCTTATCGAGAACTAGTTTAGTACTTAATTAGCCCTGGTTTTATTGTTAACCATTAGTTGTAAAGAAACAACTTAATGGCTTAATTAGCCCATATCTCACAAACCTAATACTTAGCATGTTCTGTTGATACAAAAGTTGGACGTTCCTTTTTGAGGCTCCCGCCTCGCATCAATTGCCGATTGTTGCTTGAGACCACGCACTAAGAGACAAAAAACACCGTTAGGCTTACTGGTGGGATTGTCTCCACGATTATCCTCCGGCGTGAGAGTAAGTAATCGGTTTAGGGTTAAAGGAGAGTTAGGGTTTGTAAGTCGTACCTTTAACGAGGGATGTGATTCCCTTTATATATATACGGAATCCTTGTTGGTTCCGTGTTCCCCAACCTTCGGCGTATCCCGCCTAAATCGGTTGGGAATGATTATCTCCTTGATTAAGAGATATCCTCCATCTATTCCGTAAATAGATTTGTATATGGGCCTTCGTGGGCCTAAACGCTTATTAGCGTAGCCCAGTTCGTGCTGGGCTTGTCAGTATTGGGCTTTGGGCGGGTTCGTGACCCGGATATAGACTATACGTCGTCATGTCCCCCCAGTCTAGTATGCGCAGTGCATAACTGCGGATGCTAGACTAATAGCCGTAGTCAAAGAAATAACATTGAAGCGTAGCCAAGAAGCCATAAAAATATATCCTCCCATACATTGTATCTAGACATAGGATTAGAAAATTGGCTCCTCGTAAATCGGGGGAAAGTTACTGCTGTGACGTCCCATCAAGCAATCTCAGCCACACTATTAGCGTTAGTGGGGTCCACGTGTCACTCATCGTGTGGGTGAGAAGAACTATATAACCCCTTAGTTCATTTCCACTTCGTTTCTCACAGTAAAAAACATTCATCCGCCTTTGCTAACAAGACATCAAACTGCAACCCAGAAAAACATTGTATTTAGAAGGTAACCGCGCGTGCGCTTTGTAAAATCAATACCATGGTCAAGCAATTGTCTGATTTCACCTCCAACCTCACCGAAAGTGATCTTCTAGAGTTCACTTCAGATTACTTTATACCGCTTGACGTGCATCCGGTTGTTCCGGGTGCGCGAGCATCTATCGCGATTTCCAGAAGGAAAATAGGGTATACACACGATTCTTTGAATTTGCCAATCAACGTGTGCCCTTATCCCGATTTTTGTGCGATGTTTTAAATTATTACGAAATGCCGTATTGATGCGGCTAAAATTACTAACTTTGAGGTGAACTGCCGTTTGCTGGCGGTTAATCCAACCATCCACCTATTCCGCCCTTTTATCACACGACATGGTCACATGGGTGGGTATCCTTTGCTAAGCCCGTGATTTTAGTGTTATACTGAGAAATTGGATGCGCTTAGAAACTGGAGAGAGTCGTTTTTCTGGGTAGACGACACATGCTTTCCGTGGCACTATGACTTTTTTACCCGTGGAACATTGCCGAGAGATGAGTGCCCCGTGCCTGGATCATATGTAGTTGAGGATGCGGAACTGATAAATGCAAACCGCATCCCCATTAGTTCCTATCCTGAGGAATTTTTGGTGCATATGGGCATCAGCCGTAATTATTTTGGTATGCCGGATGAGATGCCAATCTTTTTGGGCGCCAATGGCCAGGGTGGGTACTCGTTCCTCGCACCTCCTTTTATCATTAATGTAAGAGTTTTCCGTTCTTTTCGCACATTATATAACCTGTGTTATTTGTTGTCTTGTATCGCGCAGAGATGGATCTTTTCACCGTCGTGCACCTAGCGAAGCCAACTGAGGTGAAGGTAGGTACGCGGCCCCTGAGAGAAGGAGAGGAGGCCATACTAGCGGCCACCACAGTCATACCATGGAGATGAACATATGAGGAATGTGTACTAGCTCCTCTGCATTGCGGTGGGCGACCCTCACCGCAGAGCGCGCCGAGTCCCCGTGTGCTCGCTTCCCTGCTGCGCAGCCCACCACCGTAGCCGTGGCGCAACCTATAGAAGAGGAAGAGGAAGAGCCAGAACCTAGGTTACAGCGCAAGAGATCCCGCAGAGAGGATGGTGCGAGCTCCTCGAGGAAAAAACGCCTTGTAATTGTCACTGTGGAATCATCTACCAGTGATGTTGCGTCCTCGCATCCATCTGCTGATGTCGCTGGCCCACAGTAAGTGATATCGTGAAATGCTTTCTTCTCTCTTTTTTTTTATATTGCGCACCAGCTATTTGTATGGGAAACTGAGAATGTTCTGTCCGTATATGCAGGTTTGAACAGGTTGCGGAGTCTCCCCCCAAGGATAGCCCAGTGCAGTCCCGAGCATACCAAAAGATGAAGACTTAACTGCTGGGGAGACATCAGTGGGTCAAATGGTTGAGGAGTTGGCATAGGTGTCTGCGCACCAAGCTGCAATAGTGGAGAAGCTAAGGGTGCGCATAGCTGGTGAAGGCAGTCAAAGTGCTCAAAAAGATGAGAAAATTGCTTTGTTGGAAGCGCAGTTGGCTAGTGCCAGGGCTGAGATAGAAAGCTTGAGCGTGTACGCACAGAGGCAGGCTGAGGAGAAACTGGCGCTGATGGGGCAAATAAGCCAAGAGCGCACAGAGTCATCAGGGTACAAGGCTTCATGCCTATGGGCACTAAAGTATCTGGAGAAAAATAAGGACACATTGACTGCGCAGTTGGAAGATTTTGGTGCCACCGTGAGGAGTGCTCTAGAGGCCCAAGAGATGAAGCTACGTAAGCTAAGTTTGGAATATGATGAGGAATTATATCCTCATCTAATGTCTGTCATCTCTGAGCGCAGGTGGCTTATCAGCCATGGTCTGCGTCTTACTGCGCTGAGTACTCTTGAGTCCAAGGATGTAGTTGACAAATTTGGTGGGGTAGTCCAATGTGCTTTGGAGAGAGGAAAATCAGAGGCTATAGAGGCGCTGCAGAAATCTGACTTGTTGAAGGTACCTGCCGAAAAGGTTCCTGGGTATGATGCGCAGTCCTACGATAACCTAGTTGCTGCCATGGAAAAGATGAAGACAGTGGAGCTGCCCATGATTGCTGAGTTAGAGCGTGTTCAGATTTCCGAAAAAGGTCATTATGGAGGATTGACCTTAGCTCGACATCTTGGTGGAGAGGCATTGCAGCCTGCACCATTTCTTAAGCCCGATGAATCTCAACTTCACGTGCACAGATTTGCGCCCCCCAAGGATATCTTAAATCCTTTTGTCTTTGGAGAAGGAAGTGCCATGAAGCAAGTTCGAAGCGCATGCTACGAGACTTGCCGAAAAGGAAGGATTAAGGGCAAGGTCATCATGTGTGGCGTGGGCGCCAGACATCTCCCAGTTGATAGGATACCAGTCAGTGTTGCAACCGTATCGCGCCGAGATTCCGACCTTCTGAAGAGGCTGAGTGAGGTTAAAGAGGCAGCTAACCGCGTAGGTAGCTCATCTTTGGAGCGGTGTAATAGTTGGTAGGTTTGTACGTTGTAAAGTAACGATCCTTTTGTAATAACGCGTAGTTATTAATAAAATCTTCTTTTGTTAAGTTCGTATGGATATTATCGTAACTTGTAACGTACGTACTTGTAACGTATTGTCAGATATGTACACCAGCGTGAATAATATAGGAAATTCATAGTCATGTATGAAGATCATAGTATACCTAAAAAAATTTCTAAGTATTTTCAATCATAGTCGTGTATGTTATGATATGCGCAGATCAGAATATCATATTAAGAAATCAAGTGTCTTGGTTTCTAAGTTGTTAAACGTGCACCATATGCGAAGTTGCGCACCCGTCGTGGGATGCGCGCAAAAGCTTATTCCAACGTCTTGAGAACAAGGTGTTTAACAAGGATACGTGATCCGGTGTTGATGGGTTTGCAACCCTCTTACTCAACAAGTTGTTTAGTAGGTTAACTTATCCTTTTACCATCATGGGTTTATTTAGTGCATGCACGCCATGTAGGCAAGAAATAGAAAGTTGTTAAAACATACAGTATATGGAAATAACAAATTGAAATGTGTCACGGAGTTAGCTAGAAACCGCAACGTTTTATTAAGACTTGCAAGTTTTTATAAGAAACAAATAAGACATTATGCTAAGGAAATAAAAAGTAAATACATAGGTGTTTATTGAGTACTTTAGTAAAGTGCCTGAGCGCTTGTGCGCTGGGCCGTAGCCTTTCCTATAGGTAGAACCTCTTGAGGTTGCAGATATTCCATGTGCGCTGGGCCGTAGCCTTTCCTATAGGTAGCACCTCTTGAGGTTGCAGATATTCCATGTGCGCGGCAGTTCATGGTCATCCAAGCCGCGCAGCTTGTACGCGCCTATTCCTAGTGCTTCAATAACCTCATAGGGTCCTTCCCACTTTGGTCCAAGCTTGCCCGTGTCTTCTGCGTGGCTCGCATCATTGGCGCGGTAGACGAAGTCACCTGGTCTGAATGAAACACTGCGCACTCTAGCGTCATAGTATCCCTTCATCCTCGACTTTGATTTTGCCTCCCGTATAGCTGCGCGTTCACGCCTTTCTTCTATCAAGTCTAAGTCGAAAACTCTCTCGTTATCGCTGGTCGCCACATTGATTTCAAAGAAGGCGGATAGTGGGCATTCCGATCTCTACCGGTATGATGACTTCGTCCGTAGACTGAGAGAGGGGTGTCCCTGTCTTCGGTTTTATTGAAGTGCGGTGCGCCCACCGAACATACGAAAGTTATTCTACCCATCTTCCTTTGTGTGTGTCCAAGCGCGCCTTGATTCCTTCGCCCAGGCTTCGATTAGCCCGTTCAACTAGGCCGTTGGTTTGTGGGTGTTTAACTGACGCAAAGTGTTGTGTGATGTTTAGCTTCTCGCACCAGTCCTTAAAAGGATTATCACAAAATTGTTTTCCGTTATCCGAGATGATTTCCCCAGGCAGACCGAAACGGCATACGATGTTTTCCCATACAAAGCACTTTACCTGGTTTCTAGTGATTGTTACCACTGCTTTTGCTTCGATCCACTTGGTGAAGTAGTCTATGGCGACTATGAGGAATTTTAGTCCTCCGGCTGCGACAGGAAAGGGACCTGCGATGTCGATACCCCACTTGTGGAATGGCCATGGTACCGTAATTGGTGTTAGCTCTTGTTGTGGTTGGCGGGGAATGGGTCTGTGAACTTGGCAGTCGCCGCACTTTCTAATTAAATCCCGCGCGTCGCGGTGCATGGTGGGCCAATAGTATCCGGACCGTAAAGCGGCGCCACCACGCATCGTGGTCCCGAATGCATACCGCATGAACCTTCGTGATTTCTCGCAAAGACGTATGTTGCTTGTGGGGACCAACACGGTGGAGCCATGGTTGCAAGAAGGAGCGTCGACAAGACGTTGTCCCGTAGTTCAAAACGTTCTTGTTGTCTTGCGTATCTTCGGGCTTCATACGCTCTTGGGGTAATACTCCTTGCTTATGAATTCTACTATCGGTGTCATCCACGTAGGTCCGTCTTCCTCTATAACCGTGGATACTTCCATTTCGGAGATGGATTTGTTCTTCAATGTTTCCACCAACACCTGTTTGGATAGGTGTGCAAAACTTGTGGATGCGATTTTGCTTAATGCATCGCCGCTGCGGTTTTCCCCTCTTGGTACTTGTGTGATGGTAAACCCGTCAAAACTTTGAATCGGTGTCTTTGTTTTGTCGAGGTACCGGATCATGTTTTCCTCCTCGATACGTACTCACCCAACACGTGGTTGGCTACCAGTCTGGAATCTACATTCGCTTCCAGGTTGCGTACACCTATGGGCGATGCGATACGTAGTCCAGCTATTAGGGCTTCATACTCTGCTTCGTTATTCGTTGCTGTGAATTCGAAACGCAGTGTGTATGTGAACTCCATACCTTCTGGGTTTGTGAGGATGAGGCATGCTCCTGACCCATCTATGCAAGAGGATCCATCTGTAAATAAGTTCCATGGATCTGGTAGTTCCTTTGTACTTGGAGCGGGTGCGTCATCCGTGTCTGGTTTTTCAATGATGAAGTCTGCGAGTATTTGCCCTTTTACCGCAGTTCGTGGTCTGTAAGTGATGTTGTGCTCACCGAGCAACACACTCCATTTTTGCAGTCGTCCTGATGCATCAGGCTTGGAGATGATTTGTTTGATAGGTTGGTCTGTAGATTACTACTATCGGGTGCGCTTGGAAGTACCTGCGGAGCCGTTTAGCAGCAAACACCAATGCCAGGACTAATTTTTCCATGGCGTTGTAGTTCATCTCCGTCTTCTTGAGCGCCTTGCTTACAAAATAGACAGGGGTTTGTACTGAATCCCTATCTGTGAGTAACATCGCTACCGATCGCTCCATCGATTGCGAACAAATACATGATCGCCTCTTCCCACAGTCGGGGTGGGACAAGTGTTGGGAGTGTTGCGAGATGCTGTTTAAGTTGTTTGAAGGCCTCTTCCGCCTCCATAGTCCACCGGAAGTCACCCTTTTTTATACACCTCTTTAGTGTTTTGAAAAGGGGTAATGATTTGTCTGCTGACTTGGATAGTAATCTGTTTAGACCAGCCAGCTTTCCGTTGAGATATTGGACTTCCTTCAACGTGCGCGGTGAAGGAAGATCGATGACTGCCTTTGTCTTTTCTGGACACGGTTTTATACCGTTAGGTTCTATCAGGTATCCAAGGAACATGCCTTCAGTAGCACCGAAGGTACACTTTTTGGGATTCAGCTTCATGTTGATCTCTCGTAGAGTTTTGAACGTTTCCTCAATATCGCGTACTAACTCCTCTTCAGTATGGCTCTTTATGACGAGGTCATCAACATAGACCTCTAGGTTGCGGCCCACCTATTTTTCGAAAGCATTATCTACTAAGCGCTGATAGGTGGCGCCTGCGTTCTTCAAGCTAAAGGGCATTTTTGTGTAACAGTAAACACCTTGGCTTGTGTGAAAGGCCGTTTTTTCCTCGTCCTCCTTAGCCATCTGTATTTGATGATATCCTTTGTATGCATCGAGGAAACACTTTAATGGATATCCGCACAAAGACTCTATTTTCCAGTCTATCTCTGGTAATGGATAGCAGTCTTGTGGACATGCTTTGTTAAGGTCGATGAAGTCCACGCACATCCGCCAGCTACCATCGCTCTTCTTTACCATGACTGGGTTGGAAAGCCAGTCATGATAGTACACTTCCCGCATAATTCCTACCTCACGAGCTTGTGTACTGTCAGATCGCCTCGCGCGCCTCGAGCCCGGCCGCGCTTCTTCGGGTGTCGGGTGAGTATCCTTGTCGGATTCTCGCTTTATGCTCTGTTATTGAGCGTGGTACCCAAATATGTGTTTTGGCTCCCATGCAAAATGTCCAAGTTCTTTTGCAGGAGCGCACATACGGCTGCTCTGTCGTTGTCCGACAGTGACCCTCCAATGGATATTTCGTGTTCTGGGTATTCGGGGTGAATTGCGACCTTCAGATTTGGAGCTCTGGTTGCGCGTTGTTCTGGTATCGGTGCCGTTTCGCATGTAACCGTGTTACATTCTCTGTGCGTCATGGTGGCATTGTAAAGAGTAACAATACCACCTTCCACCGGGAATTTAAGCATCCCGCTTGTCAGAGACTCGACGCTGCGATAGTCGAGTATCCCCGGTCTTCCGATAATGCCGTTGTATGGCGAGGAGATTTGATCACCATGAATTCCATCCGGCCGCTTCGGAGTGTTCCTCATTTCCAATGCTAACCAAGAGTCGATTTGCCCCATAGGCCATATCTTTTCACCAGAAACCGCTTAGCGCCGCTTTGACCGGGCTTAACCGATCGCAGATTTCGGTGCCGCGATCGCTTGAAGCAAAGGTTTCATACATGATGTCTGCCGATGCTCCGCCATCAACGTACATGCGGTGGATGTCGTGACCCCGCACTAATCTCAATGGTGAGTGGCTCTACCACTGTGTTGTCCACAGTTAAGGTGGGAAAAGATATTTTGCTTCCTCGGGAGAACTCCTGGCTGACCTTCTGTCTAGTGACCCGTTGCCATGATTGTATCATGTAGATGGTGTCAGCCTTATCCTTGGGTGTGTCCTTCGTGTTTCCACTCTTCCATCTCGTCCTTTCCTCCTTGATATTTTTGACCAAATGGTCCAATCGCCTCTTTAACCATTTTGTCAATGAGCTGGCGCAGTTGAACGCATTCATTAGTAGTATGGCCCTTCCGTGCATGGTAGTCAAGATCCATTTCCGGTCGTCGATCCTCAGAGTGCGATTGCGGTGGTCTTGGAAAGTTTGCCCTTCATTGCGTAGTATTTCCTTAGGAGTCTTGGTTAGCGGGGTGTATCTGTCATTATCTCTTCCGCTTCCCTGACTGCGATAGCTCCTGTTGCGATTACTACTCCGGTCGGTGGATTGTCTCCCAGGCTGTTCCTGTGACCGATAGTTCGAGTAGTTTCTTTTGCTATCCGCCGTGGCGGCTTCTCCTTGGACAAAGGACCGAGAGCGTTTCATGAGTTCATCAAATGTTTCAGGGATCTTGTCGTTCAACCTCTTGATGAGCTCCGGGTTATTTATCCCATTCATGAAACCAGAGATCTTTAGCACTTCAGGGCATGTTTTAACTTGCATGCATTCATCTTTAAAACGTTCCATGAATGCGCTTGTAGATTCTCCTGGCGGTGCTTTACCACAGCTAGTTCGACAGATTTTAGCGCACTTCTTCCGCCGAGTAAAGTTTAGGCGAAACGCCTTTCTTAATTCCTCAAAGCCATTGATGCTTGGTGGAAGCTTGTTTGAACCGATTCGTGCACTTCCCACCAGCGCGAGTTGAACATGTGGCACCATACAAGTTGTGGCCAATTTTCAATTGTAGCGGTGATTCAAAAATTTTGAGGTGATCATCGTGGTCACCGTTCCGCCATAGGTTTTACGTTGGCGGGCATGCGTCTTCTTTTGTTCTCGAGAAGTCATCGATGCGTCTGTGAATGCATCCACCTTTTGACGGCGCCACGGAGAGATATATCTTCATCCTCATGGTCATTATATTTACTCGACTTCCGGTGTCCAGTTTCACTATCCTCGTTGTCCGAGGAATTTCCGAGGACGAAGTTTTCCTCCTTCTGCGCTTACCGACCGTCCTCGTCGAGTTTGTACTCGAAGGGCTTTACTTGGGAATATCGTCGCCAAGTCTGCTATGTATTTTGCGACTACCAAGTCTGGTATGGACGCTGGTACGCCGTCCATCCTCTTCACTTCCTTCCAGATGTTGTGAGTTGGATGTCTCATCATCCTCAACTCTCCTCCCAATTCTGTTAAACATAGGGGATCGGCGGTTGTCTTTTCCGCGCTTCTCCTCCTGACGGCGCGGTGGTGAGGTTTCGTATTCCGAGTCAAAACTGAGTCGGGTTTGTAGGCTTCGACCCGACCTTTTTCTATCTTCCTCTTGCATGAGGCGGTCAAGGTTTCATAATTTTGGGATACGAAATCCTTGGTGTTAATTCCAGTCGACCCGCTTCTAGAGCGAGGGTATTCGCTTACGCCGTGTCCTTATGTTTATCCGGTGCATCTAGTGCTTTTGTCAAGTCGGTCTCTAGTACCGGTTGAAAGGGAGTGGTAAGAACAAAGTCTTGTGATGGATCCACCGTCTTTGGTAGTGGTTGTGGTGGCTGAGTTGTCCCCGGCGTGGTTCCACTATAGGGTAGACCAAGTCCGTGCCTAATCCCTTGTTTTTGGCGTCTTGGTTGTCCCAGAGTTCCGCTTGAAGCCGAGCCGTGTGCGCCTTCTTTCCAATAAGATTCGCTTGCGATCGCCGATTTCCATGCTTCGTCATTCTAGTCTTAGTTCTTAGTGAATGGTCCGGATGGCGCCACTTGTTGATACAAAAGTTGGGCGTTCCTTATTTGAGGCTCCGGTTCTCGCACAATTGTTGATTGTTGCTTGAGACCTGCGCACTAAGAGATGTAAAACACCGTTAGGCTTACGTGGGATTGTCTCCCGATTATCCTCCCGTGAGAGTAAGTAATCGGTTTAGGGTTAAAGGAGAGTTATGGTTTGTAAGTCGTACCTTTAACGAGGGATGTGATTCCCTTTATATATACACGGAATCCTTGTTGGTTTCGTGTTCCCCAACCTTCGGCATATCCCGCCTAAATCGGTTGGGAATGATTATCTCCTTGATTAAGAGATATCCTCCATCTATTCCGTAAATAGATTTGTATATGGGCCTTCGTGGGCCTAAACGCTTATTAGCGTAGCCCAGTTCATGCTGGGCTTGTCAGTATTGGGCTTTGGGCGGGTTCGTGACCCGGATATAGACTATACGTCATCATGTTCAAAACCTTAGTGACCAAACTAATTAACTTTGCATATACATAAAGGTGACTAGACGAAGCCAAACTAATGTAGGCTGAAAGGTGCTCGACATTGTTTGTTACGTAACTCAAAGTGGATCTATTGGCGACATGTTTGAGTAGGGATCGGAGTACCAAATTCAATGTATGTTAATTAGATGATTGCGACGCAGCAAGCTTTACGAGCTTAATATGATCGTAAAATTTAGATATCTATATTATTTATAAGTAACCTCCTTGTGAGTGCAAAGTAGCCCAATCCCTTATCTTACGTTCATGTTTTCATTGATAACAAATCTCACACATATAAATGAGGTTCTTATCAACATGAACACCTATGTTGTATAGCAACTAGCTCGCAGTCATGTGCAGTTGTGTACATACCATTAATTGTTGCCGATTTATGGTTACTGGGTCACTTTAGTACTGCAGGGTTCAACGATTACACTTATATTAAGCATGCCACCACATGAATAATCATCATGTTGATTTGGTGTTTGGTTATGTTTCATCCACCTAAACTTATCAAGAAATCAAATCAACTAGTGGGACCGCACGTTGTTGCGGGCTCGTCAATGTTGGTTTGTGGGAGTTGTAAACATGACAAAACATTAAAAGTGTGTGAGCCTATGGGGGCACACACGATAAACACGAGTATACGTGTCGAACATATTTGATACTTGAATTACATTACCCGTTATGCATGTAACTTGACCCGATTACTAATGTTGACCCATGGGCTGTTTTGGATAGCTAGTTGGGTCGAATGTGGAGTGCCTTGGGCCCAGATAACTCCCACTGATCAGGCAAGAGAGAAATATGGGAGCTTGGGCTTGAAGCTTGTCGACCAAGCAATAGACCCAAGTTGGAGGTTGATTTGATTTTATTAAAAGCAAACATACCCTCTGCCAAACTCACACATCATTATACTATCTCTTATACCCTAAACCGATTGAAGTTTTTCCAGCTCAAACACCTAGTCAGTTTACTCCCAAGTCGACTTTTAGGGTTTTGGTTTTGATTAATCCTAAACTTGTTTGATTCAAGTGTTTAGTTAAATTGGTGGTTCTTTGTTTCTGAGCTCCTGGTCGACAAAGCAACAGCAACAGCAACAGCAACAAAGGGTTTAAGGTTCTGGTCGTGGGTTTCTTTCTCGGACAAAAACTGTAAGATATCGGACCCCCTTTATCCGATATCGGGTAAGTGTAAAACAGTCTGTTTGACTGTTTTGGTTCTCGGACAGGAAGGAGACAAGATCTTGGGTAGTTTTCTTGTTCGTGTTATATTCAAGTGGGTCAAAGGTTGATTGGTTTTAATACGTTCTCGACTAGCTCATTAATCGAACGTATACGGTTTTTGTGTTGTGTGTGATACTCGTAGAGGTGTCTAATTTAGATACTTGGGTTTCGTATTGGTTTTCTTGTTCGTTACACTTGCGTGCATTAATCGCCAACGGTTAGTTTCCTATTCTACCTTTTATTCATTAATTGTTTATTATTACGTGTTTAACCTAATTGCGATTACTAGATCTATATCCGCTGCGTACTCGTATGCGTTACTTGGTTAACGTAGTTCTAAAATCCAAACAGTCAAAACCTCTAAAATCTTTTCTATCAATGCATTTTATTTTATTTTTATAAAAATATATTATTCAATACAATTGTTTATTAATTAACATAACTACCAGCAGTTAACTAAAAATCTCCCTAATCATGTGATGATGACAAGTGGAGAAATGAAAGTGGAGATGATAAGTGATATGTAGTGTCACACCCTCGTCGGAGGCGGAAACACGAGGTGTAACGGAAAGGAACATAAGCACAAGATAATAGAACCTACCAACGTTAAGATTTAAAAGAAAGAGTACACCATTACAATACCAGTTTAGCCGACATCGGCAAATATATAACAAAGTTTAGTTCCCAAAATATTGCGTTCTATTACATAACGATTTGTATTGACAAGTGAAAACTTCATTATGCAAGACACGGTAGAAAAGCTTACTAATGATCACCGAAATGCATGAGAGAAAAGCGGGTCAACTATGAAAATAGTTGGTGAGTAAACATGTTTAGCAAAATAAGAAAACTCGAAGAAATATTCAAAGCTTCCGGTCAACGAAAATAGTCCACAAAGCAAAGGCATTGTAAATCCACTCGTTCAAGTTCCACCCATACAAAACTTGCAACTGTGTATTCACAACCCATTGCACAAAATATAGCGTATGAAGTAGTCAAGTATAAACGGTCATAATAGTTCACAATATAGTACCACGAATATAATAATTCGTGGATGCTACCGATGAAACCAAATTAAGTCAAGCCACTACCCAAAGTTATGTTGGGTGCCTCTTCCCAAAGATATAATGGGTGCCTCTTCCCAAAGATATCTTGGTGCCTCTTCCCAAAGATATACTTGGTGCCTCTTCCCAAAGATATACTCCACACACGGGAGATATTATAGTGATGCTCCAAACATAGGAGACTTTATAGTGATGCTCCGAACATGGGAGACTTTAGGTCACGGCCATAACATGTACGGTTCAATAAGTTCAAGTAAGGCATTATTTCATAATTAAGTTCAAGGATTTGATTCAGTTCACAAGTTCTAGTCAAACAAGTTAATAAAAGTAGTGATCAGTTTAGCTCAAGAATGGTTCATGCATTTCGCCCCAAAATATAGTAAAACGGTAAAAGGAGATGTGATTACTCACTTGATGAATAGATGCGATGACAAAGTGGTTACAATCAAATGTAGCGTGAATCTCGAACCGACCTATTATGAATGATATGATATGCAATAAGTCATGATGTAATGTTATGCACGCATTCGGATGATATTTATACCACTTATGTATTTTTGAAAACAATACTTCTCGTCGAAAATATAATCTTTTAACGCCTTGACCATTTTTAAATTACTTCACATGTATTTACATTGAAACGATATCCTACGATAGACTTTTAGTGATTTAATAAGAGAATATAACTTTTCGTCAGTAAAATAATGTCGTTGGAAATTTCATGAAATTGACAAAATGGCTTCAAAAGCTAGTCGTAAAATGGTGTCGTCGAGCGTTAGGAAGCGAACTCAACGGTTTTGGAAAGCTTGTATCAAAATCTAGAAGTTTTAGTACATGAGTTTTCGTCATAGAGGTCTCGAACATAAAGATAATAGAGGTTAAATATGGTGATTTTGTCCAAAATGTGGTTTAAAAAGTGAGTTTCGGCAAAGTTTAAGCAACCAGAATAATTTATTACAACCCCGCTATACAAACGGTTGATCGTTTTGAAAAATATGCTTGGTGATCTCGATTTTATTAGAAGACATCTCGTTACAAAAGTTCCACATTAACGTTAAAAATAGCCTTTAATATGGTCGTTTTGTTTACCGTAACACTTGACAAATAAAAATAATATAGTTTTCTAAAATAAAGTTACGGCAATTTTGTAAAACGTGTATATTTTAGTCGTTACAAATCCGCTTTCTACGTATTATACGTCCTTTGCTTCGTATCAAAGTATACTAATATATTTTTGATAAGTCGAAATAAGTTATAAAGCTTAAGACCTGTTTTTGACTCGCATAAAACAAAAAGCAGTTCTTTGAAATTTCGAAAATATATATTTCGTCGTCAAACTTGAAAAATTCATAACTTCTTCGTTATAACTCCGCTTTAATCCGCTCAAGCGGCCACGGATTCGCTTTTAAAGTATATTTTCCAAATATCTAGCCCAAAATATTATACCCACTGTAGGATTTTCCAGATTTTCAAAATAAGGACAGACCCTTTTGCAAACTTGTCGAAAATAGTTTTTCTCGTACTAAACCTATTCCAATCACTTCAAAACAACTTCAAAGCTATTCTAATCCTACCATACACCTTCTTAGGGTGTCATGGGTTCCTAAACATCATCAAGACCAATTTATAACAAGGGATAAATTATAGGATGACTTACATATATAAAACTCTAAAAACAATGTAAAAATGGTATAAATATCCATAAGTCTTGCATACTTTGCTCAAAAATGATGAAATAGACATGAAATGAATATGTAAGATGAAAAATAAACATGAGATGCTTACTAGTGATATGATGAGGTGACTAGAACAAAGGATTAAACCTAAACACCCTAGGTTTTTATTTCAAAACCTTAAATAAGAGTGTAACTAGATTGTTTATACTTGATCTTGGAAAATTTTATGAATTCCTTCTTAACACCTATGAAGGCCGGTTCTAGGAGATGAAACAAAGAGAGAAGAAAACCTTTTTACTAACTTGTTGAATTATTTGTGATTGAATGAATGAAGTAGGATATTTGAGGTGAAGTGTAAATCTTTACAAGTAAGAATTTCTTTACCAACCATTTAATGCTACCCCCCCCCTCTTGGTCGGCCAAGGGGGGAAGCATTTGTAAAATTTTTTTTTTTTCATCTCTTATATTGTATATAATTGTAAAAAGATGTAAGTAAAAGAAAGTAAGTTAAGGTAATAATAACTTGTAAGATTGTATATACATTAATGTATTTAAGGTAGTTTTAGGTAAAAGTAATTTTTAATAGATCAAAATAAAGTATAATGAGATCATAAAAATTGTAAAAATACATTTCTTGCAAAATTTGAGTGATATAATAATTATCGTGTAGTTTTTAAGAAAAGCGTCGTAATAATATAAATTTAACGATTTATATACAAAATAAATTTAAAACACTAGGTAAACTCAAAATATTATTTTTATAAACTAAATGTAAGTATAAAAATATGTCGGATCATTTTGGAAGTATCGGATTAAATGTTCAAAATAATAACTTACGCGATAACGCTTATTTAATATAAAATTTACGCTTAATGTGAAATGCAAAATCATGAATGAACTAACATGATGCATATTTAATTTAAGAAATGACCGAAATTGAGAATTGTGACATGTAGTGGACGCCAAAGAAGCAAGGAAGTGGGGGAATAGGGCCACGACTTTGTAAACGATACAAACTATTATAGCCTCGAGTTCTAATAGTAAGGGATTTGTGAATTTAGATGATATAAACTTGATTACTCTTAAGAAATCATTTAAAGATTGAAGAAAAATGACAAGATATTCGAGAATGTGGATACTTCAATTGCTAGAAACGTTGGAATACTGGATGTGGAAAAGGATGTGGGAGAGAGTGATAGTGATATTGGTGATGTTTACGATGAGACAACTCAATTCATTGCTAGCGGAGGTGCATATGATGCAAGTTTATATGAGGATGAAGATTATTACTTCTATGACTATTATGTGACCTTGAAGGTTTAACAAAAGAACAACTGGCATTTTGTGATGCAATGAATATTAATCTTCAAAGTCAAATTAGATGCTAGTTTATATTTGGTGTCTTTATGAGTCAAATGTAAGCAGGTTTTTAGTGGTTTTTTCCTTTGATACGACTAGTTATATTTTGTTATGTATACTTTACCACCTATGTAACAGGCTGAAATGTAGAATTCACTCACATTTGTTATACTTAACTGTTTTTTGAAGTAATATATTTATCGGGTTAAAACTCTTTAAAAAAAAGTGGCATGCATGTTATGAGTATGAGGATGAGTTAGAAATTAAAATTAGGAAGGTATTACATGCTCTTTCATTATTTGTGCTGATATATATGAGGAGAGTTATTTTACATATTAAATTTTTCTCACATACCAAATGACTCATCTCCACCATCCATCTAAAAAGAAAATCAATGGCTGAGATTTAAAAGCATTTTATTATTTCACCCATTTTTTATAATTTAAATATCTCTTAAACCGTTTATCATTAAGAGAAAATATTTGCACCGTCGCGACGAGCATTTAATTATCTTTCTATAGACAGACACTTTGATATACTTTCGAAAAAAGGAAAAAAAATCATTTTTTCACGTTTTTCGTTTATTTATCGTTCTTGAAATTTGCATGAAAAAATCATATATGATAAAACACTAAATTGAATATCACATGTGATATTAGTGTTAAATCATATATGATATGTAATATCACATGTGATATCATATGTGATTTTACACTAATATCACATATGATATTACATATCATATATGATTTTACACTAATATCAAATTAGTATTATTATATCATATATGATTTTTCAATGCAAATTTCAGTAACGTAAAAAAAATGAAAAAAACTTTAAAAAAAGGTGAAAAATATGAAGAAAAAAAATTGTCGAAAGTATATCAAAATGCCTATCTATAGAAAGATAATTAAATGCTCGTCGCAATGATATTTTTTTTTTTCGCTTAACGATTAACGGTTTAAAAGTTATTAATATTTGAAAAAAAATGATTTATATTGTTGAGATTAATCTCATCCATTATATCAAATAAAAATGGAGGTTGGAGATTGATCCCTTGGTATGTAAATAATCTTTTGTCCTCAAATGATATATAAATTGTATGGCAAGAATTGCAAATTCAAAATCTATAAACATGTAATATTTTTAATATCTTAAACTTCTAAGAAATAAATATACTTGGCAGAGGTTACATATAGCTCAAACGAGTGAGGAAAACCCGCGCGTTGCAGCGGGATTACTTTTGTAGACGTGAATTTGGAACTGATGAATGACCGGAAAATTTGTTTGGACCGGCTTTGCAAATACAATTAAAACCTTAGGGACTATTTTCGCGGCTACAAAGGACTTACTTTGTAACGACACTTAAACCTTAGGGACTATTTTTGCCAAATTGCAACAGATAGCAATTAATGCTAAAGGACTTACTTTGCAACGACACTTAAATCTCAGGGGCTGTTTTTGCCAAGTTTCCAAAGATAATTAATGCTAAAGGACTTGCTTTGCAACGACACTTGAACCTCAGGGGCTGTTTTTGCCAAGTTGTGAAAGTTGGCAATTAATGCGTGCTTGGTTACTGTTTTCCTCCCTGACATTTAGTATATATATATAATTAAGACGTTTAGTTATAAATTTCTCAATTTTATCTTATAATATTTTCAACTATATATGATGTTCTCACTTTCTAATTTTCGTTTTATAATTACAATTCCAAAGTATTTGTTTTGCAAGTTAGGGTAGGATTAGGAATTCTAAGCCCTAACCGATCGACACTTAACCCCAAAGGGTTTCTAGAACCTTCCCGACTTCTAAATTTCATTCTAGTCCTTTACTATTACATTTAACGATCGTTAGTCAATTTCCGTTAGTTACATTAACGCTCGTTAGCCGTTATTGTGTATTTAATAATTAACCGTAACATTTACATTAATTATCATTTATTTGAACATTAAATCTTCATACGTAAAGTGTGCAATCCCGTGGTCTCGAGTTCGAATCCGGACATACACATATTAATAAGAGAGAATTTCTTAAACGACCCATTTCTAATACTATTTAACGAAACTAGACTTCGCCCCTACTTTTTACAAAAATGAACTTTTAATTATCAGCCATTAGATCCATTTCAGGATACGTTTTTAATCATACACATGTCCACGATTCTTCTGGGCGACATTTTCACGCGAATGAAAAGTTAAATAGAGATCTAGGCGAACTCGAATCTTGGGCGACATCATGGGCGAGCTCTAGGCGAGCTCGGATCCTGGGCGAGTTCTTGGGCGAAGGATGCTATCTAGGTGAGTTCTGGGGCAAAGGATGCATTTTAGGCGAGTGGTGGGGCAAGAAATATGAGTGTGTGTTTTTGAAGTATTTTAGATCTACAACATTAATGGAGGAGAATGGAGAATAGCAAGTCTTACTACGGATTACAAATAGTGGGTAGAGTAGAAATGGAAGAAACTAGTTTGTAGATGAGATTGTTTTTTATGTTGGAAAATATGATCCACATACTTAGTTATATTATGTTTTGGATCGACTTTCATTTAATAATATATTACTCCTGCATCACAAGAATATAAGAGAAAAAGGTTGGCCCACATATTACTGGATGGCGTGTGACACATAAACCTAAGGATGTACAAGAGGTTCACTTTTGTAATTGATTGAATTTTGGTTCATACGGGGCTTTTGCATATATATCTTTCCGAAAATGCAAAATTGCATATATATCCAAAGCATGCATAAAAACCAT
Source organism: Chrysanthemum lavandulifolium (assembly GCA_022545495.1). Taxonomy (NCBI): domain Eukaryota; kingdom Viridiplantae; phylum Streptophyta; class Magnoliopsida; order Asterales; family Asteraceae; genus Chrysanthemum; species Chrysanthemum lavandulifolium. The sequence continues at coordinate 719,517 of CM040245.1, forward strand.
TGTAAAATATGCATAAAAAACTTGTACAAAGGATATATATGCAATTATTCACTTTTGGAGGGATATATATGCATTTTGGCCTGGTTCGTATCGGTAAAACAAGTAGTGTGTTAGTAATTTGTTTTATTAATAATGCCAATAAAACTAACACTTTCATCATCTACATGTCTTTTAGGGCCTTTAATATAGCTTATTTGCAATTATTAAGTCAAGTTGTGCTTGAGTACACTGTAAGTGTGCTATCTGTTCATAAACTTGCTAGAGATAGCAAGTTATTTGTTGGTTTTGATGAATCTAAATGTTATATTCAGGATTTTGCAAAAAAAAGGAATGTGGGGATTGGTAATCAATCAAATGGGTTGTACTTATTTGATGTTGACTCTGCTTGTAAGATTGTATCTAATAACTGCATTTCTTCATGCTATGTTTCTAGAAACCTTTGGCATCAAAGGCTTGGCCATCCCTCTGACCAAGTCCTACATGTTCTTAAACCTAGCCTCAAACTTGATAATCCAACTTACTCTAATAATCTCTGTGATACTTGCAACAAAGCCAAACAAACCAGGGAACCTTTCCTTCTAAGTGAACATAAATCTACTAAAATTGGCCAACTTGTCACTACAACAAAAGTGGCTTTTTAGGACCCTTTGTGTGGGACGGTATGATAATGGAGTCCTAAAAATCTGTTTAATAGGACATATGAGCGTTTAGGGTCCTTTTTAAATATTTGCTACTTAGGCGATGTCCTAAAAAGGTATATAATAGGATGGTCGATGATTTGGGGTCCTATTATCATATAACTTAAAATGACACTTAAAATATGGATCCTAATAAATTACCTTTATAAGACGTTTATTCATTATGGTTGTATTATAATAAACCATAATAGGACACTGAGTTTTGAGTCATAAGACATCGCTAGTTAAAACGCTTATTTTATTATAGCAAAATTTAATAGGACCTTTGACACGCTGGTATTATAACGTTAACCTTTATAGGACGCTTATGTACAATGGTTTTATAACATCATTTTTAAAACGATTATTTGCAAAAGTTTTATTATAACAAAACTTAATATGACCCTTAAAGGATGCATACTAATTATGGTTTTATTACAATACACCATAATAGGACACTTGATATATAAGTCATAAAACATTAATTATTTAAAACGCTTATTCGCAAAACGTATTATTAAAACATAACTTAATATGACAATTGACACTTGGGTCCCATAGATTGATACACCATCATAAGACACTTGATATTTGAGTCATAAAACATCGGTTTTATGGAACACTTATTCGCAAACGCGTTTTTTATAAGAAAAGTGAATAGGACCCTTGACAATAGCGCCTTATAACGTTAACCTTTATAGAACGCTTATTCATAATGGTTTGTTTATGATACACCACAATATGGCACATTTTTTAGAGTCGTAAAACATCCGCTTTTATAACGCTTATTCGCTTTTATAGAACGCTTAATTGCAAAAGTTTTATTTGAAAAAAATTAAGGACCCTTGACAACTGTGTCTTTTAACATTAACCTTTATAGTACGCTTATTTGTTGTGGTTTTATTTCCTATGCCATAATAGAACACTCCTTTATTTGAGTCATAAAACATCGCTTTTTAGAACGCTTATTTACAAAAGTTTTATTTAAACATTAGTTAGTATGACACTTGATACTTGGGTATCAAAACTTGATACACCATAATAGGACACTTGTTATCCGCCTTTGTATTTTTATATGTCTCAATCTTTTGGAAGTTATGTATGGGTTATCCGTATTTGTATTGTCCTTATCTTTACACGTTTTCCGTATTTACACGCCGTCCGCTTTTACACGCCGCGGTTTTACACGTCATCCGTATTTACACGCCGTCCGCTTATACACGCCATCCGTATTACACGCCATCCATCCGTATTTACATTTTCGTCAGATTACATGTTTTCGCCCATTTACACGCCATCCGTATTTACACATTTTCGTCCGCTTTTACGTTTTCATCCGTATTACACGTCTTCGTCCGTTTTACGTTTTCGTCCGCTTTTATCGCTTTCATCCATTTTACGTTTTCATCCGTATTTACATGTTTTCATCCGTAACTACACGTTTTCCCGTATTTACATTTCATCCGCTTACACGCTTTTGTTGCACGTTTTAGTCCGATTTACACGCCGCCCATTTATACATGCCATCCGTATTTACACGCCATCCATATTTACACGCCGCCCACTTATACATGCCATCATCCGTATTACGCTGCCCATTTATACATGCCATCCGTATTTACAGTTTTCATCCGTGTTACACGTTATCTCTTTTTACGCCATCCGTATTTACATGCTTCGCCCGCTCATACATATTTTCGCTTACACGCCGGTCATTTCACATGTTTTATTCTTTTTTATACATTTTCATCCGCTTATACACGCAAACACGGATGAAAACGTAAAATGGATGAAAACGATAAAATCGGATGAAATGTGTAAAACAGATGAAAAGATGTAACTACGGATGAAAACGTGTAAAAACATATGAAAACATGTAAAAACGGACGAAAATGTGTAAATACGGATGAAAATGTGTAAAAACGGATGAAAGCATGTAAAATCGGACGAAAACGTGTAAAAACGGACAAAACGTGTAAAAACGGAATAAAACATGTAAAAACAGATTTAAAACGTAAATACGGATGAAAACGTGTAAAAATGGACGAAAACGTGTAAATACGAACGAAAACGTGTAAATACAGATGAAAACATGTAAATACGGATGAAAACGTATAAACGGACAAAACGTAAAACGGACAAAACGTAAATACGGATGAAAAGTGTAAACGGACGAAAACGTAAAACCGACTAAAACGTAAATACGGACGAAACGTAAATACGGATGAAATGTGTAAATACGGACGAAAAACGTACAAACGGACGAAAACGTAAATACGGACGAAAACGTAAATACGAATGAAAACGATAAAGGACTAACGGTCGTTGCTTAGTTGTCAAAAGATTTGAAAAAGAAGATGACAAGGACATTTTGGTCATTTCATTCGGATATGGACCGGATCCGTAACATATGCAAACCACATTAATCGAACCAACAAAAAAACTTTAGTGATCGAAAGTGAAAGAATGACCAAACCATCGTGACCATTTATGTAATTAACTCTAATTAGAAATAGTGATTCGATTCAAATTAAGTAAAAGCGCATGCTAGATAGCAATTTGTGACATTGATATCATCGATAAGTTTGAGCTATGGATTTCAAACTTTACAAAGTTATCCGTCGCACAAAGTTATAAAATATACTTATCGAGTTGTTGCATGGCGGTACATAAAAGTTTGACATTATAAACTTACATGATGCATGACGCTTCTTAGGAGTGTGCATTGTTTGGGTAATAATTGAATAAATCAAACCGAACTGAACCGATCAAAACATAACCAAAGTTATAACCGAATCGAACAAAAAATTCAGTTTTTTGTTTGGACATGATTTTGGCTATTTCAATCAAACACCGAATTTATATAAATATATAGTTTTTATATATTTCTATATAAGAAAATACCATTAAAATTTTATTCTAATATAAAAAACACTTTTCATATTTGAAATATTATTTTCCCTAAAAATCAGATAATAATATTTAAAAATACAAATTTAGACCGTAAACTCAATAATCACGGTGAGTTTAGATAGGCGGATTTATTTCCTTTTCACATTTCAACTTTTCATTCCCACAAGAACAAATCAATCCACACACGCTACCTTCAATCGACCCTCCTTCTTCTTATCCTTCATTGTGTCCCCGGCCTTCCTCACGACCACACCGGCCACTAATTAGTGTTATCCATATATCAGAACATATACATTTAACTCACGGTTGCATATATATTTTTGTAAACCAGGTTTGAGCCCTAATCTGCCATTCAAGGGCGTTTAAGCTTTATCTTTTCGGCTTTTATGTGATTCAATTGTTATCATAGCGTAGTTCAGATCCCACAAGTCAATTTTTTAATTTAATTTATTTATTTTTAATATGGAAGCTAGGGCTTTGTACCGACCGAAATGGGACTTGATTTTGGTCGATTTGTTTCTCATTGTATGTTAATATCGGTTTATATATGATTATTTCATGGTTAATCTCATTTATTACAAGTTATGAATGCTCTAATGCTTATATAGTGCTTTAATGGTGGCTTGTGCAATAGTGTAGTTCATAATTGGGGAATTCCATCTTCCGCTTTTAAAGACACTTATATTGATTGAATGGCTAATTAGTGTTAGATGGATGACACTAATTATTTGTTTTGTGGTTCTATAAGCTCCGTGAGTTAAAATTGATTATGTTATGATATATGGATGATTGAGTAGATTATTTAATGGAGGTGATGTCATTAATGGGAATGATTTGAATTCACTTCAAGCAAAGTCAAAGGAGCGTAAAGTTATCAACTTGTGGATTGATTTTGTGACTATAGTGGGTACATTAGGCTTATCAAAATAACCATAGGAAAAGAATTCATTATTTCTTAAAAACTAATTTGATTTGTTGTAAAGTATGAAACTATCTAGCCTCGGATCGCTCCGTATGTATATTTAGTATTTTGCTTCTTGCAAGTATAAGCATGATTAGTCATGTCATGTCATCATGTGATTGGGATTCATTAGTGTGTTCACAAGGGTAATTTGATATATTATAAAATGCCTATCTTGTTGCTTATGAACTTCACTCATGTTATAAGTAATTTGTTTGGTAATATGGATGCGCATTCGCCTAGAAAGATCGCCATCGCATTTTGGACATAGATAATTCAAAGGTTGGGAAGCATAAGAAAGAAGTGAATGCTTATTCTAAGCTACGTAAGATTAATAATCTTTCTAATATGTGTTCTAGTTGTCAACTTGTCACAAGGGTAAATGTACCTAAGTGTTTGACTAGAAGAACTTGATTTAATAAAAGTGGACGGACTAATTCAACCGTTTTTGCATTTATTTGGTGTTCTACCACGCCTGCTCATCATGATAGTTGTTAAGTGACTCTTGACTAGGGGTGTCATTAGCTTGTTATGGCTCTAATTTATCTTATTTATATATATATTTTTAAGAACGTAGCTTGTTATGGCTCTAATATATTTTTTAGTCCCATCTTGACTAATTGGATGGTAAATGACGGGATATACCATACCGCAATTTCGCAATGCGGGTCTTTATATTGAAGCTTGGAACAAGTTCACCATCGCTTTTAATTCCATTTGTGAAGCAAGTAAATGTTTACATTCTTGACTAGTGGTTCTACAATACTTGATATAAATATGTAATGTAACTACCGGAATTATAGATAATGGTCGCAATACTTGTAGTAGTGTTTTCAAGTTCCTTTAACACTAGTGTATGTTTCTTTGCATTTGCCTATCATTGAGCGTGATGAGCAATTCGAACGACTTGTTATAAGAAGTTGCAATAAGCAATCTCAAACAACCCACTTATAAGCTTTTTCTCTGAAAAATGCTTATAAAGAGGGTGTTTGGGACTCGCTTATATAAACCGTATATATGGGTCGTTTGGGAATCAAGTAACTGGTTACCCTAACGCTTTATTTTTCATCATATACGGCTTTAGTCGCGTGAAATTTGTAACCATAATTGTGTATGACTTCAAATCTTGAATCATAGCTTTCATGGTATTAAGGCGTATACAATTTCAAACCGAATGAACCAACGAAGCGGAACGAATGAGGCGCTCGGACCTAAACACGCCATGTTGCGAGTTCAATAAATCCCGATTTGATGTACCATGAATCTATAATTCTATTATTCCTTAAACATCTTTAAACTTGGGATCATCGTTAACTAATTTTATGATTGTCAGTATCATTTTAGGCGACGCGATGCAAACCGGAACAGTTTTAGCACGACACATACAAATAATAGGCGCCAATGGTCTCGTCACTGAGGTAGCGTAATGACTTATCCGGAATCACAACTACTAAATTTCGATTACCATATACTAATTTCGTAATTGTTGTCATTCTAGGTACGCCTATGCAACCAACGCAAGTGCCGACTCTTACCATGAAAATAACGGGCCCGCACTTTCATCATGCGAGGTGATTCGCTAATTTTTTCTCGAGTCTCGCTTATTTGTAATAATCAAGAAATAATTCTTCAAATACGTGTTTAATTACTTAAGATTTGCCTAAACATATCATAATTAACTTCAAAGACCGTTATTATGTTATTTTTAATAGCTATTTTCCAGATTCATTGAGACTTCAACCAAAACTTCAGTAGTTTAATATGCACAAGAAAATATAAAAGTGACGGATAAAATATTGATGAAACCTGATTATTAGTTAGAAAAATTAGCATTTGAGAAAAATATACGAAAGTAATAAGACATCTTTTATGACAAGTACAAAAAAAGTATAAAGTTTTAGAACGAAATTGTCTGCAAGAAGGTAACATGCTTTAGATATTTTTAATCGGATTATGGCAGTGCACGCTTTATGTGAGCAGGTCTCCAAGTTTGTTTATTGTTTGCTTGGTACTTGCACTCACAGGCTTGGGAGATTCCACTCACACCTCCTGCAACAACACACGAACCACCGCCAGTTTACTCTCATGTAAGACATACTCCGTCGCTGGTAGTTTTCATCATTTCTAATATATTCGATGACCGTACCTCTTAAATTGCAGCCTGTCACCATGTCGAAGAAAAGACCAGCCGCAAATCCACTATGAAAGTTACCAATAGAGAGGTATGGTGCATTTATCTTCTAGAGAAGTATATTGATTATGTGTACATGATTGAAACATGTTCAATGATATGTTGTAATGACTCAAACAACCTTCAGAATGTTGTAATGACTCAAAGTTGTTGAATGATAACAAGCTTATGTGTACATGTTAATACTTGTGCTTGTTTTAATAATCATTATAACAATTGTTTTAACAATCTGTTACTTGGATGATCAGGTACTTTGGAAATATTTTCATAGCGGTTCAATTCGGTTGCAACTGATATATTAAGAGGAAGGGAGATCGAGCGTGTGGTGCCACCTTCAACTCTCAATCTTCTGACGTGATCTACCTTTTATGCTCCTATAGCGTGTACAAGTCCACTCTTGATTTCCCTTCAGTGTTAGTGGCTATCTGTGATTGCTGTACATACCACTTAATTTTCAAAGAGATTAGAAATTTGAAATGGATACTTATCAATGATATATTTTGCTTGGGTTACATCATTACATGATTCACGTGACCGCCTACAATTGCTTATTGACTTAATTGTTTATAGGGTTGTTTGGGATTGCTCTTTGATTAACCGATTACAAGGGCCGCTTGGGATTGCTTAATGAAGTAACTGCTTATATGGCTTTTGGGATTGCTTTTCAAATTAATCATATAGGGGTTGTTTGGGGTTTCTTATCGAATTGCTTTTGTTATATTCGGGTTATTTGTGATTGTTATCGAGACTACATATAAACAACTGCTTGTGATGCTTAAAGCTATTTATAGGAGTTGTTTATAAGCAATCGAATAAGCAATACCAAATGACCCAAATATAATATAAGCGGTTTTGATAAGCTATCCCAAACAACCTACCAATTTATATGATAAGCGTCCTAACAATTATCTTTAAGCACGCTTGTATGTGTATCAAAAGATTAAAATTAGGTAACAACGCTTTTACAACATTGTAAAAGTGTCCTAATATGTTGTTATTAGAACGTTATTTGGTTGTTCATAGACATATTATGCACCATAAATTTGGTTTCATAATCGATTGGGATATTAGGACCCTTTTCTTGGTGTTAAAGTAACTATAATGGTATATGATAACCGTCCTAAGAATTAACATTAAAGGACGCCATGCGTATCAAAAGATTAAAAGTGGGTTACCACATGTTAGAACATTGGAAAAGTGTCCTAATATGTTTTTATTAGGACGTTATTTGTGTTGTTTATAGACCTAAAATGCACCATAAAATTGGTATCATAATCTTATTTGAGTTATTAGTACCCTTTTTTGGTTGCTAAAATAGCTATGATGTTACATCATAAGCGTCCTAACAATACTTTTAAGGACGCTTTTATGTGTCTCAAAAGATTAAAAGTAGGTAATCACATGTTAAAACATTGTAAAAGTGTCCTAATATGGTTTTATTAGACGCTATTTGTGTTGTTCATAGACATATAATACGACCATAAAATTGGTTTCATAAGGGTTAGGACGCTTTGGACCTTTACAACCGCCTTACATGAAACGCTTTCATCTTTGGTCCTATTAAATGAAAGGTCCTAAAAAGTACCATTTTATGACGCTTATGGGGGTCCTAAAAAGCCACTTTTCTTGTAGTGTGTACACCAAGATGTTTGGGGTCCCTATAAAATCACTAGCAGAGATGGTTACAATTTTTTTTTAACTATTGTTGATGATTACTCAAGGTCAGTCTGGGTTTATATGCTTAAAAGAAAAGATGAAGTATGTGATTCCATTGTTAACTTTTCTCAAATGCTATCAAATCAATTTGAAAGAAATGTCAAAATTTTCAGAAGTGACAATGGTACTGAATTTGTCAGCAAAAGAATGCAACCGTTTTTTCCATAATAAAGGAATATTACACCAGACCTCTCGTGTCTACACACCTCAACAAAATGGAATAGCATAAAGGAAACATATACATCTTCTCAATGTTGCTAGATCTCTTATGTTTCAGAGGGAATTACCTCTTTATTTATGGCCTGAATGTGTTCTCACTGCTGTTTACGTTATCAACCGGTTACCTTCCTCCGTGTTGTCTGGAAAATCTCCTTTCTTCTTTATGTATGGGCATGACCCTACACTCTCTCATATTAGGGTGTTTGGTTGTCTATGTTATGTTACAATACTTAACAATTCTGACAAGTTTGATAGCAGATCTTAAAAATGTGTCTTTATTGGTTACTCTAATGAAAAAAAGGGTTACAAACTCTTAAGCTTGGAAACAAAAAATTTCATTCCAGAGATGTCAAGTTTTATGAAACAGTTTTCCCTTTCAAAATGAAAAACAATCTTCAAAAATAGGTTTTGAAACAGGTATATCAAAAGATTTAAACCACAAAAACTTTTTTGACACTAAAAATCCTAAAAGACCCAATGATAAGGGGAGAGTGTCTTCCAATAATGATGGCACTGAGTTGAATCCTCTTAATGAGGATGGTAACTCTGTTGCAACTTCCATAGAAGAAAATACACACCCTGAAAGCATTGTTTCCCATGAAACAAACTCCATTGACATCAACTCTGATGGGAATTCTGATTCTGACTTTAATGAGTCCAATCTTGAACAAGGAGGCTTTCCAGCTATCACTACAAGAAGGTCAACCAGACCTTCTAGAATGCCCAAAAACCTTAATGACTTTATTATTGAAGGCAAAGTTAAATATGGCATAGAAAAAGTGGTGAACTATTCTAATCTTGTTTCTGATAGTTACTGTTTTGCTTCCAATCTGAATAAAAGTGTAGAACCTACATGTTATGAGGAAGCCATTCTTGATCCTAATTGGATTGATGCTATGAATGCTGAAATTGAGGCTTTAAATTAAAACAAATCTTGGATTATAACAACTTTGCCCGCTAACAGGAAACCCATTGGGTACAAATGGATTTGGAAAATCAAATACAAATCCAATGGTGAAATAGACAGATATAAAGCAAGGCTTGTTGCCAAATGGTTTAACCAAAGAGAAGGCATAGATTACAAGGAAACTTTTTCTCCTGTTGTGAAAATGTCTATAGTTAGACTTCTTATTGCTTTAGCTTTTAAGAATAAATTGCCTTTTTTCCAACTTGATGTCAACAATGCCTTCCTTTATGGTGAGCTTGATGAGGATATATATATATGACTATTCCAAAAGGTTTTTCTGGTGAAAACAACAAAAACATGGTTTGCAAACTTACCAAATCCCTATATGGCCTCAAGCAAGCTCCCAGAAAACGGAATGAAAAACTTGTTAGTGTTCTCAAAGAACATGGTTTTGTTCAATCTGTGAGTGATCATTCTTTATTTACAAAATCCAAAGATAACTAGTTTATAGCCTTGCTTATTTATGTTGATGACATTGTCCTTACATGTAACTGTGTTAATGAAATTGAACAGTTCAAAGTTTTTCTTAAAACTAAGTTTAACATAAAAGACTTGGGGTCACTCAAATTTTTTCTGAGAATTGAAGTGATAAAAACTGGGGATGATATCTGCCTCTCTCAAAGGAAATATTGTCTTAAGCTCCTAAAAGAATTTGGTCTCCTTGGGTGTAAACATGTGTCTACACCTATGGAACCTAACTTTGTACTTCCTTTTATACCAACTAAAGATGACCTTTTACTTGATAATATAACTGGGTACCAAAAACTGCTTGGAAAACTAATTTATCTTACTCACACTAGACCAAACATATCCTATTCCGTTCACTGTCTTGCTCAGCATATGTACACCCCCTTAAAGTCTCATCTGGACTCTGCTCTGAATGTTTTAAGATATTTAAAAGGTGCTCCAGGTAAGGGCCTAAGGTATGACCACAACAGTTTTAATAATGTTTTTGAAGGATATAGTGATGCAGATTGGGCAAAATGTATCAAAACCAGGAAATCTGTAACTGGTTAGTGTGTTTTCTTTAAAAAGTGTTTAATATCATGGAAAAGCAAAAAACAAAACACTATTTCAAAATCATCAAAAAAAGCTGAATACATATCTATGGCTGTTGTAGCCTGTGAAATTATTTGGGTTAAAAAAATCTTAAAAGACCTAAATGTTGACATTAATCTTCCTGTCAACCTGTTTTGTGATAACAAATCTGCTTAACAGCTTACTGTTAATCCTGTGTTCCATGAGAGATCTAAACACTTTGAAATTGATGTCTACTTTATCCAAGAAAAAATTGCAAAAGGTGTTTTGAGTGCCATCAAAATTGGCTGCTCAAACCAAATTGCAGACATATTGACCAAACACCTTCCAGTGTATCACCACAAATTCCTTTGTGATAAATTAAAATTATTTGACATGGTTGGGAAACAGATTAAGGGGGAATGTTCCAAAGCACCTAAATAATTTGTATCTCAAACATGTCCATGTTGTTATCTCACTTGTGAGTCGTGTGTGCGGGCTCATGTTGAAGGACTAAAAATGGACATGTTACTTCTGCTCAAATAAAGAAACCAAAGTGTTGCTTCTTATGCAAAAAGATTAAAAAAAAAATGAAGGGGCTATTTGTTCCTTTCATGCCTTTATAATGAGTCCCCTCCTTAGGGTTTACTCACCAACTCATACACAACACTCTTCACTGCTGCTGCTCTCTCTCTCTCCCACTAAACATATGTGTATTGTGATCTGTTGATCCCTTTCAATCTCTATGTAACAGTTTGATTATTGTCTTTAGGAAATCTGTGCCGACTATTGTAACTCACTCTTGAATAAAGGTTTACTTATTGTTCTGTCTATCTCTTTGATACCATCGCACACGGTTGATTCCCATATATAATTAATAACAAGTGCAATACCGTGCGTTGCACACGTATACTCTTTTAGTGACGTTTGTATCAATTAGAAAGACTATGAAGATATAAAGTTATAAGATATAAGTAATCAATGGCATACAAATTTTTGATATTTCGTCATATTACTTAATATTTTTTTGTCTTGACGACGGTGATGGTGACCAGTGACGGTGGCCGGAGTAGTATCGGTGGCCGATGCTAGTGACGGTGGCACATGATTGTGATGGTGCAGGTCGTTGAGAGAGAGGGGGAGAAATGAAAGTTAGAAACTGAATGTGATATAATAGTGTTTCTGCCCTGACCTTTTTTTTATTTTTTTATTTTTTTTTTAAAATTATGCATCTTTTTGCCTACTTTTATTTAAATAAACTTTAGTCAGCAAAGCTTACAAAGGTTTTAGTAACACTTTTGCTCATTAAGTAAAACATTCTAATCACTAAATGGCATTTATTTTGTAGTATTTTTTTTAATATTTTTTCAATTAACTTTTTTAATAATACATAAAAACTTGAAAGAAAATGAAAAGAAAAAATGTGATGGACTAATAATAGTGGATATTTAGGTTGTGGGCTAATCATGTGGCATTGTTAAGCACGTTAGACATGTAAGTTTAAATATGGGTATTCACCACTTATTATAAGCCATCTTAGCAACTAAGCTAGAAAAAACATATTGGTTAATGCTCAACCTTTATCGTATTTATTCAACTAATTAAGCTATAATATATGCAGGGTGAAGAAATTAAAGACAAACAAGAATATAAAAAATCTAGCTAAAAAAGAAAAAGTGGGACTGTAAAACTGATTAACCAAGTAATCTAATAACACGAAGTAAGGCAAGTACATCATGCCAATGAAACACAATTCAAACACAAATGATTCCGACTTCATTACGCTATATTAAAAGACTGATCGTTTACGTATTAATTAGCCAACAGCACACGAAAAAACGTAGCGATCATTCCATGAAACATATATCTTGTAATTTCTTTGAATCGGTTTCATTGACACATACCATCGTTATAGATTTGGGTCCTCCACCAGCTGTAGATACCGAACAACAGGATTCCAATCGCACATGTCTCCGTCAGCCACAAGCGCTTCCAATATTGGCTTAATCACCAGCACAATCTCAGCGACGGTGGCACTCATCGCCAAGCTCAAAAACATCCCCAATAACACACCACCGTACCATACATGTGAAGATCTCGAAAACGACTCCACTCCTAGGAAAATCGACTGAAGCAGCAGTGAAATAATCACCGTCAATCCTAACAACTTAATTCGTAACCTGATGTTTTTATTTATCACCAAAGAAACCACCCGCCAACACGATGCTAACAAACCTACCGAATAGACAACCACAAATACCCCAAAAACAACGCTGCTTAGCAAAGGGAACGTGCACGTCATGCTCTTGTTCCCTTCACCATCTACCGAGAGCAACGAAGATTGAATCATAACCGACGGAAACTTGTCCTTAAACGGCATAAAGAAGACAGCGATTATTTGCAAGATGAACGTAGGCAGACTCATTAAAAGACTGATAAACGGAGCATATCTCGGAGGTGTTTTGTTCCTTGAGAGACTCTTTGATAATAAAAAGGAGGGCGATGAGGAAGCCAGGCTCAAAAAACCCTAGAGAAAACACAACGTGAAGCTTGCATAGGTCGTCTTGTTCAGACAAGGATAAGGAGGGCATGAATGAGAAAAGGTAACGACGACGAAAAAAAGGAAGACGGATAATCTCGTTAATAGCCCAATAAGATATAAAGAATACAAGGAGCACACGAACTGTCCAAAGATGATTAAATTCTCTGAGTTTGCATGCAGCAGCACGTGATCTAAGGCGAAGGTGGAATATGAAGGAGAGGGAAAGAACCGAGAGGAGGAGGACGGCGAGGATGAGAGGGAGAGTGGCAAAATCAAAGGCGGTGTCGAAAACTGGGATTTGGTATATTGGTTGTTCTTGGTTGATCTGTTCATGCAAAACTATATGAGGTCGGCGGAAGGCCGATAGTAGCTTTCTCATAAGCAATGATACGATGATGATGATGATGATGATGATGATAGAGGAGGATGAATGATTGCATAATTCGATTGTTTGGGAGAAAGAGGAATAAAAAGACCTCTTCTCCCAACCCAGCACCAGATCTTGTTGATTCTCTCTATAATTACATTTGCAATCTATTAATCTTTTTATTTACAACCGCTTCCCCTTTTTTTCACCTTTTTACCAAATATATACGATTTCTTGGCGGCCTGGATTTTAGGGGATCGTATCTCCAATAAAACCAACTTATTTTATACGATCTACTTACCCAATTCCTACTAGGTTCGTTGTTATTTACAGAATGTTAAATATCTAAACCTTGTATTGCAAGTAATTAAAGATCTTTTGTTTAAATCTTGCCCGGCATTAGATTTTCTCATTACACGTAAAGATGACAAATAGAATTGAAAGCGTAAAACACGTTAAATCGATGTGGAACGTAACAAGCTAGCTAGTGTTCCTTTGGTGCTGAGCTTAATGTCTTGGTTACTAAAATCATCGTATTTACACCACATTAAATGGGAGTTCGACGACTCTAGTCCGCGAAACATTTTCTAGTTATTTCTCTCTAATATAATGTAGCTATTTAGAGTGTTTTATACGATCAAAATTCAGAATATACCATTAAATAATACTATATTTTCCACTACGAAGAAGAAATTTGAGAGTTTAGGATACAAAGGAAACGAATTAAAAAAACATCAAATATATGTCTTTGGGAAGAAAAATCTCAGCTCATTTCTTAAAGTTCAACACTTTTTTAGAGAAGAAAAATCCTTAACTTCTAGAGTAAAACATGATAAAAAAGCACGAGGAAAGACTATACTACGACTTTTTATCGAACGGTGGTTATATGAGAAGGAACAAACTAGCAAGGAGCTAGAACAGGGAGCAAAAATGGATAGAGCGTTCCAAAGAAAATAAGATTACTCAATCTAATGCTTTTTTACATCTACTAATAATCCAATCTGTTAAAATATAACTCAATTCTGAAACATTATATTGTTAGGGACTAATATTGTGTACTTTGTATTCTCAATTATAAGCTATTTTAAGGTTTGGTAAAAAGGTGAAAGTTGTTGATAGTTGAAGGGGGCTTTGTGCTATATCTGGAAAGATGGAGTCAAGGTCGGAGTCAATGGTATATATTGTCTCAACCCGTTTAGGGTTTGACATATCATTCATCTCTCTGTGTGAAGATTTCAGTCAATCTTCTCTCAACCAAAACTATTATCTCATTGTTTCAAATATTGCTTTAGAGTGATTGTGAGGTTTCTTGTATTGTAAAGACTATTGATAATTAGTGAATAGCCTTCCACCTGAGTAGCAGTGGGAAGGATTGTGTGGTATTCAGTTGTTTGTGGTTCTTGTGATAATTCTGGGTTATTCTGATTGAGATCAGTTGCTTATTGATCTGTGTAGTTTTGGTTGAATAAAAGAAGTTGTTCTTGAATTTAGATTCAAGATCTGTTGTTGGTTTAAATTGTGTTTTCCTACATGGTATCAGAGCAAGGCTGTTAAATCTTGCTCTAATCGGTTTTTTTTTTAAATTGTTCTTTTTGGGAAATTTTGGGGGTTTTTAAAATTGGATTGATTCAATTCAATTAACTGTGGTTATTTGGTTCATTTTGACTCTAATTGACTGATTCTTGATCTTGTAACAAAACGCCTAATTTTTTGAAAAATTAGGGTTTGGTTATTTTTGGGGATTTTGATCTCTGGCTTCGATTGGTGATTGGTTAATCATTCTTGGTTGATTTACTGGTGTTTTTGGTAAATCTTGGTGGTTCTTTGGCTGTTCCCTAATTCTTGAAAATTAGGGTTTGGAGAGTTGGATTGGTTCTGGGTTGTTGATGTTTTGGGTTGTGATTCTTGACTAAGTGAATCAAGATCATAATCTGAGTTCTTGTTCCGCTGCTTATTGGATTCTTGTGTGCTCTGTAACACCTCTCACGCTCTCTTCTTTAATTTCTGTTTTTAATTTCTTGCATTAGATTGCTGGAGGATATGATTTGGGATTTTGGAAGTTGAGTTGATTGATTGTAGTGTGTAGGACCTTAAATATATCAACCTTATCACGTTACCCAAGCTAACCAAACGTATACCACGTTAAACAAACATGTTATGCGTAGAATACGTGAAACACAAACACAAAGCTATGCGTAAATAAAGAAGAAAGATGGTGACTTGATGTTATAAAACCGTGTATGTGTAGAGAGAAAGATGAAAACAAGATGTTGTATATTCCAAAGAAAACACACACACACACTTTCAAGCACACCCCTCAAATGAGACTTTGAGGGGTATTTATAGTACAAGACAAAACGCCCTAATGGGCTTGGCCATGGGCTTCGTGGTGGACTTGGATTGGATTGGGTTACATGAACTTATTCAAGGCTAGCTTAACATAACTTCTAGTCATTTAGCTTAGTCCAATCCACGAGCCCGTTGATTATTCTAATACGATATCTAACACACGTTACAAAGTTCCTAAATGTGAATGACCATCACTTCTATTAAAAATTATTATACAATAATCTCCCGGGGGTGGTCATTCAAAAGATGCTCCACTTGATTAGGTCTTTACTTTTCTTGAGCTTGAACTTTGTATGTAGATATAGAATAGTCTTGATTTTCGTTCCTTCATGCTTTGTGATCAATTAATGTGGTATAGAGCCATTTGTCAACTTCTTTGATGTAGGTGTCTCCGCGTCTTTCTCCACCATGCTCACACTTCTATTTGACTTTTTGTTACCAATGATGTGGTTCTCGAGTCTTTAAACTTTGTAGATTCTTTGACAATGACGAAGAATCATTTTTAACTTTGAGTAGCCTTTGATTTTGATGAGAACTTTCATGTGTTGTTGGTATGAGCATGTGGAAAATCTGCACGATCTCTTCCTCCCGCGAGCATCCATAAGAAGAAAACATAAAACACGGGTTAGAAATAATCCAGTAGCTTACAGTTTGAATTTCGAGTGTGTTAACAAAGATAGTGTGAAAACACGCCTCTAATTCTCACAAAGGCCGTTCTCGAACCGAGTCCCACAAGTGAGATAACGCGATGTAATCAAGTACACCTACAGCTCGGATGAGTCGAGGTACACCAAGAATCACCCCACGATCAGAGACCGCTTGAGACACACTAAGCGTAATCCACGGGAGTTACCGGTGACTGTTAGTTAGGCGCATGATGTTGACCTCGGCAGGAGTTTCCATTCAATCATTGAAGATCACGGATATGAAACTTCTCATAAATGTTCGGCGATTGCTAATATCTCGTAGGACTCTAGAATGTATCACTTGTGTCCTTATTGATGAACAAAGAAGCGATGTCATGTCAAGTGTTCCTATTGAGATCTTTTGATGAATCTCGTGGCTCTAGACTCAATAGTGCATTTTGGTTTTCCGAGTGGAGACTAGGGAAAGGGTCTCCTTCTTCAATACCAACGATCTCTAAGAGAAAGCCGATAGATTACGAGGGTTCCCAAGAAGAATGAAACAAATCCTTTTAAGAGGAATTGAGTGGCTAAAGGTTAGGTGCAGTGCGTCCATCGGGTCCATGACGCCTTTATCTTCAATACCAGTCATCTAGTGACAACCAAGAGCATATGAATTGAACCCGGTTTCGCCCTAAGGTTGATGTAAGCTCCCGAAAATTTCAATGTACTTAACGCTTTAATCGTGAATTTAACACGATCTATTTCGTCATGAAATTTTCTAAACACCACATTTGCATATCATTTGGCATATGCATGATCAACGCAACAGAGCTGCTCATAAAATATACCGTTGTGATCTAAATAAATTTCCCACTATCTTGATAATCCTAAAATACGTAATGAATACGTAAAATTTGTAAAAATACTAATTTAATTATAATAAAAATATATAAAATTCGTATAGGGCCTCGGAACTCATTGGACTTTTCACCACTCGAATCCGACACGTAATGGGCCTCACGACCGGATCAAGCCCACCCCATTATCCCTTGGGCTTAGCTTTTGTACACAACCACCTCACCAAGTCCACCCCATTTAATTTCTTTGGGGCCTGCGCCGGTTTGTGTATACGAGCCCAACTCCAACAAAAATATTAGGACCTATGCTAAACCAAGCCCATAAATAAGAATTAAGGAGTTAAGAATTATTTGTTTGCTACCCTCCTTGTGATCGAACGAGAAAACCAAACCAGGCAAACGAAATAGGAAACCAAACTAAGCTTGAAACATTTTGTCTCATACCTTGCGTATGGTGGTGAAAAGAGGAGACAAATAACCCCATGCTAGCCACCCTAACCACAATATTTAATTCCCTACACCTTTGACTATCCATTTCACTTGAGAAACCTTTGGATATTATGCTCCCTAAACACCCCCTTGACGTCGACTAAACCAACCAAGACCATGAAGTCTTGCTGCCACTCTCCACACGCATGGAAACATTCCTCAAACATGACCAAGTTCAATGTACATGTGGCTAATAAGTCCTAGAATTAGGAAAGCTAGGAGTTAAATATTTGAAAGGCCATGCCTAAACTTTCCTTGTAACCACTTAAAATACTTGGCAAATCACTTCACTCTCATTCACTCTCAAACTAACTCTCCAACTCACCAACAAAGCTCACACACATCTCTCACTCATACAACATCCACTGTGGAGTTCGAGTCAAGCAAAGGAGAAACACAAAAGAGTTTTAGCTCGTGTAGTTGGGTGTAGAAGAGAAAGGTTTAAGCTAGAAGAATACTTGGGTAAATAGGAATACGGGTAACAAGTTATAAGGAGAACAAGGAGTACTCGAGTTCATTCGACACGTTCACTCATCTCACGATCATCTCCACTCCAAGTGAGTGTTGTAAGTTTCATAGAACCTTCTCGCATTTCATTTTTGATATCTTTTTCTGTTATCACGAGTATAATGTCACACGTATAACTCAAACCCACTTCGAGCCCAAGGAAGCCAAGAGCTTTTTCGAGCTTATTTGTAATAAGCCGAACGTATAAGCTCATCACCTTGTGGAAGAAATAGACATAATAAAAACTAAAATGCTTAACTACTTGAGAAGAAGAAGTAGAAAGGAAAACAAGAAAATGGAACCATGCATGTCTCGACATCACAGTAGCCTATATACAAAGATTATAACACAGAAACTGTACGATATATATAGCATGTAACGTAGAGATAAAACACAAAAAGAGCCTAGCTCAGTTGGTAGGCGCGTTTGAGTTGTAGGCAAAAGGTCCCGAGTTCGAAACCCTCCTATGGCACTTTTCCTTCCTTTTTATTTTACAACTATCACCCATTGACAGATTTAACCCCTCAACTTCAATCAAGTAACTATTTAACTAAATATGAAGTTGGTTCTAAAATTGTAAAAAAATCCAATATTTATTTTATTACCTTGCAAAAACAGTTTTTATAGGGACCAAAAGTGTCAAATCTGGAAACTTTAAGCATATGATATTTATGGGTACAAAGTGTCATTTTCTAAAAGTCCAAGGACTAAACTCGTACTTTTTATAACTTAAGGGTAAAAAGTGTAAATTTGAGAAAAGTTTAGCAAAACTTATGATTTCATAATAGCCTCGTAAAAATGAGTATTTTTGATCACATGAGCATAATATTTTCGAATTATGATAAACTTATTTCATGTATAAATATATAAGTAAATATATATTTATTAGAAAATAATTAGGTATATGTAAAAATATACTTATTTTGATAAAATACTCGGGGAATCTAAATACGTTAAAATACCCAACGAATTCACTAAGATCACAACGGGGGAACATTTCACTTATGCGTAAGTGAGGATCACTAGTTAAGACAATGTAGCATGTAAATTAACTTAAAACGTTAATCACAATCGCACACTATTGGATTGGACAATCCAATGATCTATTGAATAAGAATATTCAATGCTCTATTATTTTGGTCGCGAACCAAAATGCTCATTACTGAGACTCGCCATCTCATCATTTTAGGTTTCGAGTTGGAACCTCCGCTACATTGTGCTTGATCTATTTGTGCGTGTGCATTATCATCAAGATGAGTTCATAGCCTCGCTTTTACTTTATTTTTGCAAACCCATGAGGAGATACATGCTCTAAACTAGAACACAAGGTTTTCTTAAATGCTTGATCTTCTTGATTATTGGTACCGCTTAAGTTGTTAGCCACAAGTCCCCGATCATGAACCATTAGTCACCGCGAGTGAACGAGATATCGTGAATAGTACTATGGGATTAACGAACCCGCTTCGGTTATAGAAATAACCGAGCGCACTATATTAAATTTCTTTAGGTAATTGGCTATTACCTCCTTTGGGGCATACTTACGCATAATCGGTAATTCGTGTATGCAATGAGTCTTGGTTTCATGAGCTTAGTGCATAATAATCAGTGATATTTTCTTATGATATTGTTAGTTTACAATGATCATGATCTTATACTTGTGTTCAACTTATTTTAAACCTATGGACTTCACTCAACAATTTTTGTTGACCTTTTAAGCATGTTATCTCGTGTAATCGGTGAAGATTATGACCAAGGTGCGGAACGGGCATGGAAAGGCTTATCGGTGGTGTAAAACATAAAAGTTATCACTTCTTTCAAACTCATGATCTTTCTTTTGGGAAAACACTTGATCTATTTACAATGTTTTGTAACAAACTATGAGTTTTCGATGAATGATAACTATTTTAATAAAACGCCTCTTTCGAGTCGCTTTTCTATAATTATCGACTATGATCTCCATTCAAGTAACACCCAATTAGTCTTCCTTGTCATTAAGATTTTCTGGGTGTTACAGATTACATCGAGCCAAGGTTATAGAGAACCAAAGAGTTTTTCAATATCATTTGGACTATAACCGCACTTTTAAACGGACTATTTTACACCACCGCCTTACGCCCTTCCGTGACCGCCTATGCATTAGGATTGATGCATCACTAGATCATAAGTAATTGCATTCATTTTAGTTAGGCATAGAGATTGCTTGGCAAATATGTGTAGCTAACTAAAATAATTATATTATTTGGCATTTACTTACATTAATTTATGGGTTGTTACAGATCCATGTCCGCATCCCACCCAGCTTGTTCCGTCCTCGGACAAGAGATAGATGATACCATGTCCTCTACGATCGCCACTATGCCACCATCCCAATCTGTCATACTAGATCGTTTTGACGAAATCGAACCTTGAGGAAGGTGAAGTTCAACTCCCATCGCTCCAAATATGACCGCCATCCTCAAGAGTACAATGCTTTTGCTTCCATGACCCTAGATCAAGATATGAGTCGCAAGAATGGCTACCGCTTGAGATGTTCTTTGTGGATGATGGATCATCCAAGTCATCGAGAGCACCGACTGCTTCATCGATTCTTCCGATCATCTTCCCGAGCTATCCGTCGTCGTCGACGTAGGATCCGTGTTCTTAAGCCATATGAACTGAGCCGCTTGGGGTACCTTATAGACTGCATCCTAAAGGAAAGACCTTCAAACTCACCGCTAGGAAGCGCAGTGCGACCCATCACTATGACTCATGTGATGCCACCACCGATCATCACCACCACCACCACCCGCCGGTCATCACCGGTTCACTGCTCCACCCACTGCTACTTCACCACCACTACCACCCACCGTGTTCTACCATCGACCACCACTCTCCTCGCTTCATCACCACCTACAAGATCACCTCCTTTGGACACTTTTAGTGAGCCACTTTTACCGCTTTGCATCAAGTGCTATTCACCATCACCATCGATCCCGACATGCCTACTCAAGTGGATAATGAGACCGGACCAAGGAAGAAATCGGTGCTAGACGATGGTCATTCTTGATACCTTTACTCGACGTTGGAGAGAAGAGGAGGGAGCACCTAGTTCGCTCGAGCTTGAGAAAGCTCAACCATCGCATCGACTCCAGCTTCTACTCATTACGGTGAACCCAGACACCACACTATCCCTCCGCTGGCTACGAGACTTATCGAGCACGAAGACCACTTGAGTGAGCTCATGGCACATTATGATGAGATTCCACCGTTAGGATAGAGAGCTTGGAGGAAGAAGTCGAAAACCTCGTGATAGGTCGCTACTCCATTGAGATTGTGTTTGATATGATGAGTACCCAGTTGTGGAGGCAAGAAGCCATTAACCGATTGACTCAAAGGTTGGAGACTCTCACGAGATGCTAGTACGCTGAGAGTCACTACTTTAGGCCGAGAGTTAGCCTTGCTTCACGAGCTTGCATCCGCCATGCTCACACCGCTATCCTGAGGAGAGGATTGATGATCTCGAGGCGAGAGATCGAGCCCGTGAGCAAGCAGATCCAGATTTGACAACCATGGTTGAGGAGATTCGTCGTCATCATGACACATCGAGAGATGCGAGATCCTAGTCATCTTTATCTTAGTATGTATCATAAAGCCGCCATATGAAGCATTAAGGCTTGTATCCTTTTGTTTGTAACATTGGAACAAGAATTATGATGATGTAATCTATGGTTGTGAACAATACTATGTAATGATGTATTCTATGGTCGATTTCTCATATTCTTGTGTTATGATATTATTCCTCAGTAATGTATGCCGAACCGATCCTTATGTCCTTATACATATATTATGATTTGTTGAGAAAAATCATATTCATATCATGTCATTAATTTAAAGTGGTGATCCGGACTATTATGATATTTATAATATGTAATCGCTTTATCATCGATCGATAATTTCTTAATCTTGGTATTTATTCTTGGAAATTTTAGAAAATGGTCAAGAAAAAGCTACCTCATCCACCATCACCCCGCAGACTATTCGTAAAATGGTCATTTGAAAGTGTTAGCGCAATGATAGCACAACATGTCGCCGACATCGCTAGAGCAAGTCGAACGATTGAAGCTAAACAAATTGCCCAAGAGGCACGTGGTTGAATTGCAAGAGAAGTCGAGAACGCCCGAATTGCTCGAGAGGTCAAGTCGAAAGTGTCGCACAAAGACGCGAGGTCAAGTCGCCGCATTGTTGAAGAGAATCGTGCAGAAGTCGCACGCCTTCTTGAAATGGCAAACTCAAATGCAACTAACACTCCAACAAATCAAAGTGAGTCCACCGAACTCGCAAGTGTAATTACAAAGAGTTCATGAACCGCAAGCCAACATTCTTCAAGGGCATCAAGGTGCTATTGGTTTACTTCATTGGTTTGAGAGAACCGAGATCGATTTCGCTAAGTGATCAAGACAAATGATTGCAAAGTCAAGTTTATGATCGAACTTTGTTAGAAGATGCGTTATCTTGGTGGAAAGGCCATGCTCAACCAATTGGAATGGAAGAAGCTTGTAAGATTTCATGGTCGATCTCAAACAACTATTAATGAAACAAGATGCCCGAGAACCGAGATCAAGAAACTCAAGATGAGTATTACCACTTGGTCGCTAAAGGTAATGATCTCAAGACATACTTCAAGAGATTCCATGAGTGAGAGCTCTATGTCCTCATTTGTTTCCCACCAATGAAAAGCTTTTGGAAGCTTTGATCGGAGGTTTACCTCAAACATCAAGGAGATGTCATCGTCAATCCAAAACTGCTGAAGAAGTTGTCCTTGTATCCCACCGCCTTATGGAACCAATACTAAAGCTTGCAAATGCACAAGGCTCAAGTGACAACAAAAGAAAGTTTGATGATCGGAAACCTCAAATTCCAACCACCATCACCCAACAACAACAATCGAACAACAACAACCAATATCACCGCAACAAACCAACATCACAATCGGCAAAACCGAAGGCAAGAAGCCGCAAGGGCTTATCGCCGCACCCACCTTGGAAAAGGGTATGTAGGACCACATCCCCAGTAACGGAGATGTTTGATGCACCATTCGGACCTTGTACCGTGAAGTGCGATAAGTGCAACAAGGTAGGTCATCAAGGTAAGCATTGCAAAACCCCGGAAGAGGCAACACTGTGACAAACATGAATCAGCTATGGATGTGGAGAACCCGGTCATTTCAAGAGTCAATGCCCAAAGTTAAATGTCGCTCAAACAAACAATGCGGCAAAGAGTGTACATGCTAGGAGATGGAGATGCACCGTTGAACCACGACATTGTGACGGGTACGTATTCTCTTAACAATCATTCTCGCAAAATCTTGTTTGATTCGGGAGCGATAAGAGTTTTGTATCTATCGCTTTGCACCATTACTTGAAATATCCCCAATCGCCTTAGATACAACTTATGAGATAGAACTTGCCGATGGGAAAATAATAGAACCAACACCGTAATCCGTAATTGTCCTATTCTATTACAAGATCACTGCTCCTCATAGATCTTTGCCAATCAAACTTGGAAGTTTCGATGTCGAATTGGCATGGATTGGTTGTCCAAACACCGTGCTAGGATTGTTTGTGACAAGAAAACCGCTCATATCCCGATCAACGGTGAAACCTTAGTCATCCAAGGAGATCAAAGTAGAAAGTACTTAAGTATCATATCCTGCGAAATCAATAAAGTACATGGAAAAGGATGTTATGCCTTCTTAGCTCAAGTAACGGAAAAGAAGTCGGAAGAGAAAAGACTAGAGGATGTACCTAATCAAGGAATTTTCGAGGTATTTCGGAAGATTTGCTCGACTCCCACCGCCGACAAGTCGAATTTCAAATCGATCTTATTCCCGGAGCTACTCCAGTAGCACGAGCACCGCATCGTTTAGCGCCGAAAATGCAAGAGTTATCCAAACAACTAGAAGAGCTATCGAGAAAGGATTCATTAGACCAAGTTCCTCACCGGGAGCACCGTATTATTCGTTAAGAAGAAAGATGGATCATTCGGATGTGTATCGATTATAGAGAATTGAACAAGCTCACAATCAAAACCGCTATCCCTTACCAAGAATCGATGATCCGCTTGATCGCCACAAGGCTCAGTGTATACTCAAAGATTGATTTAAGATCCGGATATCATCGCCACGGTAAGAGAAGAAGATATACCCAAGACCGCATTTAGAACTCGATATGGCCATTATGAATTCCAAGTAATGCCATTCGGTTTAACTAATGCACCCGCCAGATTTATGGACCTCATGAATAGAGTCTACAAACCATATCTGGATAAATTAAGTCATTGTGTTCATCGACGATATTCTTATCTACTCGTAATAAAGAAGAACATGCGGAACATCCAAGATCACGAAGTTACTCAAGGATGAAAAATTGTACGCAAAGTTTTCCAAGTGTGACTTTTGGATTAAGACAGTCCAATTTCTTGGTCACGTGATCGACAAGTGAAGGAATCCATGTGGATCCCGCAAAGATTGAATCATAAGAATTGGCCAGTGCCCACTAACCCCACCGAAATTCGTCAATTCTAGGACTTGCGGGTTATTATCGAAGATTCATAGAAGGTTTCTCGAAAATAGCTAAACCATTGACCGAGTTAACCCGAAAACGAAGAAATTAGAATGGGAGACGATCAAGAATCGCCTTTTCAACTCCTAAAGAACAAACTTTGCGAAGCACCTATCTTGGCACTACCTAAGGAGCCAAGATTTTGTAGTATATTGTGATGCTTCACACATGGGTTTAGGCGCCGTTCTCATGCAAAGGAACAAAGTGATTGCTTATGCGTCACGACAACTCAAAACTCATGAGAAGAATTATACTACTCACGATCTAGAACTTGGCGCGTGGTATTTGCACTCAAATTATGGAGACATTATTTGTACGGAACCAAATGTATAGTGTACATCGATCACAAAAGTCTTCAACACATCTTAGATCAAAAGGAATTGAATATGCGCCAACGTCGCCGGCTCGAATTGCTTAGTGATTATGACCGCGAGATCCGTTATCATCCTCGAAAGGCAAACGTTGTTGCCGATGCCTCGAGCGTAAAAGATCGCCTAAGCCACTTAGAGTGAGATCATTGGAATGGTAATCAATTCACCCCTACCATCGAAAATTCTTGAAGCTCGATCAAGCCCTAAGGAAGAAAATAGCCGAATGAGAAGATTTATGGCATGCCGGAGAATGAGAATGGATTCGTGAAGAGATCGGACGAACACTATGTTTCAAGAATCAAGTTGGATTCCACTTTTGAGGTATCCGAGAACTCATCATGCATGAATCACATAAATCGAAGTATTCCATACATCCCGTCCCAACAAGATGTATCAAGATCTAAAGCTTTTGTAATGGTGGCCTAATATGAAGGTCGATATCGTCAGATCACGCCAAGAAATGTTTGACATGCTTGAAAGTTAAAGTCAACATCAAAAGCCATCCGGATTGCTAACTCAACCGAACTTCCTATGTGGAAATGGGAAAGAATCACAATGGACTTCATCACAAAGTTGCCAAAACTTCTAATGGTTTTGACACCATTTGGGTTATTGTAGACCGTCTTACAAAGTCCGCTCATTTCTTGCCAATCAAGGAGAACGACGAGATGATTACACTCGCTAGACTGTACATCAAAGAGATTGTTTCTCGTCACGGTGTACCAATCTCTATCATATCGACCGTGATAGCCGATTCACCTCAAGATTGTGGCAAACGCTTCAAAGAGCCATGGGTACCAACTTAGATATTAGTACCGCATCATCCTCAAACGTATGGACAAAGTGAAAGAACGATCCAAACTCGGAAGACATGCTAAGAGCATGTGTGATTGATTTCGAAAAGGATGGGATAAGCACTTACCTCTGGGTGAATTCTCTTACAATAAGCTTATCAAGCCGAGATTAAAGCCGCTCCTTTTGAAGCACTCTATGGAAGAAAATGCCGATCGCTAATTCTTTGGCTAAGTTGAGAAGTACAACTTACAGGCCCGAAATTGTCCAAGAGACAACGGAAAAGATAATGCAAATTGCAAAGATTGCAAGCGACTCGAGATAGACAAAGAGCTACGCAGATGTTCAAGAAAACCAATGGAATTCCAAGTCGGAGACGTGTAATGCTCAAAGTATCACCCCGGAGGGATGGTCGATTGGAAAGCGAGGAAAGCTCAAACCTCGATATGTCGGACCATTCAAAATTCTTCAAAGAATTGGTCCAAAGGGCATATAAACTTGATCTTCCCAAGAACTTAGCCGAGTACATGACACGCTCCATGTCTCAAATCTTAAGTATTTAACTATTTAAAATTGTAAAAATCCAATATTTATTTTATTACCTTGCAAAAACAGTTTTTATAGGGACCAAAAGCGTCAAATCTGGAAACTTTAAGCATATGATATTTATGGGTACAAAGTGTCATTTTCTAAAAGTCCAAGGACTAAACTCGTACTTTTTATAACTTAAGGGTAAAAAGTGTAAATTTGAGAAAAGTTTAGCAAAACTTATGATTTCATAATAGCCTCGTAAAAATGAGTATTTTTGATCACATGAGCATAATATTTTCGAAATATGATAAACTTATTTCATGTATAAATATATAAGTAAATATATATTTATTAGAAAATAATTAGGTATATGTAAAAATATACTTATTTTGATAAAATACTCGGGGAATCTAAATACGTTAAAATACCCAACGAATTTACTAAGATCACAACGGGAGAACATTTCACTTATGCGTAAGTGAGGATCACTAGTTAAGACAATGTATCATGTAAATTAACTTAAAACGTTAATCACATCGCACACTATTGGATCGACAATCCAATGATCTATTGAATAAGAATATTCAATGCTCTATTATTTTGGTCGCGAACCAAAATGCTCATTACTGAGACTCTCCATCTCATCATTTTAGGTTTCGAGTTGGAACCTCCGCTACATTGTGCTTGATCTATTTGTGCGTGTGCATTATCATCAAGGTGAGTTCATAGCCTCGCTTTTACTTTATTTTTGCAAACCCCGCGAGGGAGATACATGCTCTAAACTAGAACACAAGGTTTTCTTAAATGCTTGATCTTCTTGATTATTGGTACCGCCTAAGTTGTTAGCCACAAGTCCCCGATCATGAACCATTAGTCACCGCGAGTGAACGTAGATATCGTGAATAGTACTATGGGATTAACGAACCCGCTTCGGTTATAGAGAAATAACCGAGCGCACTATATTAAATTTCTTTAGGTAATTGGCTATTACCTCCTTTGGGGCATACTTACGCATAATCGTAATTCGGTGTGTATGCGGTTGAGTCTTGGTTTCATGAGCTTAGTGCATAATAATCTGTGATATTTTTCTTATGATATTGTTAGTTTACAATGATCATGATCTTATACTTGTGTTCAACTTATTTTAAACCTATGGACTTCACTCAACAATTTTGTTGACCTTTTAAGCATGTTATCTCGGTAATCGAAGATTATGACCAAGGTGCGGAACGGGCATGGCAAGGCTTATCCGGTGGTGTAAAACATAAAAGTTATCATTTCTTTCAAACTCATGATCTTTCTTTTGGGAAAACACTTGATCTATTTACAATGTTTTGTAACAAACTATGAGTTTTCGATGAATGATAACTATTTTAATAAAACGTCTCTTTCGAGTCGCTTTCTATAATTATTGACTATGATCTCCATTCAAGTAACACCGAATTAGTCTTCCACGTCATTAAGATTTTCGGGTGTTACTGATTGATTATGGAGGGCTATTTCTTTTCACCCTTTCTTTTACTTTTCTTTTTAATTCTTCAACCCCTTCTTTCTCCTTTCTCACATTACTCCTTTTTTCAATCATACCTAAGGACTTCTAATACTAACTATGGGTATTGTCCTTGGGTAGATCCCTCCGGCTCTGGCGGATCATAGGACGGATTTTCCTATCCTTATACACCTTATAACTCCATGACTATCCTATGTTGCCATGAAAACCTTTTTTCTTGAAAATCTCTCAGAGTGTTTATGATTGAAAACATGTTTGAAACACTCAGAGAGTTTTATATTTTCAGAAACACTCCCCCTTCACATGTGCTTATATTGTTTTAACTTAAATCTGCACATAGAGGTTAGAGTTCGCACTTTTTGAATTGATCGGCTCATGATAGACAATTCCCCACGAGACACGGTTACGTTGCCTAGTTAAAGAGTTCCATTGTCAGTTTTAAGGTGACAACTAGCTCTAATAACTAACTTGAAGTTGTAAACACTCCTTGAAAAGGAGGTTAGACCCATGAAAGTGCATATCTATCACAAGTTTCTTGAGATGGTACATTTATGACTTTGATTCCGCCAATTCATTGGTTCATCGAGTCGAGCTCATTTGAGATTCAAACACCGATCATTAAACTTTTTGATCACATTTTAATCACGTCTTCTCCCTCTCAAAAATAGCATATTTGTGATATTTTTGATATCAACGGATTAAACAACATTTTTAGGAACTTGTGGGGAGACAAACGGATTTGATTTAAGCATGAATTTGGAACTTTTTGGATTTATACTCCCCCTTTAATAAAGCATAATCAATTAAAGGGTTTTTGAGGGAGTTATCTTGAGCAAAAAGTATTTTGAAAGATTTTGAAAATCTTTTTGAACAATCTTGAAAAATGTGCTCAAGATGATGATGATTTCTCACAAATTTTAAATGTAGTGCACTGAAGTGTACACTTGATTTTTCTTTAAAACACGAGTTTTGATTTGAAATAATCAAAAGTCATCATTTTTGTCCGGGTTTCGTACTGAAGTATACGAAAGCCATTTTTTTTAAGAAATTTTGAGAAACGACATGTTTTGGAAAACATTAAAGAACTCTCGCTCAAGCATCTGTATATGTCCGTATCATTGTTGAATGACATTTCTAGACACGTACAGAATATCGATTATACGAGACATGTCGTGAGAAGAATATTTTTGGATTTTTGATTTTATATTGTTTTTGTATTTTTGAAAGTTTTATATTTTTATATTTTGCTTTTGAAGGTTTTTCAAATTTTGTATTTTGTTTTTTCAAAAATATTTACAGCGAAGCTTGTTGGAAAATCATTTTCAAGACGATTCGAGAAGACGTTCTAACTCCTCAGGGGTTAGGCTTCGCATTCCAATTCGTCGAACTAAATCGTCAAACCTTTCTTTTGGAAGGGCTTTAGTAAATAAATCGGTGAGTTGGTAACTGTCTTCACGAAAAATAATTCAACAAGACCTTCTTCCACATGTTCTTTTATGAAGTGATATCGGACTCGATATGCTTAGTCTTTGAGTGATGAACAGATTGCATGATATGGCTATGGCACTTTTCGAGTCACAATACATAGGTATTTTATCGAAGTAAAGCCATAATCGTGAGTTGTGTTCTCATCCATAGAACTTGAGCACAACACGCAGATAGAGACACATACTTGGCTTCAAGCTGAAAGTGCGGTACAATCTTGTTTCTTTGAATACCAACTTACTAACTTTTCACCCAAAATTGTGCTCCTCCGGATGTACTTTTGTCAGAATTTGATCACCGCGTGGTCCGCATCTAAAAGGCAATAAGATCAACCGGTTCCTTCGGATACCAAAGACCCTTGTGAATGGATGTCTTCAAAACCGAAGATCCTTTAACCTCTTTGAGGTGCGGTTGATGAGGCTTTGCTCGAAACCGTGCTAATAAGCAAACAACAAAATGAATATCGGGCGACTAGCGATGAAGGTACATGAGAGAACCAATCATACTTGATATTTCTTGGATCGATAGGTTTCCCAAACAAATCGGCTCCAATTTTTGGTGAAGTTACCATCGATGTTCGAACGAATCACAATTATCCATACCATGATTTTCAAAATCTCGCTTGTATATTTAGCTTGATTTATAAAAATTCCACGAGAGGGCCGATGTATTTGTAGACCAAGAAAGAATTTTAGTTCCCCATCATGGACATTTCAAATTTGCTTTTCATGAGATTTTCAAAATGTTTTGAAAGATTTGGATTAGTGGACCCAAAATGATGTCGCCCACGTAAATCGAACAATCAAAATGTCGTTTTGCATTTGTGTGTAAACAAGGTAGGATCACAGTTCCTTTGGTGAAATTGTTTAGGATAAGGAAAGAAGGCAGTTATTCATACCACGCCTCGGAGCTTGCTTTAGTCCGTGATTGCCTTTTTGAGTTTGTAGGCGAGTCGGATGTTCCATGTCTCTGAAGCCTTCGCCGACTCACGTATACTTCTTCTTTCGTAATTCCATTCAAGAATGCGCCTTAATGTCCATCCGATAAACCATGATATTTTTGTGGCGGCATAGGCTAAGATTATCTGACCGGTTCTAGTTTGGCTACCGCGAATGACTCTTCAAAGTCTATCCTTCTTCCTGCTCAGTATCCTTTGGCC
This sequence comes from Chrysanthemum lavandulifolium, assembly GCA_022545495.1. Lineage (NCBI taxonomy): Eukaryota > Viridiplantae > Streptophyta > Magnoliopsida > Asterales > Asteraceae > Chrysanthemum > Chrysanthemum lavandulifolium. Next base: position 750,362 of record CM040245.1, read on the forward strand.
ACAAGGCGAGCTTTATTGCGAATTACGTCATCTCTTCATCCCTTTTGTTCTTCCATAACCATTAGATCAATGACTCGAATGTCAATTGGTCTTGGAACCATATCCCAAGAGTCATGTAGACGGTATTGGAGAAGTTCCTCCTGCATTGCTTCTATCCATGCGGGTTCTGCCATTGCCTCGCAAATGTTTTTCGGTTCAATATTGCTAATTGAGCAAAGGTAAATGCACAAGTCGCAATCGGTGGCAAGTTGGCGTCTCGTCTGAATTGGCCTTGAGGGTTCACCAATAATTTGTTCAAGGGGATGGTCTTTTGTCCACTTGAGTTGAAGGATACCGTAGATTATCTGAAAGAGTTAGATGGTTCTTGTAAGCTTGAAGATGATTCGGTGATTCCGTAGCAAACGGGTTTTCAAATAAGTCTTCATCTAACGTTGCATCGTTCGGTTTTGAGTAGGTTCTTCTTGAAACGATATGTTTTGGTTTTGCTCATCAACTGCTGGTAAAACTGTTTCTAGAATTGGAGTTGTTGAAGTAGATGTAGATATGTTGATGGAGTTGGTGCATTGGTTTCGACCGTTGTAGATGCATCTTCTGTTGGTGGTGGTAGGTGATGTTGAGCGGGTGCAGCGCAATGATGGTTTGATGCATTTGTCGAGGTTCCACCATAGTATTCATCGAACATTAACTCAAAGAATTTCTCCCAATCTTGTTCATGAGGTGTGTCCTAATGATTCTGCTACCTTGACTGTTGTTTCTATTAAACTAAAAGGGACTGAAAATTATAATGTATGGTCATGTGCTATGTTGTTGGCTCTTGAAGGAAGAAATAAAACTGGATTTATAGATGGTACTTGCACTAGGTCACATGTTGATGAAGTTTTAGGGAGACAATGGGACATGGTTAATGCTGTTGTATTGGGATGGATTTTGAATTCCATATCAGAAGAGTTGTTCTTGGGTCAAATTTTTTCAAAAAGGGCTTCTGATGTGTGGACTGAATTAAAAGAAACTTTTGATAGAGTTGATGGTTCGATTACTTTTAATCTGCATCATAACATCAATTATTGTCTCAAAATGGTTGTTCTATTCTTGAATATTTTAATAAACCGAGCACTTTGTGGAAACAATTTGATGCTTTAGTTCGATTGCCTAGGTGCACTTGTCATCTCACGATGATTTTAAAAAACATAATCAGTTAATGAAACTTATGAAATTCTTAATGGGCTTGGATGATTCTTATATGCAATTAAGAAGTAATGTGTTATCTAGAGATCCTCTACCTGATGTGAAAGAGGATTTTGCCATTATTTCTAGTGAGGAATCTCATAGATCTGTGGTTACTGGTTCAGTTGGTGGGACTTCTAACAAGTCTCAGTCAACTGTGTTTAACTCCAGTGTGCCCAATAGGGTTAACTCTTAGAGGCCCCCATCCTCTGGTGGTTACTCCAGGCCAAATAATACCACTAGGTCTAGTGATAATAGGAGGACTGCTGGTGGTCATGTGTTTGTTTGTGAAAATTGTGGTTTTAATGGACATACTGCTGATAGATGCTTTAAACTCATTGGGTACCCTGCTGATTTTGGAAATAATAAAAGGACTAGTACTGGTAATAATAGTCAGGGTGCTCAGAACTTTAATAAGAGGTTTATAAATAATAATAACTCTGTTGGCTCTAGTTCCACTTCTACTTTTTCAGATGACCAGATTTCTAAACTGATTTCATTTATTAAAGAAAACTCTAAAAATGTTGATGGAAATGGAAAAGGAGTACATGCCAATATGGCAGGTATTGTTTTCAACAATAGCAAGTTTTTTAATCAAAACTTTGAAAAGTTTTTCTGTAATAATAGTAAGTTTAGGCCTGCACTTGTTGCAACTGGGCTTATTGTTGATTCTGGTGCTAACCAGCATCTTACATATACTGATAAATGCTTAGTTAATGTTATTGATATTTCCAAACTTGGAATTAAGGTTTCTCATCCCAATGGGACTGAGGCCTTAATTACTAAGGTTGGAAATATGATTCTAACTAAACATTTAACTTTATATGATGTGCTAGTTGTTCCAGAATATTGTGTTAGTCTAATGTTTGTTCATAAAGTGGCTAGAGACAGCAAGTTTGTTATTGCTTTTGATGAGTTATAGTGTTATGTTTTACCCCAGGATTTGAGGGGAATGAGTGTGCTAAGGATTGGTAAACAAAAGAATGGATTGTATTACTTTGATGGAAATCAAGGTAATGCCCTAGGATTTGAGAAATATCTAGCCGTACCTGTAATTTGACAAAAAACTTATGGCATAGCAGGCTTGGTCATCCTTCTGATCAGGTCTTGTCTGTTTTAAAAGGTGAAATCTTTTTTGAAAATGAAACTGAAATTGAACCTTGTGAAGTCTGTCAAAAGGCTAAACAAACTAAAGAGTCTTTTCCTTTAAGTGACCATAAAACCACAAGTCTTGGTGATATTGTTCATCTTGATCTTTGGGGTCCTTATAGAATTAAAAGTAAAGAAGAATACAGATTTTTTCTTACTATTGTGGATGATTTCACCAGGGCTGTTTGGGTTTATTTGCTTAAGTATAAGCATGAAGTGTTTGATTGCATTCAAATTTTTTATAATCTAATTAAGACACAATTTGAGAAGAGTTTTAAGGTTTTTAGGAGTGATAATGGCACTGAGTTTTTTAATAATCAGTTTAATAAATTTTGTGAAGATAAAGGTATTGTGCATCAAACATCTTGTGCTTATACTCCTCAATGAATGGGGTTGTAGAGAGGAACATAGGCATCTTTTAAATGTAGCTAGATCCCTTATGTTTCGTGGGATTGCCTCTCTTTTCGTGGTCTCAGATGTATTCTAATGACCACTTATTTGATTAATGATTGCCTTCCTCGATGCTAAATGGAAATTCTCCCTTTAATCTTGTTTTTAAAAGAAAACCCGATCTAAATCACTTAAGAATGTTTGGTTGCTTATGTTTTGCTCTGTTTCTTACCACCATGATAAGTTTAGTAGTAGAGCAGAAAAATGTGTTTTGGTTGGGTATTCTAATTTTCAAAAAGGCTACAAGCTTTATAGTCTTGAAAGGAATCAGTTTATCTTTTCTAGAGATGTAAAGTTTTTTGAAAAAGTATTTCCTTTCAAGATTAAAAACTCTTCTGCTGCCTCGACCTCTCGATGTAATCTAAATCATGTTAATTTCTTTGATGAAACTACTAGTGAAGATTCTGACACACCCAATGATGATAATAAGCTAAATGGTACCCCTATGGGTAATATAAATCAAAATGATCATCAGTTGGGTGATGGCAACAACTCCCAACACTTGGAGGGCCTAACAATTGACCAAAGGGAGGATGAATTGAGGCATTCTCCTGGTTCCAATGAGGCTACCAGTGTTGGTGAGAGGGCTGCAACACCAGTTGGTGTGAGTGCTTCTGAGGGTGATCATAGTCCCTCTCCTGAACAAGCAGCAGAAGTTGGATTACATAATAATGGTCAAACTGTGTTAAGAAGAACTGGTAGAACATCAAATTTTCCTAACAAATACAATGATTATATTGTTGATTCAAAAGTTAAATTTGGTCTTGAAAAATTTGTAACTTATGCTAAACTCAAAAATGATACTTTATGCTTTGTTATTGAATTGAATAAGAGTTTTGAGCCTAAAAACTATTGGGAGGCTTGCATGTATCAACACTGGGTAGATGCAATGAATAGTGAGATGGAAGCCCTGTATAGAAATGACACATTTGAAATTGTTAAATTACCTGAAGGCGGAAAGGCTATAGGTTGTAAATAGGTTTTTAAGATAAAATATAAGTCCAATGGTGAGGTAGATAGATATAAAGCTAGACTTGTAGCTAAGGGTTATAGTCAAAAGGAAGGGGTTGACTATGATGAAACTTTCTCACCTGTTGAGAAGATTGTTACTGTTAGATGTCTTATTAATTTAGTTGTTCAACAAAGTTGGCCTATATTTCAGCTTGATATCAATAATGCCTTTCTTTATGGTGATTTACATGAAACTGTCTATATGTCTTTGCCTGATGGTTTTTTTGATGTTAATGATAAAAGAGTTTGTAGACTTAAAAAGTCTTTATATGGTTTAAAACAAGCACCCAGACAGTGGAATGCTAAGTTAACTAGTGCTTTGCTTGAGAATGGTTTCATACAAAGTAAGAGTGACTATTCCTTGTTTGTCAAGAATGATTCAGGTAATATTGTTGCTTTACTTGTGTATGTTGATGACATTATTGTTACTGGTAATAAATTGGCTGAGATTGAAAGTTTTAAAGTGTTTCTTAAGTCTAAATTCCAGATTAAGGATTTAGGTAAACTTAAGTATTTTTTGGGTATTGAAGTGATTGAAACTGATAAGGGTTTATGTTTACCTCAAAGAAAATATTGCTTAGATTTGCTTTCTGAGTTTGGTTTACTGGCTTGTAAGCCATCTGCTTTTCCTTTAGAACAAAGTGTTTCTACTTCTAATGAACCTACTACTACTGATCATGTTTTGGACAATATAACTGAGTATCAAAAACTTATTGGGAAACTGAATTACGTAACACATATTAGGCCTGATATATCATATGTTGTACATTGTTTGAGCCAGTTCATGCATAAGCCACTTAAGTCCATCTTAAAATTGCACTTAAGGTTTTAAGATACTTAAAGGGTTCTCCTGGAAGAGGGATTCACATTGTTAAAAACTCTTTTGAAAATCTTGAGACTTATGTGGATGTAGACTGGGCCAAGTGTGTGGTTACTAGAAAATCGATTCTGATTTTGTTTATATCTTAATGGTTCACTAGTTTCATGGAAAAGTAAAAAACAAAACACCCTTTCTAAGTCTAGTGCAGGAGGTGAGTATAGAGCAATGGCCTCTGCTACTTCATAAATTGTTTGGGTCTTGAAAGTCTTAAAAGATCTAAACGGGAACATTTTTGCACAAAAACTGCTTTTGTGATAGTCAGTCGCAATTAAAATTGCAGCTAATCCAGTCTTTCATGAGAGGACAAAACACTTGGAAATTGATCTACATTTTGTAAGAGAAAAAATTTTGGCTGGAGTTATTAAAACTGAAAAAATTCAGTCTATTAACCAGATAGCTGATATTTTTACTAAAGGTCTTGATAAGCTGCAACATGAGAAACTGGTTTCTAAACTTGGTCTTTATGATATGTTTCAGGTTTGAGTTAAGGGGGGATGTTAAAATATAACTCAATTATGAAACATTATATTGTTAGGGACTAATATTGTGTACTTTGTATTCTCAGTTATAAGCTATTTTAAGGTTTGGTGAAAAGGTGAAAGTTGTTGATAGTTGAAGGGGGCTTTGTGCTATATCTGGAAGGCTGGAGTCAATGCTATATATTGTCTCAACCCGTTTAGGGTTTGACATATCATTCATCTCTCTGTGTGAAGATTGCAGTCAATCTTCTCTTAACCAAAACTATTATCTCATTGTTTCAAATATTGCTTTAGAGTGATTGTGAGGTTTCTTGTATTGTAAAGACTATTGATAATTAGTCAATAGCCTTCCACCTGAGTAGCAGTGGGAAGGATTGTGTGGTATTCAGTTGTTTGTGGTTCTTGTGACATTTCTGGGCTATTCTGATTGAGATCAGTTGCTTATTGATCTGTGTAGTTTTGGTTGAATAAAAGAAGTTATTCTTGAATTTAGATTCAAGATCTGTTGTTGGTTTAAATTGTGTTTTCCTACACAATCATATATTGATAGTTTAATCTCGTTGAATAGAAGCCCTTTCTGATTCTCCAAATGTGGCAGATCGTGGTTGAACAACCAAGTCGAAGTAATGTGGATGCTTGACTTCAAAGGGGGATTGATTAGCCAAGGTAATGACTTCAAGAAGGTTTTGCCTCGAAATGTTGGGATTTCTCATTCACGTTAAGACTTGATTTCATATATCAACAACAATAATACACGATACAAAAACATGATCCTCCTTTTCCATGTCTTTATCTTTTGTGGGAGACTCTCCAAGTGTTATTAATCTTTTGTTCGCAATCTTTTCTACAACTAAATCAACTTTTTTGGGGTAAAGGATTTTCCCGGTAAAATATTATATAAAAAAAATAGTTAAGTACAACAGAATGTAGTTGAAATACCATATTAACCTCAAGCAACTGCTTGAACAATTACTAGACCATTTATGACATGCCACATGATAACCACACTAATTACAAACACAAACTAGAACACCAAAACTATCCAACTGCTACATTAGAAGTAGTCGTTGCATCATAAACATTCTCAACATTAGCATCATCATCACTCTCCTGTAGATCACGCAAAATACTTTTTCCATCTTCCTTCATGGGGAGGTCAATGTCCGCATTTTTACCCGACCAAATACCGATTTTCTTGAGAGGCTCCCCCACCTTTTTCCTTGTATCATCAATTTAGTTTTCAACTTCATTAATGTCACTTCCAGTATCCATTTTTAAACTTCCTATGTCACCCCTAGGATCGCAAAACAAGTTTGTTTCAATTTTTTGAACACGATATCATTTTCCTTAAGAACCTTGAAAGCATTTTTCAAAGAAACAACATTAATTCCTTGAGACAAAGTATTATCCTTACTGGTATCATTAGACTTTGAAGTAGAAGCCTCCCCACCATTCTTCGTATTATTGTTAGATTTGGGTCGATAATAGTAGCTTGTTTTAGGTTTGGTAAGTCGAATGCATCAATTTGACGCGTCTCATTCCTAGCAGTTCATTCTTGTTATAGGTATAGCAGTTTTAAAATTTAAGTATCCCGTCAGAGGTAAGAATCACTTGAGTGCAAGTGATAATTAATCTTACGGAGTCGTATTTCACGGCGAGATATGAATTGAAATTTACGTTTGTGTCTTTTGTTATATGCTTGATTATCAAATATTTTTGGTCTGTTTTTTTGAAATTTTTTTTTAAAACTATTTTAACTAATTAAAAGGAACTATTTAACTAATTAAAAGTAGACTACAACTAATGACGATAAAAACAAGCTAAGAATATGATAATAAAAGATATGCTTGTCAAGTGAGGTGAAAAGATCATTAAACATGAATAACGTTTAAGCTCATTGAATTAATACTCGTCAAAATAAAACTATTTTCTCACAATGTTGGTTTATTTTGAAAACAATTCTTTTTTTAGGTAATAATCACTATATTTGAATAATTAATTATTTTGACTTTTGCCCGTCAAGACAATTAACTAAATATATCTAAAAATAATCCAGAAATTATTAATTAATAATCTTTGACACCCGTTTAAAAACTATTTTCTCACAACGTTGGTTTATTTTGAAAACAATTCTTTATCATGGTAAAACTTACTTGATTTAGATTAATTACCCAAACGGCTTTTGCCCGTTTAATATAACCAAAAATCAATCCATGTAACCGAAGATTATCAATCAACAATTTCTAAGTTTTCACACTCAGATCCCAAATCATACTCACTTAACAAGCATATAAAAATATACTCACTACTCATAACTATTAGGCTAACATGAATAACAAATCCAACAAACATAATCATAATTATCTAATCTAATTATTTAAACTAAACTAATTAAAAAGTAAGAGATTAAAACCCGATTCGATGAGATGAGACTAATAAACCACCCGATCTTATAAACTTAACAAACACTAAAGCTTACTTCTTTATTAGCTTCTATTTTACCAATGACTAGAACGCTTCAAGGGTATGTCTTTTATTGGTTTATACTCATGCTATGATTATGAGATAATCTAAGTTTTCATTATATTTTAATTGCTCACCAAAGTGTGTAAGATGATCCTTTGAAAATAGTTTATATTGATATGTTAATTAGATTGCATGCTTCCGTTTTAATGTTTATGCTTTATTTTCGTATTCAAATGGTTTGATTGTCACGATTTCCAACAAGAACCTCTAATGAGTTGCGATTTGGATGATGGTTCATATGTTTTTCAGAGTCAAGATTTAATCGCCTGTCATTTTGCACACGATAGGGAGCAATAGTAAATACGAGAATCACTCAAGTTAGAGGGGACAACAATATGGCTACTTTGTGAGTTGTTGGAGTGATAAATTAAGATGCACATAAGTCATTGACTTTCAGGGATGCATTTTCTTGTGAGGTAATTTCCAAACGGATGGCTATAATGAAAGAATACGTGGATACTCAGATGGTACGTGTATGCTCAACAACGGTTTTAGGTGAAGAAATGACGATAGCAACAGATTTTAATGGAAGTATGTACCAGGCATGTTCATATATCTATCCTCTATACATATTATAAGGGGCTTACTAGTGAAAGCAAGGTTGAGATATGGGTTGACAAGGGTATGTTGGATGAAGCAAAGAAAAATATATTTGTTATGGAGATATCAGGGGAAGAGAGTAGGAATACTATGAGGGTGCCGTCATTCAGGTTTTCCAACAGGATATCGGTTCTAATATTGTTCAGGGGACAATCTACGTTGTCGTTAAAGGGTTGTCTTTCAAAGAATCGTGATGAAGAAAAGAATAGCTAGGGGTCTATATATGCAATTGCAAATCATGGGTATCAAGTTGTCTTTAAGAGACCTGACATAACATATGTGGATGTGTGTATGTTGGATGAGTTTGATCTTGGATCTGACTACGCCATGGGTATATCGATCACTCTCATTGGTAGATCAATCACAAGGTATGAATTTTATGATTCATGAATGTGCGGTGACCTGGGAAATTGTACTGCAGCACGTGATTGCTTAGTTAAAAACTGAAGCGGAGTATATGACACTTACTGGAAAATTGATGTAGGATACATGGCTAAAGGGACTCTCTACAGAGGTTAGTCATTTATTCGAAAATCTCCAAGGATTGGGTTTCTCCCCCCTTATTCTCTCTAAATAGATATGGGATGTGATGTTTATTTGTACATTCATTTCTAACTTACATTTAATAAATGCGTGAGTGTTAATATCTCGCGCGCGTGTGTGTTAGTGCCATTCGACATTAAGGGATAATAACTCTTTGTCGAGTTCTTGTTAGAGTAGTTCTTGATTTATGGTTGCACTCTAAAAACCGGTTTGCTAGATTTTTTCTGACATTTTCATTTGTCATCACCAAAGTTTAAAACAAACAACAAGAAAAACTTTAAATTCTAAAAAACATTTTCATTTGGTGAAATAAGAACTAACTTGTCCATATTATGTACGTAGAAAAAACCTTTTACCATGTGCAAACATTTGTACCAATTTTGGTCGAATCCACAGTAGAATCCGGGAATGCCTACTGGGCATGACACACCGAGTGCCATGAAACACGATGTTCCGAATTTAGAGGGTCGGAATGTCGCAAAGACAGGGTTCCACTTAAAGCTGTTCGAGATAGTCATGGTACAACAACAAGTGTAACAGGCCATGATTTCGAGCATCATACAACTTTACCAAATAATCATACCAAACAAAAAGGTTACCAAAAAAATAATCATACCTACGTAGAAACATTTTTCTCATTCTAGCTTAGAGAATCAGTAGTTCATACAACACTTATATAGGACATGGTATTTTTTGGTTCTCGTATTCGAATATACAAATTATTTTAGCAAATAGACAATGGTTGCAACATGCAAGGACAACACATTATTCAAATATACACTTATATAGCCTAGTCTTTAAACTCAAGGCATTTGCTAGAGCTCCTCAATATGACAATAGGCCTATGTTTTAAAATATGTAGTCTTCTACAAATGATCACAAATAGTCATTTTTTGACTTCATTGTCTGGCCTTTAGTTTAATTCTATTCACTTTCACTTTTACTTTTATGGGAAAATTAGTATATCTACGATGAAACTACGTAATTCCATATTTACTCAAATGATGAGTTTTGATCGTGAGTTCTGATCTTTTAAAGCGTGTGTTGAGAAAATATGGAATTATGATGTTTGTTTTTATATATATATCGCCCTACTTTATTACATTGAAAGCAACTTATTCCTAGATCAACTAATCATAAATCATTCTAGTCAATAAAAATTAAACGAAAATACAGAGATTTCAATATCATATCTAACTATAATATGATATACCCCAATAGCAATTCAACAAAATTCGATTAAAAAAAAAGGTCGGTATGTATAACTGTAACAGACACCGCCAACGAGTGGGATGAGAATGGACTGATGTTGAGAGATAGAAGGTGAAGGCGTGAGACATATATCAGTCATGATTGATAGTATTTAAATTGATAACTAGGGTGGTGGTGAAAATCGATTATTGGGAGCATAAGAGTATTAAATGGAATCGATGGGACAATAAAAGGGAAACGATAATTTTTTGAGCTCAAGGCAAAAAGAGGCGGCTGTAATGTATTGGGAGCATAAGAGTATTAAATATTAAATGTATAATTATTAAATATTAGATGTATATATCTATATATAATATATAATATGTATTTGCATAATCGGGTTGGGGGCGGGTTAAAGGTCTTGGCGGTCATTCTTGCAAACCGTATAAAATCCGTTAAGAACCCAAACCCGCCCCTAAACCCGTTTATCCATCCCCGCCCGCCATGAAATCTTGGGTTTGGGTTTCCCATCGGGTTCGGGTTTTTTGCCATCCTTACACTAAAGTTGTGTCCTCTCCATTAAGAGGCTAATTAAGTTGTTCATGAAACCACTTAATCTATATCTATCTTATATAAAATGGAAAAATGGTCGAAAGTGGAAAAAGTGAAAAATGTTGAAAGTTGAATGTTGAAAACATAGTCGATGGAGAGAAAATAAATAATATAATTAATACTTCTTATTAAAACACCTCATTCTTAAAAGTCTGATAATTTATTCACATTGTACCCATTAAAAGCACATCTACCAAATTAAAACAATAAATTGAAACCGAATCGGGTTGACCGTTGAAACCGAAATCACGGGTTGACTGTTGAAACCGATCTGCAGGTTGACCGGGCGCTTAAACCCGTGGTGACCGGTTTAATTTGACATTTTTCAACCCAACCTATCGGTTTGACTCGGTTCAAATCGACTGCTTTTTTATCGAACGGGTCAACCAGGTTGAATCACCGGGGTGAAATCGGGTTTCAAATTTGACAAAATTATATGAGAAATGATGAAGTAGTTGTGGAACCGTGACAATTTTTTGAAAGGAGAGCCAAGTAATTGTAGTTTTGGTTTATTTTCTTTGTGCATGTAATTTTCGTTTGTATAATGTTATTTTAAAAATGTTGCTCTTCACAATTTAAGGGACTAGCGTATATGAATCGTCGTTTAAAAGTAAATATATATTGTATAGCCCTTTGTCAGGTGTATCGATAATGTTATGTAAGTTTATTAAAATCACAAAAATAAATAGTATTGTTATTTTTAGCGATAATTATTTGTCACCTCAAACAAATAAACTTTGAACAATGCGTAAATATCTATACAAATTGATAGTACAAAATAATCTTATATGGTGATATCCAATTTGCAAAGTTACAATTTTAAAAGCCACACACCAAATGATAAGCGTTACATATGTAAAAAAATAGTTATCATTGCTAAATTATTGACAAAAAAGAAAAAGCGATCGTGCGTGTTGGTATCACTAAACTATAATATAATATTGCCAACTACATAATACTGCCTTTTTTGTAATCTTGAATCTATTATTACTAAAAATCTTAATAACTTAAAACAATCCTATTAGAAAATATCTTCATGCACTTAGATTACTCCACATAATTTTTTAAAACTATATATTTATGTTCTTTGCAACCACGCGTCGAATTGTAGTTATTCAAAGCGATTCTCAATCTACTAATCTGGGTTTGTTGAAAGAAACATGGGTCGTCGGACTTTCTGAAACTAGACATCATTGCCAGACGCCAGATGCTGCCTGGTTTGATAAACACACTCTAAGTTACATTTGACTCATAAAGACACCAAATATCAATTACCGTCTAAATTGACTTCGAAACTTAATATCAACACTATGTGAATAGAGGGAGTTAAAGGTGAGTAAGAGGTAAAACATGAGCTAGGAGGAGTATGTATAGCAACACCCTTTATAAGTTTAAATTGTTATACTTCCAAGTACGAGCAATGAAAATGACAATTGTTGGCATTGGAACCCCGTGTTTAGAGGGAGAAAATAGTTTCCTTTGATTCTGTGAATATATAGCACTATTAAATGAATTAAAGGAGACATGATGGGTAAAGTGTTAAAATTATAGTATATAGATTAGTAGACGAGGATAGATGATGTTGATTGAAAATGAAGGTACGGGGATTTAGGAATTTCTTCAAGTCTCTAACTTAACTCAAGTTTTTCCCATCTTTAGCTTTTTATCATTATTACTTCTTTGAGCAGTCTTTTTCATGGCCTGCAATGATTCTTAACAAAGACAATTAACTATATGCGATGTAGTGGTAAGTGTTTCGTATAATTTTAGCGATAAAAAAAGTTTACGGGTTATAAACGAAAAATAATAAAAGTTTGAGGATTTAGGGATTAAACATAATATTTTGAAACCCGGTTCGACCCGGGTGGTACAACCAGTTGAACCGTTCCGGTTTAAAAAATGGGTCAATTTATACCGGGTCAACCCGTTGGGTTAAAAGCGTCACAGGTCGGCCGATTCCGATGTGTATTAATAGTTTCTTTTAGACTTGTTGCGAAATGTCTTGTTTTTGTTTCGAACATTATAGCGAAGAGTTGATGAAAATGATGGAGAAGAAGGATAATTTATACTACTAATTTTCCATAATTATTGCTCCAAGTAGTAAATGCAAAATGGTAAGTCATTAATTGATAATTGTCGGTTAAAAATTTCTTCTCTCAAATTTATAAAACAATATAAAAGGTAACACACTAATTGAAAAATTAATTGTACGACTTTCCATGATTTTCACCATTTGCAATATTTTTAAATTGATTTCGAGGTTTTGAACTTTTCAAACAAAGTTGATTATTTTTCAAACGCATGGCTAGTTAATAGTTGCACTGCAATAGTAGTTGATGCAATGCATTTCAACATTTCATTTTCAACTTTTCAACATTAATAGTTTATAGCGAGTACCGCGCCTAGCGGCGGCGATCTTAAGTTCAGAACACAATTTCGGTGGTAGCAATTTAGTTTTCAACATAAGTTTGATCGTTGATTTGTGTGCAGTGCGACGGTTCGTGTGAGTTACTCTTGTGGTTTATGCATAGTTTCTAGTCGTGGTTATAAATTATCGATGTATACAAAATCGATCGTGGTTAAAAATTATCGGCGTATACAAAATACTAAATTGAAATAAATTGATATTTTAGCGGACGTCACGTATTACAACATCACAAATGAGATTATATATTCCAATCCAACCTACCAACTTTTTTAAAATAAATTCCGTATGAAAAATATTTGGCTATCAATTCCATATGGAAGATATGCCAAGCACAAAACAAATTATTGATGGAATATATATTGTGTATGAGTTTGAACGTTTAATTGAATATGAGTTTCAACATTTCATTCTTTCCTTTTAAACATTCAATCAATCGTATATCATTTAGCACATTGAATCGTTTCACGATAATGTTTATGTTTATATATATGGTATTGATTATGTGTTCATGTGCGTGTTTAAGTGAACCATAACTTCATTCAACAATCTAATATTTTCAACATTCAACAAAGTTAACAATTCACCTTTTGACCATTTTTACTTTTTATATAGTTAAGATTTTTATTTTTGACATTTTAAAAGGTTTCAAAAATTTTGACTTTCAATATTCAATATTCAAGTTTTCACTTTTTCCGTTTGACCATTTTTTCATTTTAGATAGTAAAGATATATGGTATTGATTATGTGTTGCCATGCATGTTTCGTGAACCATAACTCATTCAACAATATAATATTTTCAACATTCAACAAAGTCAACAATTCACCTTTTGACCCATTTCCTTTTTATATAGTTAAGATTTTTATTTTTGATATTTTAAAAGGTTTCAAAAATTTTGACTTTCAATATTCAATATTAAAGTTTTCACTTTTCCAATTTGACCATTTTTTCATTTTAGATAGTAAAGATATGGGTTTTTCTAACTTGTGTCATATGGGCACAGGTTAAAAAGTTAAAGACTCACAAAAAGTTTAAAAAAGAACTCAAATCATTCATGACATAAATAAAAAGAAAAAAAAAAATTTTATACCATTTTGTGAGTCTCTATGTATTTTTTTTTTAATTCCTGACTTTTTAACATGTGCCTCTAAGTCACAAGTTAGAAAAACCCTTATTACCTTATGTTCGACATTTCAAAATGCATGTTTTATTATGTTTTGTCATCAAAATCGATCCAATTACTAATAAATATGAAAAAAAAATCAAAGAATATCTATTTAACATGTGCCTCTAAAACATGAGTATGTATCTAGTGAGAATAATTATTTAAATGGGAATAATGAGAAAGAATTGTAGCTACATATTTCAAATCAGAAAAAATAAATAATAGGGAGATGCATCTATTTTTATAGATGCATCTAATATTTGTGGTTGTGATTTCTTCTCATTCTTAATTATATTTCTCATTGATCTTATCTCTTAAAAAATAAGTTAGAAAAAACCCATATTACATTATGTTTGACATTTCAAAATGCATGTTTTATTATCCAATTACTAAAAAATATGAGAAAATTTCAAAGATTATCCATTTTCTCCACCATGAGTCCATGAATTTGGTAAAAAGAAATGTTTTACAAATTTTAGTCTTGTGCGACTGCTGTGCGACTTTAATGAAAATTCCGCACTTGTCCAAAGGTTGGTAAGATCTTTTTGCTAGACCGTAGTGACATTTTATGCAACGACCAATGTTATGTTTTGCTAGATTATTTAGTTTTGTTCAAAAAATCAACTCGGGTCTCGCATTTTATTCATTTACGAAGTATATATTTTCTTAATAAAAAAGTATGACTCGTGATTGACTTTTTGAATAAGACAGACTAGTCTATCAAAACATAACATTAGTAACACAAACAACCACTTTAGTAAAAGAAAAAAAAAAAAAAAAAAGTTAAAAAACCTTTACAACTTTCGAAGACGTGTCAAGTTTTCAATAGAGTTGAATAGTCTAGCAATTGCAAAATAATACTCCGTATATCTGAAAAACATTTTTATCTTACTAAAAAATGGACCATGTAGTAGAAACTCGACTAAATTCTGAATTTCCTCTTAAAATTATAGGTAAATTAAGTAAGGTGCAGGTGCATGGGATTTTGAATTTGACAGAAGTGCTTTAACTAGTTTCGTTAGATCTTATGTCATCCATTGCTCTTCTCACCATTTCACTTCCAAACTCTTTTCTGTCACTTTCTTTTCTTAATTTTACATTCCAATCCCCCATTCCTTTCTACCTTCTCCACTTCTCACCTATTTTACTCAAACAAATTTAGTTTCGCACTTTTTGTTTTGTAGTTTTATAATAAAAACAATTTTTTAAAAAGAATAAAAAAATTGAAGGGGGAGTATTGGAACTCATTTATATCCATTCCCTTAAAACCGTCACTCACTCCTTGCGATATTTTTATTTAGTTTAATACTACCACAAGTTCTGTTCTAGGTGGGTTGAATCCGATGTTAATCAAAAAGCACAAAACACGTACATTTTATTCCAACAACTATTAACATGGTTTTCAGAAGCTAGCTAGTTCTAGTTAAAGCTTATTATCAGTAACATAAAATTATATCCTAGATTTTTATTTAAAAAAATGTACATGCAGCTAGGATAGGTTTGACCATACGTGTAACAAGTCACACTGATATATAAATGATGCAGCGAATGGAGGACAAGTCAAAGTAACTCTATATATATCTTGTACTCGAATCATCTAAGTGTCACAATTATGTAATAAGTAGGAGGATTTTGTAGGAATAATTAGCAATGGCGCCCATATTTGTTTAGTAAGAAAAATTAGTTAATCAATATAGAGTTCGTGTGTGTGTGGGGTAAAGAGTAGAAAAAAAAAAGGGAGGGAATATATATGGTGATGACAAAAATCTAAAAGTGTAGATTGCGTTAACATGAAAAAGAAATTCAAGAAAGATGCCCAAAGATTTTGCAGAAACATGCCACTTTTTCCTTTCCTTTAACTTAAATTTAATTCATCAGAACACCATACATGCATATATATGAGCTTAATCCAAACCAAATTAACATAACTCCATTCGATTCAAATAAGATATATCACTGATCAACTAAGATAGATAACTCTTTGTATTAACCATTAGATTCAAATGAACTGCATGGAAATAACAAATTTGGTAATTATGTATACACAGTGGCAAACCCAATACTAAAAGTCATTAGGTTCATTTCATAAGATCAAAAAGAATTTGTAACACAAATTTTTTGGACCAGGTTCATTTTCGAAAAATCAGTGTTTTTGACAGATTTTTACAATGCGCGAGATAAATCAATAAGGTTCCCGTGCACCTCAAGAACCCTGTCGCTCCGGCCATGCGTATACACATATATATTCAGAGAACGAGAAAGAAAGTGCGTGTTGTGAGAGAGTAATCCATTAGCTATACATACAT
This sequence comes from Chrysanthemum lavandulifolium, assembly GCA_022545495.1. Taxonomy (NCBI): domain Eukaryota; kingdom Viridiplantae; phylum Streptophyta; class Magnoliopsida; order Asterales; family Asteraceae; genus Chrysanthemum; species Chrysanthemum lavandulifolium. Next base: position 766,924 of record CM040245.1, read on the forward strand.
ACATGTCTTGAATTATTATATATTATGGTCGGTATATATGAAAAGAGAGAAGCTAAATCTTAATTAAGAAACAAGGATGAATGAGAAAGTTTTAAAGGAAACTAATAAAGATTGAATTACAAAGATGCAAACTTTGTCTTGGTTTTCAGAAAAAATAAAGTCTAGATTACCCAATCAGCTGCTAACTAACACAATTTTAATTTTGCATGATTATGAAACAAAACTAGCTAGCTAGATCTTAAAAAGAAAAAAGAAAACTACCTGCACATGGATCAAGTGAACGAATGATAGGTAACCAGCAATCTCTCATGTATGGAACAGATGAAAGCAAAAATTGAGGGGAATGAAGCCTGGTCCGACGACCCCATTAAAACATCACTGATCACGTACACTACGCATAGATATGATTGAATAATGTATGTATGACGATGAGTTAGGCATCGAGCCGGACAACATTCCCCACAAACAAAAGCTTTCCAAATAATTAATCTTTGATGATAAAATCATATAGCAGAAAATAAAAAGAAGATAAGAGGAAGATATATAACGAGGGTATGGTTATACGTTTATTTATTTGGGAAGGGTTGGAGCTATATATGCGACTATAATAGAAAGCATAGAATAATGCATTAATGATTCTGTTTTCCGTCATTCAATGTCACTCTTCTCGTACATAAATATAAGTCCTAATTTTGATCAACACTATTACGTATGTTTTAATGGATTAACCTTAAAGACCACAAACTTGACCAAACACCCCCGCCATCACAACACCAACTCAAGTAGACCAAATGCATGACTAAATACTAGTAGTAAGACGACCACAAAACATACCCACTAATATATAGAGCACGAAACCGGGAAAACCAAGCTCAACCGGACAGGACCGAACCGAACCGACCAAATTCGGTTCGGTTTCGGTTCTATATATTAAAAGTTTTCGGTTTTGGTTCGGTTCGACCCAAACCCGACAAAAATACACCTAAATCATATAAACCGAATCGAACCGACCTAGCCAGCACAAAACCGAACCGAACCGACCATATTCGATTTGGTTTCGATTCTATATAATAGTGGTTTTCGGTTTCGAATCGGTTCGATTTTCATCGGTTCAGTTCGGTTTCGAACCGATGCTCACTAGGGATAGCAACGGGTCCGGTTCGGGGCAGGTTTTAGTGTACCCGTACCTGCACCCGTTTATAATATCCGAACGTGTACCCGCCCCATTACTCGTCGGATACCCGATTAATAATATCCATCGGTTTTTCGGGTTTCCCCGCGGGTATTGGTTATCCCCAATTGAATATTATATGAACAAAATGGCGGTATTAAAATTAACACACTAAAATCAACCGACAAAAAAAAAACAACAAAACAAAAACAAAAAAAACAAAACCCTAAATATATTCAATTTTTTAAGTAAAAGAAAATGAATATCGTATCAAACGATTTAATGCTTTTGAATTATTCATGTATAAAATAAAATGTGTTATGTAATAGAGATAATTATATAAAAAAATATAATGAAAGAAATTATATATAATTTTTATATATTCTAGTTAATTATAATACCAATAAAGAGGTATAGATTTGGGTAGACGGATACGGGTTCGGGTACGGATAATCGCGTATTATCAGAACCCGTGATCGAACCCGTACTCGGCTAAAAACATTAATCAATACTTAAACCCGCATCTAAACCCGTCAACCCACACCGAACTCGACCCAATCGGTTCAAGTTTCAGTTTCCCCGTCAATTTCGAATGCTTTTGCCATCCCTAAATGCTCACCCCACTCCTTATGGCTGTTATGAAAATTGGAAATACAGCAAATGAAGAGTTTAGGGCTTTAGGCCCCATAGTCCGTAGCCCATAGACCCTTTACACTACTGGGCTTTTGTGACAAAATTATGACAACTTTTGGGCTTTTATTATGTAGTTCAGTTTTTGCATAATCATGTTCATTTGATGCTCGATAACAAGTGAGTTGTGAGTATATGTTGAAAAAATAAAAAATAAATAACAAGTGAGTGTTCTATTTTTATATTTCTATTATTTTTAAAGGTATAAAACTTAGGGAGTGCTTCGTAAATTAAGTGGTTTGGAGTTATGTTTATATTGGTCACTTATTCAAGAGAGAAGTTTTGTTGATATAAAATTAAGATAAAACAATTGAGGCCCGTTTGGTTTGTAAGCGGTTTAGGATTTAATTTGGTTTGGATTTAATATTAGATTAAGATTTGGATTTTGATTTGATCTGAGAGAAAAAATAGTATTATAAATTAAAATAATAATATTTTAAGATTTAAAAGTAAGTAAATAAATCTAAAAATAAATTAATAGGAGATACCGAGATAGATAGACTCATATAAATCTTGGGCCCACTTGAATTCTCAAAACGAGACTACCCATTAGGGGTTTGCAAGAGACAAAATATTTGGAACTCACATCCGAATATCTGGACTACAAATTTAACCAAACATATTTTTCTACTTTCATTCCTCAATGCTAAGCCAAATACCCCATAACAAACACACCTTAAGCCCACTCAATAAGTGGAAAAGAAACACCTCCTTAGTACGAGTATAAGGATGGGATATATTAAGAAATAGATGTTAATTATACAAACAAAAGGTTTCTTTTAAATGCACCCATCCTTTATTTATATAATTTAAAATTATATCATTCGAAAAATTTTGTTAAAACAATCTTATTCAAAAAAATTAGGCTAATCCGGTTGCTCAATTTCGACTTTATACCTCTAGACTTTGTATAATTTTTTAATTTTAATAATATACAAATGTCCTCTACGACTTTATACCTCTAGACTTCATATTTTTAATAATTTTAAAAATATACAAATGTCCTCTAAGACTTTATACCTCTAGACTTTGTATAATTTAAAATACATCGTATATATGTTGTTTTAAAATACAACATGTATATGCTGCGAGATTATAGATATCAAAATGAAAAAACAAGTTATAGTGTATGTAAATAAATGCACGAGGTTATACATACAAAAAATTCATAGTATTCCTCTTTATGAGTTTAAGTAAGGTTATCCAAAAGATTATTTTTCTTTTTATTGTGTGGGCTCAATAAGGACTTATGTTATTCTTTTTTATGAGTTTAACACATGCGTACACGGGTTTGAAAATTACGGTTAAATTATTAATTACGGGAATATAAATATCTAGTGTAAGCACGAGTTATTGTAATATGAAAGTAAATATACGCGATTGCACTTATAATAACGATTCATGTATTTCCTATTTAAAGTTTATATAAGAATATCCCGAAAAAAAAATTATATTTCTACTTCTTAAACAGTCATTATATGCTATTAAACTCGCATATTGTATAACCATTTGGACTAGATCAAGTGGTCATCGGGGTAACCCCAGGCGGCGACCGGGGTGTTTCTTTTGGGGTCTCGGTTCGAGGGCTTGCCGATGGGGTTTCCTACAGGCGAAGCGGAAAAAAGAAGTGGGGTTTATTCCGCTAAGGCGAAAGTTCGAGGAAGATAACTTGTCCGCTTGGATGTCACTGCATGACTCGAATCACTAACTACTACTAACTAAATTTCTTAAAAATAGTAATAGTAAAAAAAAAAAAAAAAAAAAAAAAAAAAAAAACTCACATTGTGTACAACATGATATCAATAGGTAAATTTAAACAACAACATTAACTTCAACAATCATGTCGGTTAAACTAAGTTAAATTTTACGTCCAACAAAAGTCTTTACAAAATATTAATCGATATTCATATATAATAAAAGGTTTATGTAAAGACTAAATGCATAACTATTAGTTGTCTTAATATCACAATTACAAAACTTTAAATACGGGCAAGTTCTTATACGTCTGTATATTAAACAAAAATTTTAATACAAATTTGATTTATATGTAAACGTCTTGCATACACAAAACTTATAACTAGTAAACAACACTCTATTAAACAAACTAGAACTTTTCTTCGAAATCAACATGTGCATCTTTAACTCACTAATTATGCTTTAATATTTCTGTTTAGAATACATATTTTAAATTCTTATCAAATGACACATGTGTAGGGTCGGCCCTGAGCATGGGCGAGCTGAACGACGGCCCAGAGCACCATAGAAACAAGGGCATCAAATTTTATGATGTTTTGAATCAGTTTTGGGGCATGGATTTTAGCAAAAACACAAACCCTATGCTTTAATCTTATGAAGTGTAATTATGTTGGAGAGCTTGCTTTTTATTTGTTTAGAAACTAAATATTGATGTTTTAAAAATATAGAGCTTTGATTGGTAGTTTAATGGATTTAAGTATCAAATGAAATATAACTTTGGGGAAGATGAATCGGAGGTATTTGTTTTATGGCACCATAAAAAGACGTTTTCCATGACCCTCTTATTGTTTAATGCTCTCATTTACACCTTTAGTTATATAAGTTTTTAAGTCCAACCCGCAAGTTTAAAACTTGAATATATGGCTCATAGTTCTTAGGTATAGATGCCAAAACAACATCATATTCTTAAAAAAAAAAAAAAAAAAAAAAAAAAAAAAAAACCATTTTGTCATAAAGTTAGTTTTATAAAGGAAAGGAAAGTAATGAAAGAAAGCAAAAATCTATCGTGTTTTTGGTTTTCTTATAAAGGAAAAAGTAAATCTCATAAAAGGAGGGATATTTTGGGTTATTTGGAAGTAAGTGTTTCCTCCCAAAAGTGTGAGGAAATAATTTACTTTACATTACTTTCATTTTCTTTATTAACAAAACTCAAGAACACAACGGATTTATTATACAATGAGCATTGAACATTGTTTAAGTGCATTCTTTACATATTTAAAGTAGATATGCATTTATTGGACAACAAATAAATATATCATTCATAGTGTGACACGTGTCCCTCATCATAATTTATACATAAAATTCGTCTAGGGGTAATATGGTATTTTGACCCCGTTTTTTCTTTTTCCACCTTAAATTTTAAACGCACGTATCTCTTAAACGACAAACTTTTAGAAAAAATCGATTTCACCATAATTTATAAAATTTAATCATCTTTAACTTGGTATAGATTTTGTTACAAATTTCGAAACTTTTTATTTTACATATCAAATGGGTGTTAATTTTCTTTTTTTTAGGCATTTTCATCCCTATTTTTTACCCTCATAAATGTCGATTCGTGAAAAACTTAAAACATGAAAGTTATAGATTTTCGTTCACTCTTTACACAGGTTTTTGAATCACTCGAATCCCATGTCATATGAGTAAGATATGATCCGTTAAAGATGGCGTTTCTTCATATTTCTTGTATGATGTGTTTGATGAAATGTCTAGATAGATTTTTAGTGTAAAAATTGCGTCAAATGCTCTAATTGTTTTTACCACATCGCATTATTAATCATTTTATTAAAGTAAGATTCAAAAGTGAGGTTTTTAACGTTAATTTTCTTAGAGAAATGTATATTTTGTTCATCGATTGTCTTTGTTCGTGATTAGTCTTTGTTCATCGATTAATCTTTTTATCGGTTAGTATTATTCATCAATTAGTCTTTGTTAGTTAATAATCTTGTTCAAGACCGATGAGGTGATGGACAATATTAAGCGATGAACAAGCATACTGCTTCATCAAAGCGAGATTTTGTTCATTCCATGTTTTCCCATTTTACTTATGTTCATCAATTTCACCAGTTAGTTTTTATTCATTAGTTAACCTTGTTCATCAGTTATTATTAACTGATGAACAAGACATACTTTTGATGAACAATAAATGATAAACAATATTTAATAATAAAACATGATGAATAATAATTGACACTAACTGATAAACAGAAAACAATAACTGATGAACAAAAACATGTTGAAAAACAATCGACACTAATTGATGAACAAAAACAAGTTGAAAAACAACCGACACACTAACTGATGAACAAAACAACGTAATAAAAATATTGTTCATCAATAAATAAAAATTATAATGTTCATGGGTTATGCAAAAAGTCACAATCTTCATCGATTATGGTAATGATGTTCATCGAGTTTATCGATTCTTGTTGTTCATCAATAAAAATATTGTTCATCAATAAATAAAAATTATAATGTTCATTGGTTGTCAAAAAAATCACAATCTTTCATCGATTATGGTAGCGATGTTCATCGTTTATCGATTCTTGTTGTTCATCATTAATTGTTTGATCATCAATTAAAAAAAGTTAAAAATAACAAAAGATGTATTGTGGTACACTAATTAGTACATTTAAATATACTTTTATAAGAAAAATCTTATTAAAGCATTTTATCAAACACTTTGTTTCTTACTAAATGTAAAAAAGACACCATCTTTAACGTCGATATCTCGCTTCATATCATATTGGTTTGAGTGATTCAAATTCTGTTAAAGAATGGCTAAAAAGCTAAAATTTTCGTGTTTTGAGTTTTGCATAATTCGGCATTTAAACTAGATAAAATTATAGCCGAAAATGTCAAAAATTTCAAGAAAATCAACACCCATTTAAAAAAATTTTTAAAAAAAGTTATGATTTATATATCAAAATGCATACCAAATTAAAGAGAATTGAATTTGAAAATTCATGGTGAAATCGGTTTTTCGTAAAAGTTTGTCGTTTGAAAGATATTTACGTTTGAAGTTTAGGGTGGAATAAAAAAAATGAGTTAAAAAATAAAATTCACAACAGAAAATAATAATAAAAAATATGAGTGAGTTGAGGACAGCGTCTTCCAATATCTCATAAGAACTTTCTGACTTTTTAAAGTTCTTTATTTTATAGGATTGCAACTCCAATAAATAAACATACCAATCACCTTAAATATATGTGATTTTTAATTTAATAAAGTCTAAATTTCTTTTTATATTTATCTTAATCATTGATTTAACCATTGCCCAGTGAGCATTTTATAGCAAATTTCTTCCTAAAAATGTTATATATTAGTTCAACGATTTAAATAAATTATGAAGTACAACATTTCTTCTTACCTAAAAAGACACGGAGTAGTTTGCACTTTACGAGTTTTGTCTAATGCGTTTGGAAACATAATAGCTTATTTCAAGGGAAAATGTTAGTAGATGTATTTCACTTTGAAACTAAGTACACAAAGTTAGTAGCATTAATATTACTACTGAAAAGTGTCTAAAGTATGTTGTACAATCGTAAGTGAATTTAGTTGTAATTTTATGTAACGAAGATAATGTTTTGATCATAAAAAAGATGTATGACACTCACATAATTTAGAAGAAATTAAAGAAATAAAAAGATACACAAAAGAAGAGAGCGGATGAAGTTATTGGAAAAATGAGAAAGAAAAAACTCTTTGAACATGATGTAAAATACCAATAATTCATTGTATGAAGTAGAATCAATTCAATACATATTTTATGTTTTATTAAGTTTATGCGATGTTTTGTTTACAATTCAAACACATTATACATAGTTCGGCGTTTCTTTATGACCTTTTGTAGGAGCATTTTTCAATCATCTTGCCTACGGCATCAAAAGACCGGCCTTGCACATGTGTATACTTTTTAAAGACAATGGATCCATAAATCCCTTAATCCATGTACGCAAATTACAAAACCAAAACCGAAAGAAGTTTACAAAGTTATTCTAATAAAGACCACTGAAAACATTTGAAATCGTAACCATGACTGATTTATATTTGTCGTCACAATCCTTAAGTATTTTTTGTTTCTAATATGAATCTTCTCCAAGTATCAATAAACAAAGTAATCGTGTTTAATAAGTTTTGTTACTCTAACTTATTATTATAATAGTTTTAAAATATCTATACACCCATGCAAAAAGAATACGATACTTGTCAAATCGGTGTTTGAATCCATGATTACAACCCAAAAACCAACAACTCTTACTTTAATTACTTGACTAACTTAAATTCACGGCAGCCCAATGCATACGTGTTAGCCCATAATTTATTCAAGAAGATTACGACATTGAACTAATCTTTTCTGCTTGTGAGTTAAGTTAGTAACAATCCACTTTCAAAAATTACCCCCACTGATCTTCATCTTTGCCATCATTATCGTCCATGCTGCTTTTATTCACCAAGTGTCATGACCCAAATAAAGATCATGCATGGACCATCAACTGAAAACGCAAACCAATTAATTGTATAAATATCTTTTTTCATTCCAGCCAGCAGAAATGAAAACGTTATTCTCACAAATTTCTTTATATATCGTCAGGAATAATTTTTTCTTGACATGCTGCACCCACAAGGATAAAGAAATGTAATAATGGCCGTTTAAGACAAGCTCTCAAGTCGTTTTCATAAAAGAGTTGGTATCAAATTAAAAGAATCGGGCTGTCCAATTTTCATTCATCATCACCTTTCTTTCTTTCTTTTATTTATAATTATTAATTATGTCAAATTTGTTTGAAAAACTTGACCCTAGCTAGTAACCTAGGTGTCCCAAACGCATAAAATTGCCCACCACAGCAAGACATCCTTTACTTGATCAACTAATTATATTTCGACAATTGTACATACATACGTACAAACCTAGCTAGCTAGCTAGCAAACACTAAAAAAAATTATCATGACTTCATCACTGATTGAACCTTAACTACAACATCTTGCTTTTTGTATACATGCGAATAAACAGGCTAGCTATATGAATGTGTAGATCAGACATGGATAGGGGACCCTATAGAGCAACGCTATCATGGCTCAAGTCATTATGCCATATCAACGTCTATCTTAGAATTTTCACTTTTCACATTCGCACACTAAAATACATCTTCACTCAAACCAAAACACTTATTTTGAGACCCATCATACCCAATTAAAATACAAACTAAAAAAAATAGTAGTGAAAATTGGCATACGTGAGTTTAATGGATTGGAAAATGGCACCGCAGGAGGGGGGGGGGATTGGTATCATGAGCACCGAAAAGGCTCAGATCATTTAGTGTCCTCGTATGTACTCGTATGTTTGGTGCCACTCTGACGTTATGATACCTAACTGTAACATCACGTCTACTTACATCACATATTGTCGTCTTCTTGCGTGAAGCTCACGGATTCATTTTGTGGCCTCATGTGAAGACTTCTGTGGTCGGCGAACAATCTTCTTTACGTGAAGACGACTTACTTCTGGATTCACAGAAGCTGCACCCGCATGATGAACCATAAAATGATTTGTGTCAATGTAAAGTGAATCTCCCCAGGGCTCATCGTCATCGATGAGGTTTGCCCACCATCCCGAAAGGCTTAGGGTGGATCGATACCACTTGTTACGGGATTAATTCACAACATCCGTGTGGCACAGCGACTCGGTTCAACGACTAAGTAAGCCAAAAGTATAAAGCGGTTAGCGATGAACACTTACAAGTTTACTCGAGAATACTTGATAGATATTGCCTAGAAATATAGGTTACAAATGGATGATTACAAATGAGGTGATTAACTTACTAAGGGCGAATAAATTTCTAATATAAGTATCTTAGATATTCACATAGATTAATGTAGATAATCTCTAGATTATTCCTTACGAAGTATCTTGAATATTTTTAGACAAAATATCTTATATAATATCAGGTATGTAAGATTGTGGATCAATCTAGTTATGTTGTCGCGTCGAGGTTTTCTTTGGATTGGGGTTGCTAGGATCCGGCTCGTAACACCAATCGACCAAGGAGACCACTAACAGACAAGGTAGGCGTAGAAAGAGTCTCACCCGGGGGACTGGACGATCAAAGGGACGAGGACCCAAAGTTTGAAAGGTCGTTTCAGAAAAAGGATATGTCCAAACCACCTTTGAACCCGTGTTTTATTTGCGACTGACCTCATTGGACGAAGGATTGTCCAAGTCGAAATTTTTTTAATGCCTTGGTTGTCGTGATGGGTCTAAGTATAGAAGAATCGCCACAAGAGGAAATGTGATCGATTAGACGTCTTGGAACATTAGGAGAAATATTGACTGGAGCCGAGACTAAGAATCAAGGATTGCTATTTACAGAGTTGATTGTAAACGATATAAAGACGTTGGGACTCATTGACATTGGCGCTACCCATAACTACTTGGACGTCAAAGAGGCCGAATGACTAGGCTTAAAATACACTCCTAAAAAAGGAAGATTAAGACCGTAAACTCGGAACCAACACAAATCCTTGGGACAACTAAGGTAAAAGTTTGTATCCTAACTTAGAACTTTTCCAAATACGTGCACATCAATCTTGATATTCGAAACCTTAAATAACCATTAATTTCCTCTAGCAACATGCACTTATTTTATTTGTTCTCATTTACAGAACTATGTAAGAAACCGAGGTGACATGTGTATGATGTCTGTTGATTCCTTAATTCTTGTTCATACATGATGCAGTTGTCTGCTGCCTCTTTAGAAAATTAGAATATTATTGACTTAATTGGCGTTTCCAATGATTGAAAGGCCTAAATCTTGGCCACAATTCAAGTACCAAACAAAACAAACATCCTATGCATGTTTTCAACAAAACAAAAATCCTACGTTTTCAAAAGTCAAATAGTGTAATTCTTGAAATTTCTGGCCAACCCACGTGGATACATGAATACATTTGTAGTTTTTTCTTTTGTTTTGTTTTGCTTTCGCATATACTACCCTGATGTTGGTGGGTTAATCCAGCGTCCAATTGTCTCTTACTAGATTTAAATATAAATGAAACTAAATACAAGAAGACTCACTAATAATAAAATCAGCGAGCAACTTCAGTAAAATTTAAGTAAGAAACATATTCAAGAGATCAAATGAATCTTGAAGATATACTATTACTAGCTGATGCGGTATTAACTATTAACGTATATGAACTAGAAGCTGAAAGACAAAAGAGCATTATTAGGGATCCACAATGCCTTGATGACCCTTTCAGCTCTCTTATCTAACAAAAAGAGTTTAACTCGAAATACCTCTTAGATATTGAGGCGGGACTTTTTCAAGAATGCAAATGAGCGGGATAAGGTACAACCTTGAAAAAGTCAAGATATGTACGAGTTGGTGAAAAAGCATGAACAATTGTCATCACTGTTCCTTAAAAGCATGGTTTTGTGTTTCAAAGAATACAAGCATTAAATGGATCATATGTTTTTGCAATAAATGTTTGACACGTCTCAATAACCCTCACGTGACATCATCGTTTGTCTCTTATATAAGGAAAATGTTGGTCGTAGTAAATGTAACCACCCGCATTTTAGGTTACTTTTCATTTTTCAGAACTTACTATTTACTTTTACTATTCACTTTTACTATTCACTTTCACTATTCATCCGTAAAACTTTTATTTCACATTCTCGTAAGATAAATTATTTTAGTAATGACCGAGAGTTCGACCATCGTTAGATCATTTTCACAAAAGTTATTAAGTAAACATCGTTTTAAAGTTTCGTTTTGACGGTCCACCGTTTAAACATCACGCTAACGAAAATCAACCCCGATAATTTTCCTCGCATCGGATAAATTTTAGATCATTCATGATTAATTTGAGAATTTTAAGAATTATTATTTTTAATATTACCAAATAAGCCCAAATAGAACAAAACTAAACTTACGTTTTAAACAATTCTACTTACATCCGGACTTAACGATTCTGTGCTGTGTTTCAAATAAGTTTTGACACTTTTACATTTTTGGAAAAGTCAAACATATTTCCCTCCTCCTTTGACCATAAAGGAATTAACCTTGTACGTTCTACATTTTTTCATAAATCGCGTAACTTTTAAACTTCACGAATAAGCGTAAAGTTATCCCGCGTATGTGAAAACCACATTTTGACATCTCATATCACTTTTAGACTAATTTTAGTCTACTCTAAATAAATTCACGGTCGTTTCCACGAAATTTCGTTCTTTTCGATAAACTGCAATTACGCGTTTTGACCCGTATTTCGACTTTAAGCGGCGTTTTGCACCCAATGAGACTTATCACCCATTTTATATTTTTAGATGGAGTATAATGATGAGTCTCATCATTCCTACAAGTTTCGTATTTTTACGATACCCGGTTTTACGTTTTATGGCTTAACGACTTACGGTTGGCATTTAACGGAACCAAAACTTACTCTAAACTCAAGATAAGATCAAAAATAACCACCTAAGTCATCTTATCATGTCTTGGCCGACTTAGGGGGGGGAGTCATCATTTTGGTGGCATCATCCTAACCATGGTTCATTTAGATCTTTACAAGTGTCCTAACTTAACCATGGTTAATATTTAACCCAATATATGGTTAACCAAACTTACCCTCCTATAAATAGGAAGTAAAATACATCCTAAAGACCCCCAAAATCTGTTCTTGGTCGTTCATATCATAAATCCTTCACATCTTCCATCATTTGATCTATAAACTCCAAGTTTATGCAAGGAAGTTCAAAGATCAAGCTACTACATCAAATCTCTAGCAAGTTTAAGTGATCTTCTTGAGTTTAAATCCACTCAAGTCACTTATTACTTCATCACCAACTCTTCAAGTTTGCAAGGGTGCCAAGGTGTGGAAAGCTAGCTCAATCCAAAGTCTTAAGCGATCAATCAATGTCCGATCCTTACTAGTTACTCCTTTCTTATTGAAAGCCAAAAGTTGTAAGCAACTTATCACCACCATCATCTCATCTTTATTATTCATAATCTTAACTATTTCATGCTATATATAAAGTTACTATGTTGGATCATGATGTACAAAATCTTTAAAACAAGTTATAAGAACCTATATGTTAAACTTGGGTTAGTAAGTGTATAAATGATAAACTTTTGTACAAAGTTTCCACAAAATCGACCACATATAGATCTGATACTTTTCATATTCTTGTAGATAATATTAAAACAAAACGTAGCAATTTGAATCACCCTAAACGGACACACGAGTCAAAAGTTATGACAAAAAGAAATTAGCGAAACTAAAACATGAATCGCCAAAATAACTATCGCCTAAAATCAAACTTTTAGAGGCCCTTCCGGTCCGAATCATCAAAAGTTAAAACACGAAAGTTGTCCGGAACGACGTTTTCCTTCAATATTAGAGAAGCTCGGACATTGAAAACGCATAAACAGGCCAAAAATCTTTCAAAAACAGAAACTGCCGTAAATATAGTCTTACAACTATACTTTTGTCACAACTAAAAGCAAACCAAGAGGCCTAATGGCCATAAGCCAAGACCACGGCTACGGCTAAGGCTAAGGCCAAAGCTAAGTCTCAAGACCATGGTAGTCAAGACCAAAGTCACGGCAAGGCCATGGCTAAAGCCTCAAGGCTTGTTTGCCCAAGACCGTTAACTATGGTAATTATACTTATGAAACGACAAGAACTTGTAAAAACTAGATACTTATTAAAACATGATAAACTTTATGTTATAACAATCTTCACTCAAAACATATGTTGTATTTACTAAGTGCTACAATAGTAGGGAGCTTCATGTGAGGGGTTCATTTGAGTAAAACGTATCGACGAGTTGCTGGATTTACGATTTAAAGTGTCCTAGCTCCTCGAACGTTTACTGCATGACCTCTGAATTATGATGGCCCGAGCGGTAGTACGATATCTATAAACTAAATACGCTTTCACATATTAAAGATCTTTCTATAAACATCATATGATAATTGACTACATCATGATCAACATAGGAATATATATATATATATATATATATATATATATATATATATATATATATATATATATATATATATATATATATATATATATATATATATATATATATAGGATGGTTTATGTTTTCTTAAACATTATTCCAAACCTAAGTCGCAACATCCTATTCTAGGTTGCTCGTAGAAGTTCTCATGGCATATCCATCATTCTCATTATACATTTGATATCATTTACTCTTGGTGAGTTCATAGCCCCACTTTCTATTACTTAATTGTTTTACAAACTCTTGGGGGAGATACATGCTTTATTTTAAATCGAACACATTGCTTTCAAACTGTATGCTTATCTAAATGTATTATTTGCACTAAGTACCACTATTGCCAATCTTAAGTCCCTATTATCATGAACCATTAATCACTTGCGAGTGAACGCGAATAATGTGGATAGATCTATCGGGAATGACAAATCCCGTTTGTGTTGACCGGGTAGGCAAACAAACGCACTCTATTTGAACATCTATAGGTTTAATGGCAAATTACCTATTAGGGCATCGGTTACTATTATATGACATCAGTTAACGTTTTCGGTATCATGAGCTTAGTGCAATAATATATGTTTTCAACATTATGGGTGTATAACAACGTAACCCACACAAACATTATGTGTTCAACTGATTTCCAAAACTCTATGAATTTCACTCAACCTTTGTGTTGACAGTTTAAGCATGTATTTCGGTCCATAATGTCGGAAGTCGCACGGAAGAGCAAGGATCTTGAAGAAGGCTATAAATTTTATTATCATTCGAAAACCTATTTACTATATTTTGTAAACAATGGAACCAATCGGGACCTCATTTTGTAAACTCGATATTTATATGAATCGAATGATAAATCCTTTTAAACGACTCCTTTAGAGATCGTTTTCTATTATTATATTTGTTGTGCCATGAAGTAACACCAGTTTGAATTCATTGCGTATCACGAAATGGGGGTGTTACTGATTGGTATCGAGCTATAGTTATAGAAAGCGGGTCTAAATCGAGACTTAAACTATAACTACTTTTTCAAACAAAAACATTTTATAGCCTTCCGTTCTCCGTGCCTTCCATCCTCCAGACGATTATGTGACTTTTAGGCATTTTAAGCTATACAAACATACTAGTATATTGATATATACACTTGACATAATTTCAATCATAAACAAAGTACTCAACATATCTGCGTATGCCTATTCTAAGGCATTACGGCACAATCATATTTTCCTAATCTCCCAATCATGCATCTACTCATGCATTTTAGGATTACGAAACTTTATCCAAGACATTGTAACTGACTACAATGGTCTTTCCTACTTTCCGACATTGTGAGATACAATGGTCTCATTCATTTTCAAGACAACATGAGATACGGTGGTCTCTATTACACTCTCTACATCAGAAAATCCTACGGTGGTCTCATTACATTCTCGAAGAAATCATTGTGGGTTACACAATGATATCTCTATTATTTCTCGACATTGTAGACATTGTGAGTTACTCAATGGTTACTCTATTTCCATTTTCTAGACATTGTGAGTTGCACAATGGTCTCAACTACTCCTCGATATTGTAAGTTATACAATAGACTCTAAAATTATCTTATAAAACAATATATGATATTGTTTACATGAAACCCGTCATAGTCTATCAATTTCCTAATGGAAATACAAGAAATGGGATTTCTAAAAGATAAACTAATTCATCATCTACAAAAGTCAAGTTCAACAACTTTCTCTACATTCATCAAAATTCTCTTACGAAACCTTCATTGTTAAAGGTCCGTGATTCTAGCAAGTATAGACTATTTTAGAATTACTTAAGATTTCCTTTCAACACGTATCTACCCATACTATCTTCTATGCAATGGAATGTGAAAACATAGGTTACAAGTCTTTTATGGCCGGGACTTGCAATCGGATGGTTTGATATCGCCTTTGCTTAGTGGACAATTTCTCAAAAGCTATGGACATATCACAAGTATACCTAATTTAGGTATTTGAAAATTTATCGAACCTCGGCTAAATATAGTCTAGTCACCTATATTTAACCTAGGGATAGTGGAACATAGTCGACTAACTATGTTCGACTTAAATTTTCAAACACCGAGAATAGTTATACAAGTGTTATATTCAGTTAATTTCCTACTTAAACTCGATAAACCACCGAATTCATTAAAAGATCTAGAGACGCGATAGTGTTTTACCACTCATCAAGATCTTAACACTTATGTATACTACCTAATTTCATTCTTGAAAGTTTTCATTTATGAAACAATCCTAACTACTATCTTGGGATAGTCATCAAATCTTCTCGTCATTTCTTAGAGGTACTAGCTTGATTAGGTTTCAAGGATATCATTCCGCCATATTCCTTTAAAATTCACTTTTGATTTTAAAACAAACTTGACATCTCTACCTAAGAATAATGGTAAGCGTATGCTACACTCTTCTAATCGTCAACATATCACATCATTATCTTGTAAGTCAATATATAAAACTTCACACTATCACGTTTCCTTCAAACACTAGTTGACATAAACACTATAGGATATGACCTTCATCCTGAAACCACCTAAGACAATGATCAACTTTGGAAATGGTTTGGATAACCACTTGCCACTAGCAAGACTTTCCTACAACGACAATTGTCACATTATTATAAACCATTTCACATCAACAATATCTTACACCTTTGATTAACAACAGTTACCCTAACAACAACAAAACTATTCCATTTTGAGGCACTATATAGACGAAAGTGTTAGTTAACCATTTGCTGGACTAAGGTGTTTAGAAAATCACCCACGAAACAACTAAGGAAACCATACAAATACAAATTAGGCTCCATGCCACACACTATCACCAAAAACTCCATGTTAGAAATTAAGGTTTTATTGATAGCCTCGATACAATAAGATATGATTCGTTTTGAGAATCGGGAAAAGCCAAACTTGAGGTATATTGGACTCTATAAGATTTTAACAAAACCCTTTAAGTGATCAACTTAAGCCACATAGTACATAATACATTCTATGACCAGAAACTTGAAAACGCAAAGGCTAGGATTCGGCATATACACCCTCATGTTCCTAGACACTTCAACATCGAGTAACACACATTGAATTCGGGACGAATTCCATTAGGGGTGAGGCTGTAACCACCCGCATTTTTAGGTTACTTTTCATTTTCGAGAACTTACTATTCACTTTTACTATTCACATTTACTATTCACTTTCACTATTCATCCGTAAAACTTTTATTTCACATTCTCGTAAGATAAATTATTTTAGTAATGACACGAGAGTTCGACCATCGTTAGATCATTTTCACAAAAGTTATTAAGTAAACATCGTTTTAAAGTTTCGTTTGACGGTCCACCGTTTAAACATCACGCCGCTTAACGAAAATCAACCCCGATAATTTTCCTCGCATCGATAAATTTTAGATCATTCATGATTAATTTGAGAATTTTAAGAATTATTATTTTAATATTACCAAATAAGCCCAAATAGAAACAAAACTAAACTTACGTTTTAAACAATTCTACTTACATCAAGACTTAACGATTCTCAGATGTGTTTCTAATATGTTTTTGACACTTTTACATTTTTGGAAAAGTCAAACATATTTCCTCCTCCTTTGACCATAAAGGAATTAACCTTATCGTTCTACATTTTTGCTTAAATCGCGTAACTTTTAAACTTCACGAATAAGCGTAAAGTTATCCCGCGTATGACGAAAACCACATTTTGACATCTCATATCACTTTTAGACTAATTTTAGTCTACTCTAAATAAATTCACGGTCGTTTCCATGAAATTTCGTTCTTTTCGATAAACTGCGAATTACGCGTTTTTGACCCATATTTCCAGCTTTAAGCAGCGTTTTTGCACCCAATGAGACTTATCACCCATTTTATATTTTTAGATGGAGTATAATGATGAGTCTCATCATTCCTACAAGTTTCGTATTTTTACGATACCCGGTTTTACGTTTTATGGCTTAACGACTTACGGTTGGCATTTAACGGAACCAAAACTTACTCTAAACTCAAGATAAGATCAAAAATAACCACCTAAGTCATATTATCATGTCTTGGCCGACTTAGGGGGGGGGGGATTCATCATTTTGGTGGCATCATCCTAACCATGGTTCATTTAGATCTTTACAAGTGTCCTAACTTAACCATGGTTAATATTTAACCCAATATATGGTTAACCAAACTTACCCTCCTATAAATAGGAAGTAAAATACATCCTAAAGACCCCCACAATCTGTTCTTGGTCGTTCATATCATAAATCCTTCACATCTTCCATCATTTGATCTATAAACTCCAAGTTTATGCAAGGAAGTTCCAAAGATCAAGCTACTACATCAAATCTCTAGCAAGTTTAAGTGATCTTCTTGAGTTTAAATCCACTCAAGTCACTTATTACTTCATCACCAACTCTTCAAGTTTGCAAGGGTGCCAAGGTGTGGAAAGCTAGCTCAATCCAAAGTCTTAAGCGATCAATCAATGTCCGATCCTTACTAGTTACTCCTTTCTTATTGAAAGCCAAAAGTTGTAAGCAACTTATCACCACCATCATCTCATCTTTATTATTCATAATCTTAACTATTTCATGCTATATATATAGTTACTATGTTGGATCATGATGTACAAAAATCTTTAAAACAAGTTATAAGAACCTATATGTTAAACTTGGGTTAGTAAGTGTATAAATGATAAACTTTTGTACAAAGTTTCCACAAAATCGACCACATATAGATCGATACTTTTCATATTCTTGTAGATAATATTAAAACAAAACGTAGCAATTTGAATCACCCTAAACGGACACACGAGTCAAAAGTTATGACAAAAAGAAATTAGCGAAACTAAAACATGAATCGCCAAAATAGCTTTCGCTTAAAATCAAACTTTTAGAGGCCCTTCGGTCCGAATCATCAAAAGTTAAAACACGAAAGTTGTCCGGAACGACGTTTTCCTTCTATTTCAAAGAAGCTCGGACCTTGAAAACGCATAAACAGGACAAAAATCTTTCAAAAACAGAAACTGCCGTAAATATAGTCTTACAACTATACTTTTGTCACAACTAAAAGCAAACCAAGAGGCCTAATGGCCATAAGCCAAGACCACGGCTACGGCTAAGGCTAAGGCCAAAGCTAAGTCTCAAGACCATGGTAGTCAAGACCAAAGTCACGGCAAGGCCATGGCTAAAGCCTCAAGGCTTGTTTGCCCAAGACCGTTAACTATGGTAATTATACTTATGAAACGACAAGAACTTGTAAAACTAGATACTTATTAAAACATGATAAACTTTATGTTATAACAATCTTCACTCAAAACATATGTTGTATTTACTAAGTGCTACAATAGTAGGGAGCTTCATGTGAGGGTTTCATTTGAGTAAAGCGTATCGACGAGTTCTTTGGATTTACGATTTAAAGTGTCCTAGCTCCTCGAACGTTCTTCGCATGACCTCTGAATTATGATGGCCCGAGCGGTAGTACGATATCTATAAACTAAATACGCTTTCACATATTAAAGATCTTTCTATAAACATCATATGATAATTGACTACATCATGATCAACATAGGAATATATATATATATATATATATATATATATATATATATATATATATATATATATATATATATATATATATATATATATATATATATGATGGTTTATGTTTTCTTAACATTATTCCAAACCTAAGTCGCAACATCCTATTCTAGGTTGCTCGTAGAAGTTCTCATGGCATATCCATCATTCTCATTATACATTTGATATCATTTACTCTGAGGTGAGTTCATAGCCCCACTTTCTATTACTTAATTGTTTTACAAACTCTTGGGGGAGATACATGCTTTATTTTAAATCGAACACATTGCTTTCAAACTGTATGCTTATCTAAATGTATTATTTGCACTAAGTACCACTATTGCCAATCTTAAGTCCCTATTATCATGAACCATTAATCACTTGCGAGTGAACGCGAATAATGTGGATAGATCTATCGGGAATGACAAATCCGTTTGTGTTGACCGGTAGGAAAACAAACGCACTATATTTGAACATCTATAGGTTTATTGGCAAATTACCTATTAGGGCATCGGTTACTATTATATGACATCTGTTAACGTTTTCGGTATCATGAGCTTAGTGCAATAATATCTGTTTTCAACATTATGGGTGTATAACAACGTAACCCACACAAACATTATGTGTTCAACTGATTTCCAAAACTCTATGAATTTCACTCAACCTTTGTGTTGACAGTTTTAAGCATGTATTTCAGGTCCATAATGTCGGAAGCTGGCACGGAAGAGCAAGGATACTGAAGAAGGCTATAAATTTTATTATCATTCGAAAACCTATTTACTATATTTTGTAAACAATGGAACCAACTGGGACCTCATTTTTGTAAACTCTGATATTTATATAAATCGAATGATAAATCCTTTTAAACCACTCCTTTAGAGATCAAGAAATTGGGGTGTTACAATTATTCTGATTATATTGTTGTGCCATTATTGCATATAATTATATAGTTATAAGTTTCACATACAAGTTTTACACATATGTTAGGTAACTAAAGATTTAATTTTATTTAATGACAAAGTTGTTGATGTTGTTATTTAAATTTCACTATTGATATTATGTTGTATATGATGCAAGTTTAATATCACATAATGAAATTGATAAAGTTAAAGATACCCTTAAAGTTTTTTCAAAGTGTTTTTCTATATATCTTTATATAAATAAATAAAATTATACGAGTCATCATTATAAGAAATCGCAGATATTTATTTTTATATTAAAGTAACCCGTGCTTACAATTTGATAATTATATTCCGCTTTCAATAATTTAGCAGATTTAAATTGTATACTCGTGTCCACATAGGTTAAACTTTTAAAATGAAATAAACGAGTCACTATTAAACGATATAAGAAAAATTGATACTTATAATCTTATGCAAATTTATATGTTGTTATTTTAAAATAACATATACATTGTATTTTTAAGATATAAAGTTTAAAGGGTATAAAGTATAAGGGGATTTGTTTATAATCCAAAGTTATTAAAACACTGGCGCTTATAATATTACACTTAACTCTATATAATTTTTAAAAATCAACCATTAAAGTTTTATTAATTACCTCATCTTTTTAAGTTTTTGTTTTCACAAATTTGACACCTATATTTTTATGTGTTTTTATCAACCAAATTTTTCCATCAAATTTATTAAAGTTTGACCAAAATCAATTTAATTTTGACTTTTATTAACCAATCACATCACACGATTTTGCTTACATGGCGAAATTGAGCTCTTCTATTGGTCCAATTATTTTTTCAATAAAAATGAATTGACAAAATCACTCCAAAATAATGTAATTCTTTTATTATATAAAAGATTGTTTCTAGTAATTGCTATAGGCGCATTGGTTTGAGTAGAACTGCATAACCTACTTGACCATATATACCCCTTCTCTGAAAATGTAATCGTGTTAGAAGTTATCATTGACTTTTTGATGTTTACAATGAAGAATTAGTCCAATTTCATTTTGTCGATATCGGTATGTTTATGTAGCGTAAAGAGAGACCGCAATGAATTTGAAATGGCGCTAAAGTCGGGTGGGGTAAATTATGTTTAAACTAAAAATTTTATTTTCATAAACTTGTTTGTCAAATTAGTTTAAGTTGGGGCTTATCATTCTAAAATTACTAAAAAAGACATATAATTATATTAACATATGTATAAATTAGATATTTTTGTGGGTAATTAAGTAATTTAGTACCAACGGGGCTTATATTTGAGGCTTATAAAAATTTTAGCCTCTTTTTTGAGGCTGAAGCTTATGGCCGGGGCTTGGGCTTATAATTTAAAAGCTCCCCTATAGGGCTATATGCCTAACGAGGCTTACAGAAGGGCTTTTGAAATTTAAGCCCCATAAACCCTCATAAACCCCTAGCCAAACACAACCATCATACTTAACACAAAATAGCTAAGTTTATACACAGTAACAGGCTTATACCTAACACAAAATAGCTAAGTTTAGACACAGTAACAGACTTATATCTTTTCTTACACGAATGAAACATAATTTACAAGTGCATTTGTTTTAATTGGCACGGTTTGAATTGTTCTGTTTTGAATGACTATACATTGCTATTTTTGGTGGGCAGCGTATAGTTGGTGTATATATGTGTTGTTAGAATCGAACAATGACTAAATATGGGATTGTGGTGGCAGATCGAGTAAACCCCACAACAACGATAGCTTGTACCACGTGGCATGAAGTATCATAAAAATTTAGGCTAATGCTAGCGGTTCAGTTGGTTGACTCCCAACTGAATTCGTGATCGTATTATTCCTACTAGCTCAACATAATTGATGACCGGTCTCCCACAATATTTCAGTTGTTTTGGTTTGTCGGACAACCATAAGGCCAATGCTAATGGTGACCGTAAAGATATTACCACCTCGCCACATCACCACACGCCTTTCCTCTCCAAAACTACACCCAACCACAATTTGCTAATAGTGACCACAATGACAACGGTAACTTTTCAAAAAAAATGTAAAATTCATTCATAATTAGATAACAACTCAACTAAAATAAAAATCATTACCATATAGTCGAGCTAAATATAGTTATGAAACTTAAAAAAAAAAAAAAAAAAAAAAAAAAATTGAAAGAACATGTCAAATCTGGGCTTTCAAAAGCACTATGTCAATATGGGCTGCAATGTGAAAGTCTGAGATTGAAAAAAATAAAAATAAAAGCACATTTGCTGCTTCTTCTTCATTTGCTACAAAAACACCCCAACTAAAAGAAAGAAAAAAAAATGCATCTCTTTTGCCTCATTTCCTACCAAATTGATTCAAGAAATAATAATGATAAAAAAAGACACACACAAACACACACAATTGTTATGGTTGGCTGACGAACCAAAACATTGAAAAGGTTGGGGGTGATCGATCAAGATCAGTTGAAAGTGGTAGAAACTCGGTCGACTATTCGGTTGGGTCAACCAACCGAGCCATTCACATTACCTAACTTTCATTCTCTTTTGTGTGTGAGTGTGTTGTGGGTATATTTTGGTTGCGATCATACGCTTTATTAACAAATTACGATTGAGTGTAGTCTTGGAGAGAAAAGGCACATACTGATGTGTACATTTAACCACAATATTTATGATTCGCTTATTAAGATCTACTTTACAATACGAGCACAATTACGAGACAATATTACATGACCTCGATGAAATTTTGTTTCGTAATATTAGTTTTAATAATAAGCCTCGAATTTCTTAAATACATTATGTCCATGAAAATATTGTCTATAGTAATTGTTTTGTTAGTTCATTATAAATGAAATAAAACTCAATTTCATTAATTTCAATCTTTTATCAAAATCCTACACTTTTTCCTTATATCAATGTTCAAAAAAATTTATGCAAATCTTGGTTTCGCCATTGTTTACAGATTTCTATTGGAGAAATTACATGATATATAAAATTTGACCCACATATAAGGAATGGATATTCACAACTTTGCTAGAGGAGTTGGTTCAACATGCAACTCTAACCTAGGTTTATCACTTTATTGTACGCTCGATGCGGCCCTTCTCCTATGATTGCACCTCGAGATAATGTTCAATTACTGGAGGGAGCTGAGATCAAACCCAAGACATATTTTGCAAAGTGATCCCTTTCTCGGCCTCGCAAAAATGTTTGTCCTATGAAATAGCTAGGGGGCCGAAGCCCAGCTCAAAAGTTGCTTCCTGTGGATTTTGAACATGACAACTCCACTATAGAAACTCAAAATCACACCACTATGCTACACCTTATCGAGAACTAGTTTAGTACTTAATTAGCCCTGGTTTTATTGTCAAACATTAGTTGTAAAGAAACAACTTAATGGCTTAATTAGCCCATATCTCACAAACCTAATACTTAACATGTTCAAAACCTTAGTGACCAAACTAATTAATTATAGCATATACATAAAGGCGACTAGACGAAGCCAAACTAATGTAGGCTGAAAGGTGCTCGACATTGTTTGTTATATAACTCAAAGTGGATCTATTGGCGACATGTTTGAGTAGGGAGTACCAAATTCAATGTACGCTAATTAGATGATTGCGACGCAGCAAGCTTTGCGAGCTTAATATGATCGCAAAATTTAGATATCTATATTATTTATAAGTAACCTCCTTGTGAGTGCAAATTAGCCCAATCCCTTAATTATCTTACGTTCATGTTGTCATTGATACCAAATCTCACACATATAATTGAGGTTCTTATCAACATGAACACCTATGTTGTATAGCAACTAGCTCGCAGTCATGTACAGTTGTGTACGTACCATTAATTGTTGCCGATTTATGGTTACTCGGTCACTTTAGTACTGCAGGGTTCAGGGGTTACACTTATATAAAGCATGCCACCATTTTAATGTACATGAATAATCATCATGTTGATTTGGTGTTTGGTTATTTTTCATCCACCTAAACTTATCAAGAAATCAAATCAACTAGTAGGACCTCACGTTACGTTGTTGCGGGCTCGTCAAAACCTCTATAATCTTTTCTGATGACGTATAGTCTATATTCGGGTCACGAACCCGACCAAAGCCCAATACTAATAAGCACAAAGACGAACCTCACATGACCGATAAGTGTTTAGGCCCACGGAGGTCCAACCCAATGTTATTTACGTAACACGATATTGGATATCTCCTAATTATGGAGATAATCATTCCCCAACCGACTTAGGCGGATACGCCGAAGGTTGAGGAACACGGAACCAACAAGGATTCCGTGTATATAAAGGAACCACATCCTCGTTAAAGTACGATCTACAAACCCTAACTCTCCTTTAACCCTAAATCGACACTTACTCTCACGGGAGGATAATCGTGGAGACAATCCCACGGTAAGCCTAACGGTTTTTTGTCTCTTAGTGCGCATGTCTCAAGCAACAATCATCAATTGGTACGAGAGCCGAGCCAAACAAGGAACGCCCATCTTTGTATCAAGTGGCGCCATCCGTGGGACCATTCACTAAGAACTAGAATGACGAAGCATGGAAATCGCCGATCGCAAACAGATCTTCACGGAAAGAAGCCGCATGTCGGTTCACTTCTAAGGCACTTCGGGACAACCAAGGTCGCTAAAAACAAGGATCAGTCAAGACCGGTCTTCCCTACGGTGGAACCACGGGGACAACCCAGCCACTACAACCACCGCCAACATAGAAGATCCATCACACTCCTTTGCCACTCCATTCCCAACGCGGTGGAAACAAACTTCACAAAAGCAACGGATGCCCCGATAAAAATAAGTATAGTGGTAGAAGCCGATACTCCTACTCCGGAAGGGTTGTGTCGAACTAGCGCCAGATGAGTTCGTATCACAAAACTACGAAACCTTGGTCGCCTCATGCAAAGGAAGCAAAGAAGAGGTCGTCCGAGTCTGCATGCCCGACTCGATTTTGGCCTGATTTGAACATCCCCACCGCCGCCGTAAGGAGAAGCGCGAGGATGGCCACCACCCCAAGTGTTTAATGTAATCGGGAGGAGAATGGAGGATGATGAGACATCCAACTCACAAAGATCTCGGAAGAAAGTGAGGAGGATGAACGCGCATCGGGTGTCCATGCTGCACTCAGAGTCCGAGAGTTCAGATGCACTGGGCGACGATACTCCCCAAGCGATAGCCCTTCAAGTCCGCACTCGAGGACAGCTCGCAAGCAGTACCAAGAAAGGAAAATTCATCCTTCGATAATTCCTGGACAACGAGGATAGCGATACCGACACCGGAAGTACGTAAATGACACGATGACCAAGAGGAGGAAGATATATCTCCCCGTGGCGCCCGCAAAAGGTGGATGCGCTCACCGACGCATCGCTGATTTCTCGAGAGAACAAAGGAGGCGCATGCCGCCAATGTAAAAACCTATGACGGAACAGTGATCCCGACGATCACCTAAAATTTTTGAATCACCGCTAATTGAAAATTGGCCACACAGATGGTGCCATATGTTCAACTCCACGCTAGTAGGAAGTGCGCTGAATCGGTTCAACAAGCTTCCACGCAGAAGCATCAATGGTTTTGAAGAATTGAGAAAGGCGTTCGCCTAAACTTTACTCAACGGAAAAAGTGTGCAAAACCCCCATTGAACTCGCCAGGTCAAACAACAAGCAAGAATCCACAAGCGCTTTTATGGAGCGCTCAAAGATGAATGCATGCAAGTTAAAGCGCCCGAGGTGCTCAAAATCTCGTGGTTCATGAATGGGATCAAGAACCCGTAACTTATCAAAAGGTTGAATGACAAGATTCCCAATCCTTTGATGAGGTCATGAAACGCACACGGTCCTTCGCCTAAGGAGAGGCTGCTGCGGCGGATAGCAAGAAAAGCTACTCGAACTACCGGTCACATGAACAACCTGAGAGACAATCCACTGACCGGAGTAGTAACCGTAACAGGAATTATCGCAACTAGGGGAGTGGGCGCGACAATGACAAGTATATCCCGCTGACAAAGACTCCAAAGGAGATACTCGCAACAGAAGGAGCAAACTTCCCAATACCTCCACCAATGCGCACCCCGGAGGATCGGCGCGTAGGAGGTGGGTACTGCGACTATCACGGACAGAAAGGCCACACTACTAATGAATGTGTCCAGCTACGCCAGCTCATTGACAAACTGGTCAAGGAAGGTCGACTGGACCATTTGGTCAAGAACATTAAAGAAGGGAAAGATAGACAAAAGACTGGGAATAAGAATGAGGGGCCCAAGGATAAGGCTGACACTATTTACATGATATAATCATGGCAAAGAATAACTGATGTAAGGTCGCCGAAGTTTTCCCATGGAAGTGCAATCACTTTCCCTACATTAACTACTTAACGACGCAGCGGTAGAGCCGCTCATCATCGAAATTAATGCGGGGTCACGACATCCACCGTGATGTATGTTGATGCGGAGCATCTCAGACATAATGTACGAACATCGCTTCAAACAATCATACCGAGATACGCGCTCAGCTGAGCCACCACGACAATACTGACCGGCTTCACAGAGAAAAGATATGGCCTATGGGAAATTACGACTCATCGGTTGGGTAGGTAATAACGACCACTCCACAACAAAGATGGTCGGATTTTATGGTAATCAACCCTCGCCATACAATGGCATTATCGAAGACCGGGATATATCACCACGCTGCTAGCTCCGCTCTACAAGACACGAGATGCTCAAATTTCCGGTGAAAGGAGGTGTCATACCCTCACAATGCTTCCGCACCACCTCAAGAATGTAACGCGTCACATGCTAAACCACCCATTACAAAGACAAAGGCGCAACAAAACTCCAAATCTAAAGGTAGCAATCCATCCCGACACCCCGAATAGGAAATATCGATAGAGGATCATTGTCGGACAACGGCAAAGCAAGTGTGCGCACTCTTGCAAAAGAACCGGACATCTTTGCATGGGAGCCAAAACACACGACCGGGTACCGCTCAATCACGTAACATGTCGAGAATCCGACAAGGATACTCACCACGCCGTAAGCGCGGTCGTCGCCCGAGCGCTGCAAGCAATCTGGCGAGGTACACAAGTTGGTAAAGGCAGAATCATGCGAAGTCTACTACCATGAATGGCTTTCAACCCCGTATGGTAAAGAAGAGTGATGGTAATGCTAATGCGCGACTTCACTGATCTTAACAAAGCATGTCCACAAGACTGCTACCCCCTACCAGAGATAGACTGGAAGGTGGAATCTTTGTGTGGATATCCACTAAAGTGCTTCCTCGATGCATACAAAGGATACCATCAAATCCAGATGGCTAAGGAGGACGAGGAAAAAACGGCCTTTCACACAAGCCAAGGCGTCTACTGCTACACAAAAATGCCCTTTGGCTTGAAGAATGCAGGCGCTACCTATCAGCGGTTGGTCGATAATGCATTCGAAAAACAGGTGGGACGCAACCTAGAGGTTTATGTCGATGACCTGGTCATAAAAAGCCATACGGAGGAGGAGGAGTTGCGCGATATCGAGGAAACATTTAAGACACTCAAGGAGATCAACATGAAGCTCAATCTAAAAATGCACCTTCTGCGCTACTAAGGCATGTTCCTTGGATACCGATAGAACCCGATGGTATAAAACCGTGTCCGAAAAGACTATGTCGTTATCGACCTTCCTTCACCGCAAGACGCTGAAGGAAGTCCAATCTCTCAATGGAAAGTCGGCGGTCTAAATAGATTCCTATCCAAGTCGAGAACAAATCGCTACCTCTTTCAAAAACTCAAGAAGTGTATAAAAAGGAGATTTTCGTTGGACTACGGAGGCGTAGAAGCCTTCGACACTCAAACAACACCGGCAACACTCCCTACACTTGTAGCACCCGACTGTGGGAAGAGTTGATCATGTACTTATCTCGCAACTCATGGAGCAACAACAGCAGTGTTACTAACGGATAGGGACTCAATACAAACCCAGTGTATTTTGTAAGCAAAGCGCCAAGAAAACAGAGATGAACTATAGCGCAATGGAAAAGTTGGTCCTAGCATTAGTCTTCGCCAAACGGTTGCAGTACTTCCAAGCGCACCCGATAGCGATGATTACTGCATCAACCGATCAAGCAAATCATCTCCAAGCCCGACGATCGACGATCGCAAAATGGAGCGTTTTGCTAGGTGAGCACAACATCTCCCATGATCACGTATGCGGTAAAAGGACAGTACTAGCGATTTCATCATCGAAAAACCGTACATCGATGATGCACCCGCACCAAGCAAGAAGGAACCGCAGATCCATGGATCTTGTTCACGATGGATCTTCGTGCGTGACGGGTCGAGCAAAGCGCCATTCTCACAAACCCGTAGTAATGGAATTCACTTACGCACCGCGCTTCAATTCACAAAGAACAAATAATGAGGCGAGTATGAAGCCCTAATAGCAGGACTACGCATTGCGTACCGAATGGTGTACGAACTCGAAGCAAATGTAGATTCCGTGTTAGTAGCCAACCACGTGTTGGGCGAATACGTGCCAAGGAGGACAACATGATTCAAGACTGACAAAACCAAGGCGCTAATCCAAGGCTTTGACTGTTTTACCATCAAACAAAGTTCCTAGAAGGAAAACCGTAGCGCGGATGCACTAAGCAAAATTGCATCCACAAGCTTTGCACACCTATCCAAACAGTGTTGGTGGAAACGCCGAAAAGCAAATCCATCTCGTAGATGGAAGTATCCACGGTAATAGAGGAAGACGGCCCTACGTGGATGACACCGATAACGAAATTCCTAAACAAAGGAATGTTACCCAAGAGCGTAAGAAGCTCGCAGGATACGGCGACATCATAGAGGTTCAAAATTCGAGACAACATATTGTACCGACGCCCTTCCGCAACCATGGTTACTGCGCTGGCCCCTACAAGCAAATTACGATCGCGAAATCCACGAAGGTTCATGCAACATGCACTCGTGACCACGGTATGTGGTGGCACGCGCCTGAGGTCGTGGATACCATCGCCAACCATGCATCGCGATGCGCGAGACTTAATAAGGAAGTGTAACGATTGCAAGTTCATAGACCTGCCCGCGCCAACCACAAAGACGAGCTAACACCACCACGGCACCATGGCCATTCTACAAGTGGGGTATCGACATTGCGGGTCCTTTTCCTGCTGCAGCGGGAGGATTAAAGTTCTTCATAGTCGCCATGGACTACTTCACCAAGTGGATTGAGGCAAAGGCAGGTGACAATCATCGGCAACCAGTGAAACGCTTTGTCCGGGAAAATATTGTATGCCGCTCGTCTACCTGGGAAATCATCTCGGACAACGGAAACAATTTCATGACAACCCTTTCAAGGATCGGTGCGATAAGCTAAAATCACACAAAGACTTCGTACGCTTAAACACCCACAAACCAACGGCTTAGTTGAACGTGCGAATCAAGCCCGGTGAAGGAATTAAGGCACGCTGGACAAGCACAAAGGAAGATGGGTGGAAGAACTATCGATGTTCGTGGCGCACCGCACTTCAATCAAAACAAGCACAGGGACACCCCTTCTCTCTAGTTTACGGGACGAAGTCGTCATACCACCAAATCGAATACCAACTATTCGCACTGCTGAAATCAATGTGGCAACCAACGATGACGAGCGACGTATCGACTTAGACCTACTAGAAGAAAGGCGCGAACGCGCAGCTATACGGGAAGCAAAATCAAAGTCAAGGATGAAAGGATACTATGACGCTAAAGTGTGAAGTGTTTCATTCAGACCAGGTGACTTCGTTTACCGTGCCAACGATGCGAGCCACGCAGAAGACACAGGCAAGCTTGGACCAAAGTGGGAAGGGCCCTACAAGGTTACTGAGGCTTTAGAAACAGGCGCATACAAGCTACGAGGCTTGGATGGATGGTCGTGAACTGCCACGCACATGAAACATCTGCAACCTTAAGAGGTGCTACCTATAGGAATGGCTACAGCCCAGCGCACAGACGCTCTTGCACTTTATTGAAGTGCCCAATAAACATCTATGTATTTACTTTTTTGTTTTACTTAGTATAATTTATTTCTCATAAAAACTTGCAAGTATCAATAAAACGTCGTGGTTTCTAGCTAACTCCGCGACACATTTTAATTTGTTATTTTCATATACTGTATGTCTTAACAAGTTTTCATTTCTTGCCTACATGGCGTGCATGCACTAAATAAACCCACGATGGTAAAAGGATGAGTTCACCTACCAAACAAATCGTTGAGTAAGAGGGTTGCAAACCCATCAACATTGGATCACGTATCCTTGTTAAACACCTTGTTCTCAAGACGTTGGAATAAGTTTGTACGCATCTCACGACAGGTGCGCAACAATGCATATGGTGCACGTTTAACAACTTAAGAACCAAAGACATTTGATTCCTTGATATGATATTTACAGTACGCTGCATACCATAACATACACGATTATGTTAAAAATTATCTCTTAAGTATACTATGATCTTCATACATGACTATGGATTTCTTATTTTATTCGCGCTTGTGTAATACTTTGACTCTTAGAACATGTCTTATACGCAAAGATAAACAGATAAGTACACACATTACAAGTTGCATTAATATCAACACGCAAAAGGAGATTTTCATTAATAACTATAAGTTATTACAAAAGGATGTTCACTTTACAAAGTACAACCTACCAACTATTACAACGCTCAAGAGATGAGCTACTTACGCGGTTT
Organism: Chrysanthemum lavandulifolium; assembly: GCA_022545495.1. Classification (NCBI taxonomy): domain Eukaryota; kingdom Viridiplantae; phylum Streptophyta; class Magnoliopsida; order Asterales; family Asteraceae; genus Chrysanthemum; species Chrysanthemum lavandulifolium. Next base: position 797,843 of record CM040245.1, read on the forward strand.
GCTGCATCTTTAACCTCGCTTAAACTCTTCAACAAATCAGCATCTTTACGAGCTACGGTAGCAACACTAACAGGCACCCCGTCAGAACGGGGGAGGTGAGTTGTGCCAACGCCACACAAAACGGCCTTACCCTTAATGCCTTCTTTCTTGGCGAGCCTGGTAGCATGAGCTTCCAAGACATGTTTCAATGGAACTTCCTTCTCCAAAGCGAAGGGGTTCATGATATATTTGGGATGAGCAAAAACAGCACTTGAAGTCATGAGACATCGGGTTTCAAAATAGTCCGTCAAGCGCTCCCGCATTATCAATACGATGTCGCGCTAATGTCAACCCTTCCATAATAACAAGCTTATGGATAATCTTGGTCGCGTCCATGTCAAGAATCATTGGAAGCTCCAAAGACTTCATCTTCCATGGCGTATACTAGCTCATCATAAGATCACAGATTATAGCTGTGTACTTTTCAACAGTACCTTCAATAGACATGCCTCATGAAGCTTCTCCACAACTATGCCATTACAGCGCCCAGCGACCGGACTACCCCCGAAGGCATTAACCACTTATGGCGACTCTAGGGTAGTAAGGGCGGCGAGACGAAGACCATGGGCTATAAGCCACCAAGCTGCCGCCTATAGTCGACAAGAGTTGGGGTACAACTCGTCAGACTCAATATCGAGTTTGCGCAATTTGGCCTCCCGCTTCTAGAGCACCTTTCACGGGCACCAAAGTTTTCAAGCCGTGAAGTCAAGTCCTCTTTGCCCATCTCCAAATACTTCAATGCTTGAGGTTGCGCAAATTTGTATCCCGAGGCCTCTGCAGACGCCTAGTTTAGTTGGCCCATCGCCATCTTTCCTCACCGCTTACGGGCGTAAACACTCGACTCTCCTCGGCCTTGGCACTAGCCAATCTGCGCCCAAAGAAAGCAATGGTCCGATCCTTTGAGCGCCTTGGCTGCTTTCACCAGAAATTTGAGCCTTTAGCTTCTTAACCAGCGAAGCTTAGTGCGCAGACACCTGCACCAACTCTTCAACTAGTTGTTCCATTGGAGCATCCTCAGTAGACACATCCTCATCTTTTCAGCTATGCGGCTCGGATCGCGCGGAATGTACAGGACTCGCCCTTGAGGGCGACTCCGCAGCCTGTTCAAACCTGCATACACGGAAAAAGAATTATTAATTTCCTACATAACCAAGGGGGTGCGCATAAAAAACATTGACGACATCACTTCATCAGGCTCAAGCCTTAGCCGAAGGCGAAGATGATGCAACATCACTGGAGGAGGATTCCACAGTGAAGATCATGGGGCGTTTTTTCCTTGAAGAGCTCGCACCATCATCTCCGAGCGATCTTTTGTGTTGTAGCCCGGATTCTTGCTCTTCCTCCTCTTCTTCTTCCATAGGTTGCGCCACAAGCACGGGTGGTGGTCGCCATCGTGGATGGCACTATGGGGTTTGGCACGCTTTGCGCCGCGCCGCTTCCATCGCGATCGAGGAGCGGGTCCTGCTTTCTCCTAATTCATTGCTGTGGCACGCGGTGGCATCCAAGTAGGGCTTTTCTCCTTCTTTCGCCGGCCGTGTCCCTACACTCACTTGAATCGGCTTCGCTAGTTGCACCACTGTAAACAGATCCATCTCTGCGCAACAGAAGACAACAAGTACACAGGTTATATAATGTGCGAAAAGGAAAAGAAAGCTCTTACATTAATTAAGACAGGGGATGCGAAGGGATGAGCACCCACCCTGGCCATTAGCGCCTAAGAAGATTGGCATCTCATCCGGCATACCAAAGTAATTACGGCTAATGCCCATATGCACCGTAAATTCCTCGGATAGGAACTAATAGGGATGCGGTTGGCGCTTATCGCCCGCATCCTCCACGACATATGATCCGTGCAGGGCGCCATCCTTCGAAGAATGTCCCCGGTATAAAATTCAAAACGCGCGGAAGCACACGCCGCTCACCCGTAAAAATCTCTCTCCGGCCCGAGCGCCCCGCTCAGATAACACCGAAGCACCCGCGCTTAGCTGATGAGACCCATCCGTGCGACCACGCTGTGGTAGAACGCACGAATAAGTGGATAGTCGGGTTAATCGCCGATAATCGCAATTAACCTCGGTTGGTAATCTTATTTGCCGATGCGCAAGCGGTACCGGATAGGTGCAACCGGTAATAATTCAACACGTCATATAGAAATAGGGATATGGGCACACGCTGATTCGCGAACTCGAAAAACGCGTACACCCTACTTTCTTCGGGAAATCGCATTAGATGCTGCGCGCCCTAACAACCGGATGCACGCTGTGGTATAAAATAATCCGAGGTAAACTCTAAGTTCACCCTCGCTATATCGGAGGTGAAATCGATAATCCGCTGACCATGGTGCTATTTTTTTTAAAAAAAGGCGTACGCGTGGTTACCTTCGAAATAGGTGATTTACTGTGTTGCAAATGAAAGGTTTCTTAACAATGGCGGATTTGGTTTTTCACTATGAGAAACACAGTAAAATGAAGTCGCCGGTTATATAAGTGTCCTCATCCACGCGATAAGTGGCACGTGGATCCCACTATCACAAACATGTGGTTCAGATCCCTTGATGGGACGCTACTGCAGTTACTTTCCCCCGATTTACGAGGCGTCCATTTTAAATTACTATGTCTAGATACAATGTATAGGCATGTAACTTTTTTGACTTCTTTACTACGCTTCGTAGTTTTTTATTGTTCACGTTATTAGTCTAGCATCCGCATCCTTCACCGCGCATAATAGACCTGGGGACATGATGACGATAGTCTATATTCGGTCACGAACCCGACCAAAGCCCATACTAATAAGCCCAAAGACGAACTGGGCTACGCTGATAAGTGTTTAGGCCCACGAAGGTCCAACCCAATGTTATTTACATAACACGATATTGGATATCTCCTAATTATGGAGATAATCATTCCCCAACTGACTTAGGCGGGATACGCCTAAGGTTGAGGAACACGGAACCAACAAGGATTCCGTGTGTATATAAAGGGAACCACATCCCTCGTTAAAGGTACGATCTACAAACCCTAACTCTCCTTTAACCCTAAATCGACATTTACTCTCACGCCGGAGGATAATCGTGGAGACAATCCCACTGTAAGCCTAACGGTGTTTTCGTCTCTTAGTGCGCAGGTCTCAAGCAACAATCATCAATTGGTACGAGAGCCGGAGCCAAACAAGGAACGTCCATCTTTTGTATCAACATTTTCTATCTATGCAATTTTTTTTATTTATAAAAATATATTATACAGTACAATTGTTTATTAATTAACATAACTACCAGCAGTTAACTAAAAATCTCCCTAATCATGTGATGATGACAAGTGGAGATGATAAGTGATATGTAGTGGACGTCAAAGAAACAAGGAAGTGAGGGGAAATAAATAGGGCCACGACTTTGAAAAACGATACCACTAATATAGCCTCGAGTTCTAATAGCAAGGGATTTGTGAATTCATGTGATATAAACCTGATTACTCTTAAGAATTCGTTTGAGGGGATTGAAGAAATGACAAGATATTCGAGAATGCGGATACTTCAATTGCTGGAAACGTTGGTAATACCGTTATGGATGTGGAAAAGGATGTGGCATAGAATCATAGTGATATTGGTGAGGTTTACGATGAGACAACTCAATTCATTGCTAGCGGAGGTGCATATGATGCAAGTTTATATGAGGATGAAGATTATTACCTCTATGACGTTATGTGACCTTGAAGGTTTAACAAAAAAACAACTGGCATTTTGTGATGCAATGGATATTAATCTTCAAAGTCAAATTAGATGCTAGTTTATATTTGGTGTCTTTATGAGTCAAATGTAAGCAGGTTTTTAGTGGTTTTTTCCTTTGATACGACTAGTTATATTTTGTTATGTATACTTTACCACATATGTAACACGCTAAAATGTAAGAATCACTCACGTTTATTATACTTAACTGTTTTTTGGAGTGATATATTTATCGGGTTAAAACTCTTTAAAAAAAAGTGGCATGCATGTTATGAGTATGAAGATGAGTTAGAAATTAAAATTAGGAAGCTATTACATGCTCTTTCATTATTTGTGCTGATATATATTTTATGGCAAGAATTGCAAATTCAAAATTTGTAAACATGTAATATTTTTAATGTCTTAAACTTCTAAGAAAATAAATATACTTGGCATAGGTTACATATAGCTCAAACTAAGATGTTTAGTTATAAATTTCTCAATTTCATCTTATAATATTTTCAACTATATATGATGTTCTCACTTTCTAATTTTCATTTTATAATTACAATTCCAAAGTATATGTTTTGCAAGTTAGGGTAGGATTAGGAATTCTAAGCCCTAACCGATCAGCATTTAACCTTCCCGACTTCTAATTTTCATTGTAGTCTTCTACTATTACATTTAACGATCATTAGTCAATTTTCGTTAATTACATTAATGCTCGTTAGTCGTTATTGTGTATTTAATAATTAACCGTAACATTTACATTAATTATTTGAATATTAAATCTTCATACGTAAAGTGTGCAATCCCGTGAGTCTCGAGTTCGAATTCGGACATACACATATTAACAGAGGCGGACCTATACAAATGATACTATCAAGAAAAACTATCGCATATATTTTTAAATCACCAACCTAACTATCTAACCAAAACGTTATACCTCTATCATTCTCCACTACTCCTTCAAAAGATGATGCAAACTCAATATCTAGCCCACGGCACCAATACCACCACCTTCTCCATATATACCTTTTATAACCTTTGCCCATAGAATCTTTTCTTTTTTGAACCGTCATCGCATTTCGTC